>JALGQZ010000004.1:22920573-23505815 GCA_023105745.1 Austropuccinia psidii | reverse complement strand
GTTAATTAATTTGAATTAATTTTAATTGATTTTAATTGATTTTAATTAATTTTAATTAATTTTAATTAATTTTAATTAGTTTTAATTAATTTTAATTAATTTTAATTAACTTTAATTAATTTTAATTAATTTTAATTAATTTTAATTAATTTTAATTAATTTTAATTAATTTTAATTAATTTTAATTAATTTTAATTAATTTTAATTAATTTTAATTAATTTTAATTAATTTTAATTAATTTTAATTAATTTTAATTAATTTTAATTCATTTTAATAATTTTAATTAATTTTAATTAATTTTAATTAGTTTTAATTAATTTTAATTAATTTTAATTAATTTTAATTAATTTTAATTAATTTCAATTAATTTTAATTAACTTTAATTAATTTTAATTAATTTTAATTAATTTTAATTAATTTTGATTAATTTTAATTAATTTTAATTCATTTTAATTAATTTTAATTAATTTTAATTAATTTTAATTAATTTTAATTAATTTCAATTAATTTTAATTAATTTTAATTAATTTTAATTAATTTTAATTAATTTTAATTCATTTTAATTAATTTTAATTAATTTTAATTAATTTTAATTAATTTTAATTAATTTTAATTAATTTTAATTAATTTTAATTAATTTTAATTAATTTTAATTAATTTTAATTAATTTTAATTAATTTTAATTAATTTTAATTAATTTTAATTAATTTTAATTAATTTTAATTAATTTTAATTAATTTTAATTAATTTTAATTAATTTTAATTAATTTTAATTAATTTTAATTAATTTTAATTAATTTTAATTAATTTTAATTAATTTTAATTAATTTTAATTAATTTTAATTAATTTTAATTAATTTTAATTAATTTTAATTAATTTTAATTAATTGTAATTAATTTTAATTAATTTTAATTAATTTTAATTAATTTTAATTAATTTTAATTAATTTTAATTAATTTTAATTAATTTTAATTAATTTTAATTAATTTTAATTAATTTTAATTAATTTTAATTAATTTTAATTAGTGTTAATTAATTTGAATTAATTTTAATTGATTTTAATTGATTTTAATTAATTTTAATTAATTTTAATTAATTTTAATTAGTTTTAATTAATTTTAATTAATTTTAATTAACTTTAATTAATTTTAATTAATTTTAATTAATTTTAATTAATTTTAATTAATTTTAATTAATTTTAATTAATTTTAATTAATTTTAATTAATTTTAATTAATTTTAATTAATTTTAATTAATTTTAATTAATTTTAATTAATTTTAATTAATTTTAATTAATTTTAATTAATTTTAATTAATTTTAATTAATTTTAATTAGTTTTAATTAATTTTAATTAATTTTAATTAATTTTAATTAATTTTAATTAATTTCAATTAATTTTAATTAACTTTAATCAATTTTAATTAATTTTAATTAATTTTAATTAATTTTGATTAATTTTAATTAATTTTAATTCATTTTAATTAATTTTAATTAATTTTAATTAATTTTAATTAATTTCAATTAATTTTAATTAATTTTAATTAATTTTAATTAATTTTAATTAATTTTAATTCATTTTAATTAATTTAATTAATTTTAATTAATTTTAATTAATTTTAATTAATTTTAATTAATTTTAATTAATTTTAATTAATTTTAATTAATTTTAATTAATTTTAATTAATTTTAATTAATTTTAATTAATTTTAATTAATTTTAATTAATTTTAATTAATTTTAATTAATTTTAATTAATTTTAATTAATTTGAATTAATTTTAATTAATTTTAATTAATTTTTTTAATTAATTTTAATTAGTTTTAATTAATTTTAATTAATTTTATTTAATTTTAATTAATTTTAATTAATTTTAATTAATTTTAATTAATTTTAATTAATTTTAATTAGTTTTAATTAATTTTAATTAATTTTAATTAATTTTAATTAATTTTAATTAATTTTAATTAATTTTAATTAATTTTAATTAATTTTAATTAATTTTAATTAATTTTAATTAATTTTAATTAATTTTAATTAGTTTTAATTAATTTTAATTAATTTTAATTAGTTTTAATTAATTTCAATTAATTTTAATTAATTTTAATGAATTTTAATTAATTTTAATTAATTTTAATTAATTTTAATTAATTTTAATTAATTTTAATTAATTTTAATTAATTGTAATTAATTTTAATTAATTTTAATTAATTACAATTAATTTTAATTAATTTTAATTAATTTTAAATCAATTTTAATTAATTTTAATCAATTTTAATTAATTTGAATTAATTTTAATTAATTTTAATTAATTATAATTAATTTTAATTAATTTTAATTAATTTTAAATCAATTTTAATTAATTTTAATTAATTTTAATTAATTTTAATTAATTTTAATTAATTTTAATTAATTTTAATTAATTTTAATTAGTTTTAATTAATTTTGATTAATTTTAATTAATTTTAATTAATTTTAATTAATTTCAATTAATTTTAATTAACTTTAATTAATTTTAATTAATTTTAATTAATTTTTGATTAATTTTAATTAATTTTAATTCATTTTAATTAATTTTAATTAATTTTAATTAATTTTAATTAATTTTAATTAATTTCAATTAATTTTAATTAATTTTAATTAATTTTAATTAATTTTAATTCATTTTAATTAATTTTAATTAATTTTAATTAATTTTAATTAATTCAATTATTTTAATTAATTTTAATTAATTTTAATTAATTTTAATTAATTTTAATTAATTTTAATTAATTTTAATTAATTTTAATTAATTTTAATTAATTTTAATTAATTTTAATTAATTTTAATTAATTTTAATTAATTTTAATTAATTTTAATTAATTTTAATTAATTTTAATTAATTTTAATTAATTTTAATTAATTTTAATTAATTTTAATTAATTGTAATTAATTTTAATTAATTTTAATTAATTTTAATTAATTTTAATTAATTTTAATTAATTTTAATTAATTTTAATTAATTTTAATTAATTTTAATTAATTTTAATTAATTGTAATTAATTTTAATTAATTTTGATTAATTTTAATTAATTTTAATTAATTTTAATTAATTTTAATTAATTTTAATTAATTTTAATTAATTTTAATTAATTTTAATTAATTTTAATTAGTTTTAATTAATTTTAATTAATTTTAATTAATTTTAACTAATTTTAATTAATTTTAATTAATTTTGATTGATTTTAATTAATTTTAATTAATTTTAATTAATTTTAATTAATTTTAATTAATTTTAATTAATTTTAATTAATTTTAATTAATTTTAATTAATTTTAATTAATTTTAATTAATTTTAATTAATTTTAATTAATTTTAATTAATTTTAATTAATTTTAATTAATTTTAATTAATTTTAATTAATTTTAATTAATTTTAATTAATTTTAATTAATTTTAATTAATTTTAATTAATTTTAATTAATTTTAATTAATTTTAATTAATTTTAATTAATTTTAATTAATTTTAATTAATTTTAATTAATTTTAATTAATTTTAATTAATTTTAATTAATTGTAATTAATTTTAATTAATTTTAATTAATTTTAATTAATTTTAATTAATTTTAATTAATTTTAATTAATTTTAATTAATTTTAATTAATTTTAATTAATTTTAATTAATTGTAATTAATTGTAATTAATTTTAATTAATTTTAATTAATTTTAATTAATTTTAATTAATTTTAATTAATTTTAATTAATTTTAATTAATTTTAATTAATTTTAATTAATTTTAATTAATTTTAATTAATTTTAATTAATTTTAATTAATTTTAATTAATTTTAATTAATTTTAATTAATTGTAATTAATTGTAATTAATTTTAATTAATTTTAATTAATTTTAATTAATTTTAATTAATTTTAATTAATTTTAATTAATTTTAATTAATTTTAATTAATTTTAATTAATTTTAATTAATTTTAATTAATTTTAATTAATTTTAATTAATTTTAATTAATTTTAATTAATTTTAATTAATTTTAATTAATTTTAATTAATTTTAATTAATTTTAATTAATTTTAATTAATTGTAATTAATTTTAATTAATTGTAATTAATTGTAATTAATTTTAATTAATTTTAATTAATTTTAATTAATTTTAATTAATTTTAATTAATTTTAATTAATTTTAATTAATTTTCATTAATTTTAATTAATTTTAATTAATTTTAATTAATTTTAATTAATTTTAATTAATTTTAATTAATTTTAATTAATTTTAATTAATTTTAATTAATTTTAATTAATTTTAATTAATTTTAATTAATTTTAATTAATTTTAATTAATTTTAATTAATTTTAATTAATTTTAATTAATTTTAATTAATTTTAATTAATTTTAATTAATTTTAATTAATTTTAATTAATTTTAATTAATTTTAATTAATTTTAATTAATTTTAATTAATTTTAATTAATTTTAATTAATTTTAATTAATTTTAATTGATTTTAATTAATTTTAATTAATTTTAATTAATTTTAATTAATTTTAATTAATTTTAATTAATTTTACTTAATTTTAATTAATTTTAATTAATTTTAATTAATTTTAATTAATTTTAATTAATTGTAATTAATTTTAATTAATTTTAATTAATTTTAATTAGTTTTAATTAATTTTAATTAATTTTAATTAATTTTAATTAACTTTAATTAGTTTTAATTAATTCTTATTAATTTTAATTAATTTTAATTAATTTTAATTAATTTTAATTAATTTTAATTAATTTTAATTAATTTTAATTAATTTTAATTAATTTTAATTAATTTTAATTAATTTTAATTAATTTTAATTAATTTTAATTAATTTTAATCAATTTTAATTAATTTTAATCAATTTTAATTAATTTTAATTAATTTTAATTAATTTTAATTAATTTTAATTAATTTTAATTAATTTTAATCAATTTTAATTAATTTTAATCAATTTTAATTAATTTTAATAATTTTAATTCATTTTAATTAATTTTAATTAATTTTAATTAATTTTAATTCATTTTAATTAATTTTAATTCATTTTAATTCAGTTTAATTCATTTTAATTCAGTTTAATTCATTTTAATTCATTTTAATTAATTTTAATTCATTTTAATTAATTTTAATTAATTTTAATTAATTTTAATTAATTTTAATTCATTTTAATTAATTTTAATTCATTTTAATTAATTTTAATTAATTTTAATTAATTTTAATTAATTTTAATTAATTTTAATTCATTTTAATTAATTTTAATTAATTTTAATTAATTTTAATTCATTTTAATTCCTTGTAATTCATTTTGATCCATTTTTATTAATTTCAATAGATTTTAATTAATTTTTATCAATTAATTTTAATTAGTTTTAATTTATTTTAATTCATTTCACTTAATTTTTATTAATTTTAATTTATTCTCATTAATTTTTGGCAGTTTTATTCAATTTTCACCAATTTTGGTAATGCTCATCCTTTTTATTGATTTCAGTTAGCTTGCAATAATTTCTGTCAAGTTCTATTTATTTTGAATTATTTGAAATTATTGTAATTCATTTTAAATTTTGAACAATTCTAATTAGTTTTTAATAGTTTCAACTAATGCTCATAAATTTTGTTGGTTTCAATTAGCTTGAAATAATGGTCATCAAGTTTCATTGATTTCAATTAATTTCAATTACCTTCATTTTGTTTGAATTCATTTCAATCAATTCCAATAAGCTATAAATACTCATAATTAATCTGGGTTATTGGTAAACCCATGCATGCCCTTATGTGGATTTGCCACAACTTGGTAAAATTATGTAATTATTTAGGAAAAAAAGAGGCATGTTTTCTAATTCAAGTTTATCTAAAAAATACATGCGTTTGTAAAAGCCCAATTTATGGCCTTGTTGGTTCCATAAATGGCATAAATGGAATGATTTATGCCAGCAATAGCATAAGTGCCATTGTTTATGCCATAAATATATTTTTAATACCATCTATGGCATGATTATGCTGTGGTTGATGCCATAAATAGCATCTTCACTTCTTTTAATTAATGAATTATATTCATAAATCATTTTTTCAACCAAAATTTGAGGTTTTCGTTTCGAATTTTTATTTGGAGGTTGAAAAATTCAAATGGCTCCTTTTTTCAAAATTTTTGGTTTTCATTTTGTGGTTCAGATATTCGAATTCGAAAACAAATTCTTCTAATAGTGAAAATTCAATTCTTTGAATAGCTATGCCTTGGTTTACATGTACATGTATTATAGGATATATCAGATGGAACAAAATTAACCTGATTATATTGAGATATATATATATATATATATATATATTGATCAACTTGATTAATTCACTATTTTGGTTTATACTAACTGTATACTGATTAACAATCTTGTGAGCAATGAGCGTACAATGTTCTTAGTAAAATGAATGATAGGTACCCCAACAGTCTACTTATTATCCTATGTATGTTAGAGAGAAACAGACGGGTAACAGCTCTTCAGAGTAAGCTATTTGAACAATGGATTAGTTTACTCATAAGAATAGAAGTAGGATATGTGATATGTTGTCTACCTTAGTTTCAGTGATGAGCTGAAATATGTGATTGATGAGGATTAAGATAAAACTATAAGTGTGAGATAAAGATGAAGTAAAAAGTAGGAAAGTAATTCTTTTTTCTCCTGAAACTCAGCTGCACGTAGTGCTCATATATACATTGCTAAAAATTATTCACGTGATAATATCACTGTGCCCTTATCACATGGGCTGGATAAACTCAATTTCTGTTCTATAAGTGATTTGGTTAAATCAGTCTTTGATCTAATTTCAATAGAATACATCTTAAAAAAGGAATTTATTCAAATGATATCATTGTAAACCTCATATTCAAAAGGAAATGAAATCCTATTGGATAAGTTTCCTTTCCAAATTTCATATGTATTGATACCTAAATCTAGGGTTGATAATTTGAAAACCTTCAATATATCAATTATTTATTTAATTATTAGATTAATATCACAAATACTTCAGAAATAGCAAAAAACTAATTATTGTAATACTATAGCTTTGGATGCAGTGATGAAGATATAAAATTCAATATTAAAATATATTCTTCCCTATGAAAAAGATTATCATTTTATTATGATGTAAATAATAAACCTTCTATTATAATTCCTAAATACATGCACAAATATTAGCTATAACTCTATTATTAAAATGACACAAGATTTATGATGAGCTTCCATTATTTACAAAATGAAATTCTCATGATTATGATAGTGAATTAATATAATTATTTTTGTGAAGGGTATTCTATGACTATAATTGAAATCCCCTTTTGAAAATAAAATTGATACTTTAAGCATAATCTGCATTTTATTATTTTAATTAAATCAATTTAGAAATTATAATAGTTGACTTGTTCTACCAAAAGAAAACTTAAAATTATAATGCTGATGGTACTATTTATATTATAATATATTTCAGACTAGTATACTGAGAATTTCAAATCTGAAATTCAAATAAATTTGGATAGAGATTATACTAAAATATGAGCTTTTATAGTTCATATATGAGGGCAAATTCCTTGCTATATATAAATTTCTTATTTTAAAAATTCTAGTTTTTCTACTATTATTATTGAATTATTTCTATTTCTGAAACAATAAAGGCCTTATAGCTTGCTAAAAAATCTCACTTAAGTTCCATAACACTTGAAAGGTGAAATCATAAGTAAAGACTTTGTGAAAAAATAATGATAATTCTAATAATTGAAGGGTTGTTTAGAGACTATTATGAAATTTTCATCATGAATATAGCAGATTTACTATTATTGAATGTATAATTTTTCATTATGAAAATACAGAGATTATTTAATAAAAGGGGAGCTATCACAATCATAAAAGAGGATACCAATTGAGGGGATAATTGCTCTATTTTCGAAATAATGAGAGTTTTTGATTGGAATTGCTTTCTAATTTATTTTAACGATAAATTTTTATTTCATTAAGAGAGACCTATAACAAATGAAAAATTCTTCTTATTAATAATAATATGATTCTTATTACTGTTCAATATCATATTTCTAATATATTGAAAAGAAGAACCTTATCATCAAAGATACCTTGATTATGAAAATAAGCACATTTTAGTATGTATAAATATTAGTTTAACTTTAGTAAACTTATTTTAGCCTTTCTTTCAATAATAAAGTGCTTATTAGAAAAAAATATTCAAAGGGATACTGATGAATCTTTGGATCTCCATGAAATATGATGGTGATCATAGACATAATCATTGTTTTTTAATAAAATCTTCATATTATTGCTGTAATTTCCCTTCTTACTCTAAAATATTATTTAGTTAGTTGTTTATTTCTTAAATATTAGATATGAATGTAATTCTCAGTTAAAATATAATCTATTATATGTAGGAATAAATCAAAATTAATATCCAATATATATTGACAAATATGATCAAACCCCTCTGTCCTAATGCATCGATGTTCCAGTATCATCACCTGCATCTGATGCACCTCTAAATTTCCCTGGCATCAAGTAAGTTCCCCTCAGTAATGAGGACATGGCTCTTTGCTTTCCCCCTGACGTTTCACCCTCTTCTGTACCCCTTTTTCCATCCATGGGATCTCTATGCCCGCATTCATCTCCTACCCCCGCTTCCCTTTCCTTGACTTATCCAGTCCCTTCTCCCCTTTCCCCTCCTTCTTGCTCTACCTGCCCGTCCTCGGCTTCCCCTTGTACCCTTCCACGTCAAGTAAGACTTTTCCCAAGGTCTGGACCGATGGCTTGGTTCAGATCTTGCCTCAAACAACATCAACAGCACTATCTCTGCAAAAACCATTTCTCAGAGGAAAAGGATATGCCGGCCTCCAGCAGGCTTTCCTGGGGTTGAAACAGGTGGTACACAAACATCCTACTCCGCTTCTATGTCCTCAAACAATGTGGAGCTGTGGGGAGTTTCTATCCAGGACAAATTTTCTATCCTGCATTGTCATTGTGCATTTGAAGAGGTGTTTTTGGGTATATTGCTTCAAACTTGATGATATTCTGAATTCTAGGGGAGCTATTGTGAAAAGGAAGTGTCTTTACTTTTAACTATTAATCATATTGGTATTTTCATAATCAATCAATATTTCAAGGTTTTTTTATGACTATATCCTACTGAAATCCTTTTTTCACCCTATTTGACCATTAATCAAAGATATAGTCTTAAATATAATTTTATTAAATCAAATTATTTTCAGCTGTCTATTTATTATTCTTATTCCAGACCTAAATTTATCAATATCAACTATTTTAACTAGTAAATCATGCCCCCCCAGGTTAGTCATAGATAGTCGGAAGAAGTGTTTTCTCATACCTTGTCTCTAATAGACTATACCTACATTATTTTAAATTTTAAATTTTCTTCAAGAGATAATTATAAAGTCTTAATAGGCTACTACTATAAATTGATGAAAATTTTATCACATAATTGATGCTCTAATTTTGGTATTTTTTCTTTTATCTGCCCTATCCTCTGAAATTTGCTACTTTGAACTTTAAAAAATTAATTGAACATTGTTATGTAAATAAAGTTTGACCTTTTTTAGAGGGTATTAAGGAATCTCAGAATTAAAGAGGATTTTTAAAACTCCATTTTTGTTATTTTTTCTTCTGTCTGATTTTTGCTTCAGAATTTTCTATTTGAAACTAAAAAATTTCATGAAAGATAGTTATCACAGAAAACACTTTGAAAGACAACCAATATGTAACAGCCACTCACCAGGGGTAAGGGTATTCATTAATACACCCATTCAAGCACCTCAAATCAGAAGATCCACTATTTGGATCAGCATTCAGTTTCAGCAATCTTCCTTGCTGAAACATGCATACAGCTTGGTACTTCAATACAGTCTGTCAACATCTGTACAGGTTGTATTCACCCAATACAGTTTGGATACACCATTATGAAGCTGTATGATCACTCAAATCCACCACACCTCTTTTACAGGCTCTGTACAACTGTACAATACCTGTATTGGCCAGACTCAATTAAATCATTCAATCCTCTCATGAAAATTCTCTCTCTGGATCAGGGCTGGTGATTCTCACATATACCAGCCCCTCTTTCTCCCCCTGGGGATTTTTCCCCAGTTAGTTAATTTATTTTATTTATTATTTTATGAATATTCTCATCCTTATTTTGGGTATTATATCTATTTAATATTAAGTTAGTCTTTGCATTTATTTTTTTGCCTGTACAGTGTGAGCTGGGTGGCCATATCCTTATCAACCCTTCTCTTTCCATTCTTACAGGTTGAAACAGTGGACTTGGACTTTTTTGTGGTTGGCTCTTTTATTCTTTACTCTTATTTCTTTTGTTGCTGCTTTCTTATATTTCTTTCATTAGTAATTGATCTCTTTGAACTCTTAAGTGTATTCTCTCTTACCCTATCTTGAGCCCTCCATTAGTGAGTCCCAGTTTACTGAGTATCAGGCCCTCTTCACTTAGAAGAGCCCCTGTGACATTAAATTAATTAAATCATATTTGATTCTTTCTTTTCATTCATTTATATTCATTTCTCTCATTAATCAATTATGAATCCTTAATGATCTTATTATTCTTTATGATTATGATTTTTCTCTCATCAATTTTCATCTCATTCATTTCATTCATATGAAAATTGACTCTTTCTATTTTTCTTAATCATTGCTGACAATCTCATTTCACTTCATTTTATTTCAATCAACTTCTCTTTGTTTTTTATTCAGGTATCATCAGGAGTTATTGATTGGTTATTGATTTGTTGATTGATTGGGATTCATTTGGGTTAATTGATTCAGCAATTCAGGATTCATTTGGATTTATTTGATTTACTTTTGAATTCCTCAAGATAACTGATAAATTCTCAAAAATCAATTATTTATTATTGATTGATTTTGATTCCTGAAGATATTGATTGACTTATTGATTCCTCAAGACCTTGAATTGACCTTGAAGACATTGATTGATTGATTGACTGATTGTTTATTGAATTCTTCAAGATTATTGATATTTAATTTGAATTCATTGTTGATCATTGATTGAATTGATTTGATTATTGATTGAATTTGACTTCACCGCAAGATTTGAATTGATTCCTCAAGACTCATCAAGACTTTTATTGTGATTGATTTGACCAAGCTTTGATTTCTGTTTTTCAATACCATCAATTTATTCATTATAATTCTTCACAATGCCAGTTCAGCATAGCCCACCAGCCATGAACACTAGATCTCAAAGAAATTCAGCTGTTCTCACTCCTACAGCAAGGGTTCCTCTTGACTGCATACCATCAGTTCATCAACTGAGTGCAAATTTGGACAGAGGACCACCAATGGAAGGGGCAGCACCCTCAAGAAGAGGTGAAATGAAATCAAGAAGATCAAGATCTTTCTGTGGACTTTTGGGTGGCTACCCTGGCATGTATGAAGGTGCAAGAGCAAGACTGGGGGAAGCTGAAGATGGAGAGGGGGAAGAGTCTGTGGAAGAGGAAGATTCTGGGGAGACTGAAGTGGCAGATGCTTTGCCAAATGCTCCAGAGGTGCCTCAGGGTTCTAATCTATCCCTTTCTAGTCAACCTCTTGTCTCTCAAACTGAACCAAGTCTCCTCAAGATGATGGAGAAAATCACTCAAGCAGTTGCCCCCAGGTACAATGACAAAGCCCCTGCTTTCAAGACTCCATCCATGAAGGCACCTCATTCTTTTGAGGGTACTCAAGCTCATAAATTGAGAGGATTTATCCAATCCTGTCAATTGCTTTTCCATAATGATCCAGAAAATTTCTTGTATGACAGGAAAAAAGTTCTTTAATCAACTTTTTTTCTCACTGGTAGAGCTGGAAAATGGATTGAACCCTATCTCTCAAATATTTCCAATGAAGACCCTTCCTACCTCCGCAATAATTGGCCATTATTTGAATCTCAATTATTCACTCTGTTTGGTGACCCCAATGAAGTCAGGAAAGCTGAACAAGAGTTGGAAAATTTGAAGTTGAAGGAAAGTGGTCATGTATCCTTGTACATTGCTGATTTCAGAAGCTTAATGTCAAGAATTGTAGATTGGGGGAGGAAGCCTATATCCATGTTTACAGAACGGGATTGGAATCAAGATTGTTGGACCAATTGGCTTCTACTCCTTGAGCTTTTGACACTCTTCAAGAGCTTATGGATATTACTTTAGAATTAGACACAAGATGTCATGAGAGGCAAAAGGAAAAGGGTGCTAATAAAGAGAAGAAGCCTCCTGTTAATGGAACCAATCCCTCAAGGCCTCCTCAGAACTCATCTTTAAAGAGGCCTCACCAAAAGAAGAACAAGAAGGTCAAGAAATTTCAATCTTCAAAGGACAAACCCCATGCTGCTCTCCTCAATAAGGACAATAAGTTAATTGGTTTTGAAAAGGAGAGGAGGATTAAAGAGGGGTTGTGTACTTTTTGTGGTGGAAAGCACACAATTGAAAAATTCTTCAAGAGACCTCAGAACAAGCCTGGGTAATCATCAAGAGGCTTCCCTAGCAAGCAGGGAAAAGCCTGAGTGGGGATCATGATGTATTCAATGGTTCTCACTTATTTCCTTCAAGAGAACAATTGTGCACTCTGAATACTAGTGTCAAGAAATCTTTAAAGTTTCTTATTTTCTCTTCTGTCTCTGATATTTTTTATAGTATTCTCATTGATTCTTGTGCTACAAACTCTTTTATTGCAAAGAATTTTGTTCTCAAGTACTCATTGACTGTGTCAGAGCTCCCTGAAAATATTCCTCTTTTCATTCTGGATTTTAATGAATCCCCTGCCTTGTTCATCACCCATTATACCAAGTGGGTAGCTGACTTGCCTTCCTTCCTAAGCTTTGAATGGGACTTTTTTATCATAGATTCACCCAAAGGAGAAGACCTGATATTGGGCTATGATTTCCTCTACCATTTTAGTCCCATTATTGATTGGAAAAATGGCTTGATCACCTATGATTCTAGTCATGAGGATTCTAGTGGTATTACTCCTTCTACTAGTAATGACTTTGCCACTGCTGTCAACAGGGTTGCTCTGGCTGGTGAGCTTGAGACACCTTCCCTTCCTTCTTCTGTCCATATCCCTTCCATCATTGCCTCTCAGTCATTACTTCCATTAAGAGATGAAGTATTCAAAGAGATAAAAAATGTTGGAGAAGGTGTTTCTATATCTTCACTTCATCTCTTTCAAGGGGATATGGACCTTCCTCCTTTATCTTTTCATGCCTCCCTGGAGGAGCAGTGGGATGACGAGGAAGAGCCAGAAGAAATTTAAACTGTGTTGAAGGTAGTCCCTCCTGCTAATCGGCAATATTTGGATGTATTCTCCAAGGTGAAAGCAGAGAAACTTCCTCCACACCGCGCCTGTAATCATCATATCAAATTGGAAGGTCTTTTACCTCCATTTGGGGTTATCTACTCATTATCAAATCAAGAGTCACAAACACTGTGGGCCTACATTGCTGAGAATGTAGAGGAAGGTTTCATAAGACCAAGTTCCTCTTCAACAGGAGCACCTGTCCTTTTTGTCAAGAAAAATAATGGAGGTCTTTGTTTGTGTGTTGACTACCGCAAACTCAATGCTGTCACTAGGAAGAACAGGTATTCTGTTCCTCCTATGAACCAGCTCCTTACCTTATTAAATGGTTCCACTATCTTCTCCAAGATAGATCTGCATGGTGCCTATAACCTTCTGAGAATCAAAGAGGGGGATGAGCACTTAACTTCCTTTAGAACCAAGTATGGTAGCTAGGAGTATTTGGTCATTCCATTTGGTTTGACCAATGCTCCAGCTTCTTTCCAGAATCTTGTGAATGACATATTTGCGGATTTCTTGGATGTGTTTGTTGTGGTTTATCTGGATGATATTATGGTGTTCTCCGGTTTTGAGGAAGAACATGTCAAACATGTGACCTCTGTTCTCCAATGGCTGAGAGAGAATAATTTATTTGCTAAAGCCTCCAAGTGTGGAAGACTTGGGGTATGTCGTTTCAAGTGAAGCCCTTGAGATGGATTCTTCAAAGGTTCAGCAAATACTCAATTGGCCTCGGCCCAGAAACATCAAGGATCTTCAATCTTTTCTTGGCTTTGCCAAATTTTATTGCTTTTTCATAAAAAATTACTCTAAGAAAATCACTTCTCTCACTTCCCTTCTCAAAAATGATTCTCCCTTTATCTTCACTGAGGAAGCTCTTAGTCAGTTTCAGGTACTCAAAGAAGCTTTCACCACTTCTCCTATCTTATTCCATTTCAATCCTTCTCTACCTACTATTGTAGAGACTGATGCTTCTGATTATGCCTTGGGTGCTGTGCTGAGCCAGGTGAATGACACAGGAAAGAACCCCATTTAATTTGATAGTTGCAAGCTTCTCCCAGCCAAGCTCAATATGGAACTCATGACAAAGAACTCCTTGGCATAGTTTGGGCTCTCAAGCGCTGGAGAGCATTTCTTCTTTTGTTTTCCAATCCTTTTGAAGTCTTGACAGACCACTCTTCTCTTCAGTATTTCATGTCTTCCAAAGTTCTTACTCATCATCAGGTCCGTTGGGCTGAATTCCTTTCTGAGTTTCATTTTGCTATCACTTACCGCCCAGGAAGGCTGGCCACTTTACCAGATGCCTTGTCACATTGCAATGACATGTACCCAGAGAGGGGGGTGGACTTCATCAGCAAGAATCCTCAAAAGTTTCATCAAATAATCAAGAATGATGGAATTCAAGAGTTAAGATTCTTCTCAATCAAGGTTGAAATATTCTCAGATTTAGTTGCCCAGATTCAAAAAGGAGTATGGCAAGACAAAGACTATAAAGAAATACTCAAAAAACTAGCAAGAGGTGAATCAGTTCCAGATTATTCTCTTGGACCTCAAGCCAAGTAATTATTATTCAAAGACAGAGTGGTAATCCCAAGAAATGAAGAAATCCAACTCAATATTCTTCAAAAGCATCAGGACTCACTATTGGCTGGCCATCCTGGCCAGGAGAAGACCCTCAAGCTCATCAAGAGGGATCTTCATTGGGCTGGCATTAATCCATTCATTAAGGACTATGTGTCCTCATGTCAGCAATGTTCAAGAAACAAGAACATTAATCATAAGAAGTTTGGATTACTCAAGCCTCTTTCAATTCTGTCTGGTCCTTGAAGTTCATTATCAATGGACTCTATTACTCAATTGCCACTGTCAAAAAATTTTGATTCAATTTTAGTAGTTGTGGACAGATTCTAAAAAATGGCAATCTTCATTCCAGCTTATGGAACAATCACTTCCCTGGACTTAGCTCAAATCTTTATTAGTCATGTATTTTCAAAACATGGCCTTCCAGTCAGTATTGTTAGTGATAAAGGTTCTTTATTTGTTTCATATTTTTGGGCTCAATTGTGTAAGCAGCTCAAGATATCAAAAGATATTTCAGCTACCTTTCACCCAGAAACAGATGCACAGACAGAGAGGGTAAATCAGATTCTAGAACAGTATCTTTGGATGTATGTCAGCTATCATCAAGATGACTGTCACACCTGGCTCCCTCTGTCTGAATTTGCCTATAATAATGCAGAACATTCATCAACAAAGCAATCACCTTTTTTCACCATTTATGGAAGAAATACCAGCTTTGACTCAATCCATATTTCTCAAGACTCACCTGCTGGAAATTTATCAACAAAACTCCAATAAGTACAGAAAGTTGTTGAAGAAGATTCAGAGTCAGAAATAAGGAGATTCAAGAATTATTCAGATAGAAATAGAGCAATTCCACCTGATTTCCAACCTGGGGACAAAGTATGGCTAGCTTCCAAGAACCACCAGGAAATTATCAGAAAGATAATTGGGACCTTTTGAAGTTCAGAAGAAGATTGGAAGCCATGCATATCACCTCAAGCTTCCTGAGCAGCTGAGTTCAGTTCACCCTGTCTTCCATGTGTCTTTATTAGAACCAGTGAAGCAATCAACTATCCCAAATTGACATCAATTGCCACCCCACCAGTCCTAGTGGAGGAGCAAGAAGAATGGGAAGTGGCTCAGGTTCTGGACTCAAAACTCAAAAGAGGTAAATTATGGTATCTTGTAGAGTGAAACGGATTCAGTGAAGAACCAGAAAGGACAACTTGGGACCCAGCTTCCAATCTTACCAACTGACCAGACCTTGTCAAGTATTTCCACTAATTGTATCCAGACAAGCCTGGTACAAGTACCTCAACAGTTTGATTTATGGTTCTTGGTGGGGAGGGGAAGTTATAAAAGTAAGTTCCTTTTCTGGAATGAACCTTCAAGGGGGTATTAAACCCAAATGTTGTTGTAAGAATCACCTTGCCCACTTTGTGAGCACTTGTCAATTCTTTGGACAGATTTAGGAAGCATGTAACATCAATACCCTGCAATATGGACCTTATCAGGATATGGCCAAATGTTTATTTCTTTCTTTTCTTTCTCTTTTATCATTATTTAAATTTATGCCAATCACCATGATTCAAGACATTCATTAATTCAAGTCATTTATGGCAAATTGTTCATTTTTATGGTGCTTGGTGGGGAGTGGGAGTTATGAAAGTAAGTTTCATCTCCTGGTATGCATCCCTGAGGGTTCTACTTCTTGTAGAACATTACCTTGGCCACTCTGTGAGAATCAAATTCTTGGTTTTCATTATTTCAGACATTTCTTGGGAAAAATCAAGCAACTCACCACAAGAAGGACAAACCATCAAGAGTTTCTTTATTTCTGTTTCTTTACTATCTTTTCTCTTATTTATTTTCATTTTCTTTCTTTTCTTTACTTGTATAATTTTGTTTCTTTTATTTCTTTAAAGCAGCAGCATCCCCTCCCAAATCATGTATTGGGAGGTTCCATGATTTTTTCATTTTTTAGTATTTATAAGAGTGGGGATAGAAGTCAAACCAAACACAACCAAGGATAAGGAAGCTAGTTATTTCTACCTAAATCATCAAAGGTTATCTGAAAATAATTTATCAATTCATCTTCATACCAGGCAAATTTTGCAGCCATCTCTTCAGAAGCAGTACCCGGAATAGTTCTATTATTGGCATACATAATCATCTTGCTGCTATTTCTATCAACCCTCCTGAATACCCTGGCCACAGCTTCTTGGTTTTCACTTGCCGCGTTGGGATATTCTCTGGTAATTTGGATAGGCCAACAATCTCTTCTTTGAAAAAGGTGAGCGGCAGGAAACGGCACAGGAGACATTCACTCTCTTCTTCTACTGGAACTGGCCATGGGTTGGAGTTGTTGAGAGGTGGTTATAGGTGAGTTCCTGGGTTTCTGGATTGGTGATGGTGTTACTGCTGGATTCAAGGCAGGCCTGGTATGGGAAGTACTTGGTGAAGAAGGAGGAAGTGTAGTAGGAATGGAAGCAAGAACAGGTTGAAAATTTATGGGAGTACTGGGAATAACTTGGCTTTGGAATCTGTTGGCAAGAGGCTGAGTAGAGGAAGTGCTGAATGGATGGACAACTGAATGAGGAACAAATTCAACTTCTTCACCATCCAACTCATCACTACCTTCAGCATCTGGATCAGCTGGCGAATCAACAATACTTCTTCTTCTTTTCACCACCCCTTAAGTATTGATACTGGAGATTGGGACTTCTGAGCTGGAATATATAGGCCTAGAACCAACTGGAATTGGCACTCCAACATTAGTCCACCTTGCCACTTCCCTCTGCCTAGAACCAGTCACTACATCAAGAATATCAGTACCAATTTCAATCAAGATATTCAAATCACTCACAATGGGAATACCCTGAAGTTACATAAGGAGTAGGTGCCTCAGAAACTGGAAACTCTTTCCCAAAAGGCCCATCCTTTCTACTCCATAGATACCTCCTGATGTTAGAAGATGGCACCCCAGTATGGTGACATGGTTTCTTTCCAATGAAGAAATAATGGCACTTTGAAGATCAGGGATTGTAGTGTTGAAAACAATCCTTACCCTTGGCCAAACATTCAGTAAAGGCAGGATCAAGAATTCCACCTGCTCTGTATCTGTCATATGTTTGGGAAGGATAAAAATGCCCAGAAGAAGCCATGGAAGGTGAAGAAAGTCAACTGAAGAGGCCAGAGCCACAAAGGACAGATGGTGGCGGTGCAGAAGGAGAAGATTCAGTGAGCTCAGTCAGTTTGGAACTCATAACTGAATACTATTCAAGCAGAAGATTCAAGACGTCAGAATAAGTCCACTCCAAATCAAAGAAAATAACCTCAAGGAGATGGGGCCATAGCTCAATCAGACCCCCCTCAAGGCCTCCAAGGTGAGGATTAAAGACCCCTTTGGGGTTGAATTCATCACCCAGGGCATCCCCTGAAACTTTGGCGAGGCCAGGATCTTGATGGCCCTGGACCCCTTCAATGGGTCCAGGCCATGTAGGTGAAATTTTGGGTCATGGGCCAATTCATGGTCCCATGGTACCCCTGGGTCCCCAGAAAAATTGGGCCCAGGGGGCCTCCAATAGCCCCCATGGACCGCAGACCGCAGCTCATGGCCCATGGACTGTAGGACCCCAAAAGACTAAAATGGCCAGAAATGGCCATAAATCAAGAAATCAAGCCTTTTCACCCAAGACCCAAAAAAGGCCCAAAAGGCCATAAAATCAAGATTCATCAAGAATCACCATAGGAAGGGCCAAGGCACATTGAGATATTTCCAAGGCCAATGGGGACAAGACCTCTTGAAGACTTTGTTCAGGACATTTTGGTTGGGCAAAAAGGGTCCAACATCAGGTTGGCCCTTGGTAATGAGTACAATTCATATACTCATTCTACTTCATGTTTTGAGCACAAGAGATCAGTGGCCATCATTTTGGGATAAAACCCAAGGCCATGCCCCAAAGGAGGAGGATTTATTAGATCAGAAGAAGAAAAGGAAGCATATTTTGAAGTGGAATACTTACTCAAGTTGAAAGAAGGGGGGAATCAAATTAATTTGGCAGGGAAGAATTGAAAGGGGATTTTCAGGATAATTGTCAAGAGGAAATGAAAATTAAAAAGAAGTTTTTTGAATAAAAATGTGGGGATATTGAGAGGCAACTCAACAGTGGCAGGGTATTATGGTGTTCAGAAGCCTACCAGTTTCAAGAGGGGGATACTGTAACAACAACTCACCAGGGGTAAGGTTATTCATCAATACATCCATTCAAACACCTCAAATCAGCAGATTCACTATTCATATCAGCATTCAGTTTCAGCAATCTTCCCTGCTGAAACATGCATACAGATTGGTACTTCAATACAGCCTGTCAACATCTGTACAGGTTGGATTCACCCAATACAGTTTGGATACACCATTATGAAACTGTATGATAACTCAGCTACACCACACCTTTTGTACAGGTTCTGTACAACTGTACAGTACCTGTATTGGCCAGACTCAATTCAATCATTCAATCCTCTCATGAAAATTCTCTCTCTGGATCAGGGCTGGTGGTTCTCACATATACCAGCCCCTCTTTCTCCCCCCTGGGGACTTTTCCCCAGTTAATTAGTTTATTTTACTTATTATTTTATGAATATTCTCATCCTTATTTTGTGTATTATATTTATTTAATATTAAGTTAGTGTTTGCATTTATTTCTTTGCCTGTACAGTGTGAGCTGGGTGGCCATAACCTTATCAACCCTTCTCTTTTCATTCTGACACGTTGAAACAGTGGACTTGGACTTGTTTGTGGTTGGCTCTTTCATTCTTTACTCTTATTTCTTTTGTTGCTGCTTTCTTATATTTCTTTTATTAGTAATTCATATCTTTGCACTCTTAAGTGTATTCTCTCTTACCCTATCTTGAGCCCTCCATAAGTAAGTCCCAGTTTACTGAGTGCCAGGCCCTCTTCACTTAGAAGAGCCCCTGTGACACAATAATTCCTGACTCAAAATAGTTAAAGCTCATATAACCACATTTCTCAGTTAGTATTGGTCTTACTCATATGCAATAAAGATTACATATATGTAAATATTTCTTTTAAATCATAAGGTTCAATTTAGCTTACCAATTTCTTGGTAGGAATACATTAAATTGGATTTTTTACATTTCTAATTGAAATATTATATTGGAAATAATTCTTTATACTGTATATATCCTTTTTGCAAAAGAACAAATTGAATTTTAAATATTTAATTTCTCATAATATAATTGGATTTTATTATGAATTATCCTTATTT
Organism: Austropuccinia psidii; assembly: GCA_023105745.1. NCBI lineage: Eukaryota > Fungi > Basidiomycota > Pucciniomycetes > Pucciniales > Sphaerophragmiaceae > Austropuccinia > Austropuccinia psidii. The sequence continues at coordinate 23,485,589 of JALGQZ010000004.1, read as the reverse complement.
CTGTTCTTTTGACCTTATTTGAATATATTTTTATATCTTAAAAGCTCACATAGCTCCAATTTAGAGCTCAGGACTCAACTACATAATATCATAAAAAAGGGTTAAAACAAACTCATATCATTTATATGAATACTATACTCACTAATTTAAACACATCTGGTAGCTCAGCTATCCCAAACTAGTTTTACCAAAAGCAGTTCTTCAATAATGAATCTGGTTAATCCTTATGTGAATACTTTTAACTGTAAAAATAATCTGAAAAGAGCTAGTTTTTTCTAATGAAATTTCTTCTATATATTCTCCTTTTCCTTGAAATATGAGTGTTTTTTAAGACATTTGTATTCTACACTATTTTTCTTATCAAGATGGATAAGACTTGATGATGTTTATCTTGAAGAAAAATAATTTATATTAAGGATTCATTACTGGAATTATAATGTCTTGTTCTCATATTTTTGACTTCTCTTCTGTATCTTATGAAATTAACTTCGTTGATTTCTTCTGTTTGATAGTATAAATCTTATGAAATTGAATAACTTTATGAGAGAAACCTTCTATTTATTACTTTTTTAATCCTTTTCAAAATGGGATAGTAATTATTGAGCTTATATGGAAATCTTTCAAAATTTAATCAAATAAAAAAGTGTTATAATAGCTTTATGTAGGGCGAATTTGATAGAATAATTTGATATTTTTCTACTCTTTTATCTTTTTTAAACCACCAAAAGATTGGTACTATCCTAATTTGTTTTTGTAAACTATGAGAGAAGTAAAAGAAATAATATTTCATTTTGATTCACTTTTTCAAAAATTGATCATCTATTTTCTAGATTTCTCATATTATTAAAGCATGGCCCCAGATTATATTTTTGGTAATCATTTTTTATAATGAAAATGATTTCTATTTCAAAGCTTACTTTAAAAACTAACCATTTATAAGATTTTGCAAGAGAGATATGCTTAAAAAATTATATTTCTTACTATTTCTGAAAGATAATTTAAAAGGATTTAATAGTCAAAAATACTTATTTATTGGGTATATATTTAGAACTTATATGGTAGTGTGGGAACTCCTCTTGTGTGGGATAAAATGAGGCAGTACCTGGAAGGGGAAATTACAAGAAAACAGTTTTGAATTGCTGTTCAAGCTTGTAACCCTTGCTCTGCTTGTGTGTCAGAATAATCTGAACTGCCCTTCCTGAAGAATGCTGAATTATCTTAACTTGAGTTCACAATAAATTTATTTATTGATGGTGGCTAATTCAGAAAAGTGTATTCAACAGACTCAATCAGACTTTGCTTGATCTCAAAATATTTATTTAACCTTTTCAATATAACGCTTTTTAATTAGCCAAAAGAAATAAGACTAGCACAAATCACACAAAATACTACTACAACAATAATTCAATATAATATGGAGACACTAGGCTAATAATAATACTAAAAGAAACAATCAAACAATTTTTTATATGGCTTATGATTTATTATGTATTTAATTTTTTTTTTATATAATGAAATTCTGATATGACCAGACTGGTAATAGTCACTCTTTGATAGTTTGGTTTGATAATAATTCTTTCCTTTAAATAAGAATAACACTAATGTATTCCTATAATATGTAATTTCCTTTATAATTAATAAAAAAAATGTCCTTGTAGTAACCAAAGTATGACTTTATGAAATCAAATAATAATATTAGCTCCTTAAAAAAAATAACTAAATGACCCTTCTTTTCCTTCTTCAAAGCTTTGATTGCTTTTAATAAGGTGAAATTCTTTTAAAATACTATTTTATTTAATTTAAGTTCATAAGACTTATTATATAAGGCCTTTTTATCCTTTATATAATAAAATTATATTATAAAGTTTTTTTTTCTTTTTTTTTATAAGACTTCTTTTTGTAAGACTGCTTATTTATTTTAAGAGTTTTTCTTTTTTTTCTTTATAAGACTCCTTCTTTTATAAGACTGATTCTTTATTTTAAGACTTTTTTTTATTATAAGACTATTATACAAGGCCTTGTTATCCTTTATATAATAGAATTATATATTTTTTTAGACTAGTTAACCTGATAGTCAGGGATGAATTTAAATCCACTTTCCACTTTTGGGGGGATAAAAGACATGGGGGAAAGAGGAAAAAAATTGGGGGGAGAGGCCCTCTATTTATAATTTTTGGGCTCTCCATGGGAGGTGTTCAAAAAGAGGGACTTAGAATTTTTCAGTTTCTTTTGGCTGGGAAAATTCTTTTCTGGTGGTCCCACCTAAATGATGTCATTTATGTAAATCATTGCATCATTTGTTTGGTTGATGATGTCATTTGTTGGGTTGCTTACTAATTTGAGGTATTTTTGCTGGTGCTTATTTGAACTTTATTACTAATCCTTAGACTTGCTGACTAATCCTTAGCTCCCTAAGTATTACTAATCAAGTAATCTGATTACTAATACTTTCTTAACTCCTTCCTGCTTATGTAATCTGTTTATGTATCCTCCTTCTGCTATCTTGAATTTAGAATTTTAGATTTTTGAGGCCAATTTGTGGGTTGAAACCTAATTTTATTTTAGGGTTAGGTTTCAGGTATTTTCCAAAAATTTGACATTTTAATAATTTTTTTTTTTTAATTAATTTTTTTTCTTTATGTCTTCAATGTGGCTTGAACCAATGACATGGCCATTTTCCTTGACACAAGGCATCTCCTTACCAACTACCCCCGACAATCGGGTTATGTGGGGCAGTTCACGTCGCACTGTCCCCTTTCAATTAATCTTTTTCAACAGCTCCATGCCATTCTCTTTTCGCATTGCACATCAAATAAATTACGGTGAGTCCCCTTTCTCCACACCACCCTTTGTTTTAATTTTTTATCTTTCATCTCATCAAAATGAAAAGATTATGTCGTCGACAAAACAGGTTTCTCAAAGAATTTCACCTTCTCTTAATAATCAAAACTAGTTTTTTTATCATGAGCTTTGATAGGTTTTCTAGTTTTGATCATACTAATCCAGATGACCCTCTTTTAGAGCCTAAGCTTCATTATGTTGTGGACCAGCAAAACCAATGGATTTTATTTTTGGAGCGGCAACTTCAACAATCACAGAAGGATTACAAAACTATTGTAGAGAAAGTCAACACCCTTCAACTACAGAAAGGTCCAAAAGAAAAGAACAAGAAGAATCAACTTTCACATATACAAATTTCAACAAATCATAATAATTCAAAAATACTCAAAACAAAAAATGTCAAGTTTCAACACAAGGATAATCACTCAGACAAGTCAAACCCATATCATCTTGTTATGAGCAATACACCTCCAGACTTTCAGTACACCAAGGTAATTTTTATTACTTTCACTATTAAAATGAAAGCTGTTTGTATGCCTGACTGATTTAAAAATATGCTTTGAGGATTCATTTTATTTGCTTATAAAAATCCTTTGGGGGATGGAGCATCCACATGCAGTTCCGATTGCCCCCAACACTTCTTTGCTTCAAGAATTCAACAATTGTTTCAAAAGCGCAGAAGAAATCAAAAAGATGGCTGAAAGTGATACAAGCATACCACTCATTCCTCAAGACCAGGTTTTGACACTGAAAGGAGTTCAACCTGGAAGAAAGAAAGTTGGCCAAGGTATAGTTTTCATGAAAGACTTTTTCATTTTATACATACAAGCCTTGCTCAGAATGTCGTAGAGTATTTCGAATTGAGACAAAGAGAAATGGAGAAATAAAAAAAATAGGTTGATTGAAATTTATGTTGAAGAGAGGTGAGTGATAAAGGAATTTTTACGAGAGATTAAAAAAAAGCTAATTCGACAAGAAAGCTGAAGTTAAAATTTTTGCTATGAGGATTTGTCTAGTCGTGCGACTGTGCGATGTGGGGGGATTAACATCAGCTGTTTGCCGGGGGTGAACTGAGACAAGTATTGTTTTTCTTTTCTTTCCAACAGAAGCTACCCATAGGGGTACTTCTACTTTTCACTCCCCTAAAAAATTTTATTAAGCTGATATGGTATGGCATACCACATCCCCCTCCCCATTTAATGCTGTCCCCAGCATTCATTATCCAACTGAAGCTTAATGAAATTTTCCCTGTTTCTTTTTCCAATTTTTTTTATGTTGACCTTGAATGATTATGGCAAGTATGCCATATTTCTATGTTCACAGTTTAATTATGTTGAGATTGTCTGTTGATGGTTCTTTATATTGATTTTGAATCTCCCTGCTCTTATACCTGCTTTAATGTCTGATTTCTTTCTTTTTTTTCTATTCTTCTTGCTTTATACAATAGAAAAAAGTGAGATAAATGCTAATGAAACTATTGAATAACTAAATATTTCCCACTACTCCCCCAAAACTTAACATCATAAGGAGTGATGAGAAGAAATAAGTACCACCCCTTATTTTTTTTATAATATTTTTCTGTTTCAATACCATAATTACTTCTTGAGGGCAATTTCCCTCTCCATTTGATAAATTCCTCCTGATTAACTATTTCCACCATAATTCCCATAAAGTAATAAATAAAAAAGAATTTGGTACAATTTAAAGTCTTGTCCAGGACCTCTGTTTTTGCCCTGAGGCTATAATTGAAATAAAATATCTTTATGAGGCAGTTTAAGGTCATACTAAGGACCTTTGATTGAATTATTAAAGTTTCTTGATAAAAAAAATAAAATAAATAAATATAAGATGATTTGGACAGTTTAAGGTCTTGTCTAGGACCTGTGATTGAATTCTTTAAGTTTCTTGATAAAAAAAAGAAAAATATAAAATGATTTTAACAGTTTAAGGTCTTGTCTAGGACCTCTGTTTTATGATTATTAAAATACATTAAGACTACACTGATAAAATGAGAAATAACCCACTACACAAACCAACTTCCCAAACCAGATAAGATAAAAAAACTAAATCAATTGTGTATATTTACATTAAATATATAAAGAATATGCAATGAGACTGAAATAAAACCATTTCCATTAAATATGGATTATATGGCTGGTGGTTCAACCCCTCTCCATTTTTTATTCTTTATTTTTAATTTATTTATTTCTTTTATAGCACAAAATTGATTTTAATGTATATTATTATTGTGTATATAATAGCTATAGATATATGATATTGAGGGGAATATTCCCCTCTCCATTTTTTTTTATTTTTTTTTTATATGAATTAATATAAATTTAGCCGTTTAGAGTCTTACTAAGGACTTTTGATTTTATTTATGTATTTGAATAGTTTCTATTAATTGATTTTATATGTAAATGCTACATTTGATGTAGCTTTACCATTTTTATATTTCTTTTGATGATGCTGTTGAGATTTAAATAAATTAATACTTAGATATAGATATATATATTATATATATTATTGATTTATTTAATTTTAATATGTAATTTTTTTTACTGTATCCAATAAAGAAATGAAAAATAAATACAAAGATATATTATTCAATGATTCATTTTTATTTTTTATTTTTTATTTTTTTATTTAACTTTATTTTTATTTTAATAATTTTATTATTCATTTTTATTTTGTTTATTTTAATCTTATTATATTAATAAAATAAAAAATATAAAATTAATATTCAACTACATATGCAACGCTGCACATGTAAAGAAAACCCTGTAACAGGTCGCGCGGCTGCTACGCAGCAGCTGCGTGGTTTTCGTCATCGCATTACTTGTCGACGGTGTTTGGACCCGCACCTATCCAAACCCACTCTCTACTTTATTTTTATTTTTTTATTTATTTATATTTATTTTTTTTATTATTTTTTTTACTAATTATAACTTTATTTTGTCTTCTTTTTGTTTTTACGTCACTGTGACTCACGACATTGTCTTCATTTCCTCTGTCATTGTGAGTTTGTTTTATTTTTTTTTTCTTAATTTATTTATTTATTTATTATTTTTTTTTATAGTTCTTTATTTGTGGCGTCCTATTATTTTATTCCGATTGTTGTCGTGGGTTTCTTTACTTTATTATTTCCTTTTAATTTTTTTTTTATAATTGTTTCGTCATTTATTGATTGGCTAAGAAAACTGGCCGCTGTCATATTGTATTGTTGTAATTATACGTAAGTCCTTCTTTTTTCTTTTTTTTTTAAAAAAATATCTTAGCTCCTATCGTTGTCGATGATGGAATTCAAATCGCATAGTAATATCGGCCAATATTAGGTACGTCACTTCTGTCTTGCTTCCAAATTTTTTGTCGATCTGTGTTACGTCATTTCTCCCTTTTCTTTAGATGGTTACTAATTGACTGTTTTCTTTTTTTTATTTTTTTTTATTTTTTATAAATATACGTTGTTATCTTGCTTCTGTTTCCCTGTTTATTTATCCTCAATCGTAACCAAAAAATGTCGTTTTCTCTTGAGGTTCGTCCCAATGCTTCTGGCAAACAGAACGTTGTCATACATTTTAATAACGTATGATATAGCTTTAATTTACCGCTTCCAAGCGGCCTTTTTTTAATTTGTATACGGTTTCAAATAACTTCCTTCACCCCTCATTTTATAATCCATTATCTGCTTCCACTCCCCAAAATCTTTCTCCAAATAACGATTACGAGTCAAACAGTACTACGATTGATAGCACGAACTCAAATAATGAATCGTCTTCTGCCGCTACAACCATCCCAAACTTTCCTACTGATCCAAATCTCAATTCTGATCCCGTAGCTGCGATATCCCCGTTCTCCAATATGTTCTCCGATTCGAATGACTCCTCTCCTCCTTTGGACTCGCCTGAAATACCAGCGGCCTCTCCTGCTACACCCTCTTGGATCCAATCCGACATCCCAACTCCCCCTTTAATTCCCACAACTGATGAGATGAAAACGACCTTTGGTTATTACTTCTTTCTTTTCGACGCTGAAATGAATCAGCTTGGTGCTAACATGCACCTATTTTTTGGTACGACGCCTCCTGCTTACAATACCTTTCGCGATGCTCACGACATTATCATGGCTTCGGTTCGTTCCATTGTCTCCTGGTATACTTACCTAGAAGAGTAAGTTTTATTTCATTTACTTGTCTCTCTTTTTTTTTATATTTATTTATTTATTTATTTTTTTTAATTTTAATATATTTATTTATATATATTTTTTTATAGAATTTCGATTCTAATTGCAGAACAACAGCCCCCAGCCGAGCCTGCTTACTACCCAACAAACGGACCCTTTGAGGAAATTTTCCACACCTGATGGCTCTTAGGCTTATTGTTTTACCGCCTAAAGCGCCATTTTTAGTTTTTTATTTAGTTATTTTTATTATTATTTATTTGTTTACTAAACAAACTAAAAAAAATATTTATATGGAAAAATAATAAAAAATAAATAAAAATGAACTAAAAAAAATCTCATGTAATCTAAGTTGTAAGGCATAAAATAAACGTTTGATGCTGCTTTTAGTCTGTTCGATTTCATTGTCTGAGTTTTGTTAGGGTGTTTTGAATTTATTATTATTTTTGTTATTTATATTTTTATTATTATGATTATTTATATTATTTTATTATTATTATATTTTCTATTTATTTATTGATTGATTGTTAGTACCGCTGCTGGAATTACAAATGTAACTGTTTGCCTGGATCCATAAACTGTTTCGCCTTTAAGAAAACAGCCTTTAGGCTGTAGATACTATTGCTAATATGATTTAAGTAAATTTAGATAAAAAATAAGTCTTAAGTTTTAAATTTAAGTTTAACTTTAAGTTTAAGCAGTTTAATGTCTTACTTAGGACATTAAACTTCTATTTTAAGTATGTATATATTTATTTATTTATTTATTAATAATTTTTTTTTTCTTTTCTATAAACTAAAAAATAATTGATCTTTTTAGTTTATATTATATATTCTTTTTATTTAGTTAAAAAAGAAAAAAAATAAAGTGAAAAAAAAAGATAAATAAAATAATAATAATACTTTTATTAAATTTAAAAAAAACAAGATAAAAGAATCATCATAAATAGTTTATTATATATTATTTGTGTATATATACTCTTTTTATATTACTTTTATATATATATATATTTATATATTGAATTAATTTTATAAATTATTTTCTAAGATCATGAATAAAAAAGAAAAAAATAAAAAAAATAAAATAAAATATCTAAAACAAAATACATTGAATAAAATGCTTGTATAAGGGAAAAGAGCCTGAATTTCCCAATCCCATATTAATACAAATATATATATTTAATTTTTTATTATTATTATTTTCTTTATTTTATTATTTTTTTTTATTTTACTATTATTATTTTTTATTTATTTTTTATTTTTTTTATTTTTTATTTTTTTTATTTTTTATTTTTATTTTTTCAAAGAAAATTAATAATACAAATAAATGGAGAGTTTTATGATTAAAGGAGAATTTTAGGCCTCCTGGAAGGATTTAACCTTCCTTTGACCCTTAAATCTTCCTTTATTCTGTTTTTTAATGTTATTTTTTATCATTGTTTTATCAGTAAAGAAGAAATTATTTATAAAGGAAAATATTTCTTCCCTCAAAATTCTTTTATTTAAAGACATCCTTTTATGTTTTTTATGGTTCATTTCAAAACTGAACTGAATGTTCATTTTAATATTTTTTATCAATTTTGAATTTTTATTTTGTTTTTTATGCTTGAATTTCCTCTGGTTTAGCTTCTTTTTATTTCTGCATATGGCAAATTCTGTGACTTGAGGTATTTGAGGAATTTTATCCTGTTCCTGATTGGTGGTTTCTTTCAAAAATTCTGTTATTTTCCTTAATATTTCCTCATCTGAAATATTATTGTCATTCATTTGCTTATTATTATCAAGGGGAAAATTCATGTCACTTTTTTCATATAAATTTTCCTTCAGGGCTGGACTTGAAGCTCTAGTAACACTTTTTTCTTTATCTTCCAAGTTTCTTCCAAAAATTAATTCTTCCCAGTTAACTTCTTTTTCAGGTATTTGCTGATTGAAAAAAGAATACTCATTAATTTCCATATTTTCCTCTTCATTATAGTCTGATAAGGCCAAATTGAATGCTTGATAGCCTTCTGTAGCTTCTTCATCTTTATTACTTTGACTTTATGTCCATTTTAAGTCTGTTCCATCCATTGGTTCATTTATGCCATTAATTTCCTTAATGCTTTCATTGACATAGTCCAATTTTGCTCTTGAAGCACTTTCCTCTTCTCTTTGTTGATCATAGTAGTATCCCATATTATACTGTCTTTTTAGTAATCTGTCATATTCTTCCAAATCCAAATTTCCATATTTTTTGTCTTCCTTTTCTAAATTATGACCCTTGCATTCTTTAATTCCTGATCTTGATGCTCTTAATTCCTTGTCTTGTGAATTTGTGCTTTCTTCAAATTCTAATAATGACTTATGAATACTCTTTATAACAGAGAATTAATGACAAAACTTCTTTCCCAAAATTAAATGGCTTAATGATCCTTCAACTATAAATGGTAAGTAAATAGTTTCATCAGTTGGCATAACAATCTGTACCTTTTCCATTAAAATTTTATTTTTTGTTTGATTTTTCTTCTTGGGCTTCATTCCAATACTTAATCCAATCTTTAATGGCAAAATATTATCTTCTAGGCTTGGGTTCATAATTGCCATTACAGGATATTCCTCCCATCCTACTCTAACATAAATTGGTGAGTTTAATTCCTCATATTGGGATACATCTTCATTATTGGTGTTCAATTCTTGATATTCATCTTTTCCTTCAATTTTATCTTCATGAATACTAAGGTAATTTACCTTACTGCATGACTGATAATCTGTTTTTATGTTTTGTTCCTCCTGGGATGAAGATTCATTTTCAATGGGATTTGAATTCTTCATATTTAGTGTATGATATTCAAGGCTTGGATTAATTGGAGGATTGTCCATTTGATGAGTTTCTTCTTGAATGGAGTTATTATAAAATAAATCTGGATTTATTTGTCCACTATTTTGATTTTGATTTTTAACTGGTGAATCTTTCTTGAGCTCTTCTTGCATCCTTTTGTTTTTGAATTTATTGAACGAATTTTGAGTAAATTTTATTGAAGCACCAGATGTCACTCTCAACAAATCCATGGGTGAAATAATATGCTTTGGTTTTGAGAATATAGCTTCTACATATGGTTTGGAGAGCTCAGAAACAGAATTCTGTTTCCTATTGAAATGAAAACCATTTTTACCACACACAGGTGAGACACTTTTAACTAGCTGTTTTGGATGAAAGCCTTTCTTTTTTACTAGTTCCACTGGGGTGGAAGCTTCCATGTTAGAGCTATAAGTATTCTCAAATTTTTGAGGGTAATTAGGGTTTACATTATTGTTTGTGCTAATTTTCAATACATTTCTCATTACTTCAGCTTTGGAATTTTTGAAATGAATTTCTGAATTTTGTTTTATAGGTACTTGATTTTCTTCTTTTCTTGAATTTCCTTGAGGTAACTCTTCAAATCTTGATTCTTCATTATGATCTTGCACTTCCATTTTATCCACTTTTGCCATATTACACAACTCCATTCCCTTTGGTGGTTGTGCATGCCATCCTTTGCTTTCTGGTGAGCATATAGGTATGCATAATCTTCTTCCATCCAATTCTCTGAAACTTAAAATTTCACCCTGAGTCTGTGAGTGTTCAAGTCTAATACCATTGTCAGCCAAAAATGGTCTCCCAATAACAGTATGAACCGCCCCTCTGGCTACAAAGAAATGAATTTTTCTTTCATCACCAGATGGTAAAATAAGTAAGGTATTCTCAGATAAGCCAACAATTGCTGTACTATGTCCTCCAATTCCTTTCAACCTCATGTTCAGTGCTCTCATTGGTATTCCTGCTTTTATGGATTCAACTTCTGGTATTATACTCAATTCCGCTCCAGTATCTACTAATGCTTTCAATTTATGACCTTCCAATCCAATGGAAACTTCAATCATTCCAAGAGGACATGCATAATGCATTCTTTCTTCAATTATTATATCTTGCTGATTGCCTTCTTGATCTTCCACTCTCTCTTCATTATTGATTGACTTAAGAGACATTAAATATTTCTTTTCTCTATCAGAAAGAAATTTTAATTTATTCATGAACCTTGGTGATATGGTGAATATTTCCTCTAAAGTAAGATTTATTTTCTGATCCAAGACTTTGTTAATGACTTTTTCAACTATTGGTACTTCTTCTTTATCCTCTCTCTTTGGCTTGATAACTGCTCTACCTTCTTTGGGTGCTTTAATTATGGTTTTAACTTCATCCATAGATTGCTTTTGTGGTGTTTTATTCTTATGTATGGCTCCTTCTTCCTCCTTATTGATCTCTGAAGGCCTTGGTGATTGATATCTTGTAGGTATAATTACTTTTTCTTCTTCCTGATCATCATTATCAATAAATCCACCTGGGATACTAGTCTTATTCTTGAGTATTTCTTGAGATTGAGTTACTTCTCTTTCAGGTAATGGCTGTGATTGAGCCTTAGCTCTGTCTTCATTTTCTCTTCTTTGCTTTGTATTCCTTAACCCATAGGCATATCCTAGGGGTTCTCTTCCTGTTGATATTGATGGTGGTTGCCAATCTTCCCAATTGTCCATGGTAATAAAGGCAGTTGACTTTTCTTTCTTCTTTTGTTCCTCTTCTTTTGCTTTTTCTTCCAATTTCTTCTTCAATTCTTCTTGTTCCTTCTGAAATTCCCTTACCAATTGCTTTGGTGATAATTTCCCATCAGTTGGAATTCTTGCCCAATTAGGATATAAGTAATTGAACCCTTGTCTTATTACCCATTTCTTGTTTTGGTCTTCAATAAGCTCATTACATCTTCCTGTGGAGTGTCCTTCTTCTGAACAGTAATAACATCTAACAAATGGTTTTGGTGCATTTTGAGCTGGTGCATATGGCACATATCTTGATGATGCTGGTGGTAAATTTTCTTTTGGTCTGAATCCTGAATTTTCAGCTTGAGGGTTAGCATAAGCTATCTTTTATGGTTTAGCAATTTTACTTAATTCATCCAGTTGCTCCATAAACTGTCTGAAAACTTCCTTTTCTCTAGGCACTTCTTTATTAACCACTACTTGCTGTTCCTTAAGAGTCTTAGTAAGCTCCTTCATCTTTTTCAAAGCTTCCTTCATTCCTGGAAATAATTCTTCCTTGAATTTAACATTATTTTCCTTGGTGATTGATTCATTCTTTACTGTTTTAATTCTTGGGGATGATAGTATTTTGGTGACTAATATTCTTGCTTCCAATTCTTGTTCAATATACTTCTTTAATATTCTCATAGGTGGTATGAGATATCCTCCATCTTCTGCTCTAACCATAACATTATCTTTAATAATTTCCTTACTGATAGCACCTTTGATATCAGCAGAGAGACAATCAAATACATCTTCATGGAACATATTCTCTTGGGGAATATACTTGTATCTTAAGAGGTAAGTAATGATGGTTTCATATTCTCCAATAAACCTTTTATATTCTGATAAGGTACTAATTCCTCCTTCATCTTGTGTATCATTGAAAAGCTGAATAAGGGAATGTTTTCTATATCTTCTTTCTGGTTCAACTCTTCCCCATTTGGTTATAAGGTCTTTCTTCAATTGTGTCCAATTACCTTCTTCATATCCTGGCATAGCTTCTATGGCATCACTAATTCTTGAGTCTGTTGTCCAAAATGCCATCTGCATTGCTAAATCTTCATCTGTTGCTCCTTCAATTTGAGCAATTCTTTCAAACTTCTTAATAAACTTCTCTACTTCCTCTCCATTAAAATTGAGATTATAATGTTTTGCTTTAATTTTAACCACAGGCCTTTCCTGCTTTAACACTTGCTGCTGTAATGAACTTGGGTTATTAGGTGTAGAGACAAAAGCTCTTCTTGGAATATTGTTAATTCTTGGTTTTGTTTCTGGAGTAGAGGTTGCTCTTGGTCCAGGTGTTGGTGATATTGGTGACTCTTCTGGTCTTATATGCCTTGGTAATGTTGATTCACTAGGGCTATTCCCTGGTGTATTTGGTATTGATTGCCTTCTTTTTCCTTTTTTACTGGTTTGACTTAACAAAAAATCTTGCATTTGCTTCATAAAGCTCTATATTTTCACAGTTTGATCCTCTTCTACATCTTCTTCTTCATACTGACCTTCCACAGTATCTTCAGGTAATGGTGGTAATTTTGATGTTGATTGTTGATCCATTTTTTCTACTTTGTATGTTTTGCCTTCAAATTTTGCTTCTTCCTGTTTTCTTTCTTTATACTCTTTGATCAGGTTAAAGAAGAATTCTTTTAACCTATCTTCTTCTTTTCTTCTTGTATTTGGTGTTGATATTAAATTACTCAAGCTTTCTTGTGATGTCTGTCCTGGTGATTTTGATTTTAGTAGTAATTTGTAATGATAAGATTCAGATGATGATGATGAATGAGATTTTGATGATGATGACAATGGTTTATTTAGGTGATTATATGATTCCAGGTTTAATAAATATATATATTTTGATATCAAGCTGAATAGAATCTGATGATATTCCTATCTGACTGCCACTGTTGGGACACCAGATGTGGGAACTCCTCTTGTGTGGGATAAAATGAGGCAGTACCTGGAAGGGGAAATTACAAGAAAACAGTTTTGAATTGCTGTTCAAGCTTGTAACCCTTGATCTGCTTGTGTTTCAGAATAATATGAAGTGCCCATCCTGAAAAATGCTGAATTATCTTTCCTTGAGCTCACAATCAATTTATTTATTGATGGTGGCTAATTCAGCAAAGTGTATTCAACAGACTCAATCAGACTTTGCTTGATCTCAAAATATTTATTTAACCTTTTAAATATAACGCTTTTAATTAACCAAAAGAAATAAGACTAGCACAAATCACACAAAATACTACTACAACAATAATTCAATATAATATGGAGACACTAGGCTAATAATAATACTAAAAGAAACAATCAAACACTTTTTTATATGGCTTATGATTTATTATGTATTTATTATTATTTTTTTTATATAATGAAATTCTGATATGACCAGACTGGTAATAGTCACTCTTTGACAGTTTGGTTTGATAATAATTCTTTCCTTTAAATAAGAATAAAACTAATGTATTCCCATAATAGGTAATTTCCTTTATAATTAATAAAAAAAATGTCCTTGTAGTAACAAAAGTATGACTTTATGAAATTAAATAATAATATTAGCTCCTTAAAAAAAATAACTAAATGACCCTTCTTTTCCTTCTTCAAAGCTTTGATTGCTTTTAATAAGGTGAAATTCTTTTAAAATACTATTTTATTTAATTTAAGTTCATAAGACTTATTATATAAGGCCTTTTTATCCTTTATATAATAAAATTATATTATAATTTTTTTTTCTTTTTTTTTATAAGACTTCTTTTTGTAAGACTGCTTCTTTATTTTAAGAGTTTTTCTTTTTTTTATTTATAAGACTCCTTCTTTTATAAGACTGATTCTTTATTTTAAGACTTTTTTTTATTATAAGACTATTATACAAGGCCTTGTTATCCTTTATATAATAGAATTATATATTTTTTTAGACTAGTTAACCTGATAGTCAGGGATGAATTTAAATCCACTTTCCACTTTTGGGGGGATAAAAGACATGGGGGAAAGAGGAAAAAAATTGGGGGGAGAGGCCCTCTATTTATAATTTTTGGGCTCTCCATGGGAGGTGTTCAAAAAGAGGGACTTAGAATTTTTCAGTTTCTTTTGGCTGGGAAAATTCTTTTCTGGTGGTCCCACCTAAATGATGTCATTTATGTAAATCATTGCATCATTTGTTTGGTTGATGATGTCATTTGTTGGGTTGCTTACTAATTTGAGGTATTTTTGCTGGTGCTTATTTGAACTTTATTACTAATCCTTAGACTTGCTGACTAATCCTTAGCTCCCTAAGTATTACTAATCAAGTAATCTGATTACTAATACTTTCTTAACTCCTTCCTGCTTATGTAATCTGTTTATGTATCCTCCTTCTGCTATCTTGAATTTAGAATTTTAGATTTTTGAGGCCAATTTGTGGGTTGAAACCTAATTTTATTTTAGGGTTAGGTTTCAGGTATTTTCCAAACTCTCAAAGGATTTTCCAAAAATTTGACATTTTAATAATTTTTTTTTCTTCTTTTTTTTTCTTTATGTCTTCAATGTGGCTTGAACCAATGACATGGCCATTTTCCTTGACACAAGGCATCTCCTTACCAGCTGACACATCACAAAAAGGGCTGACGTTTCAGATGCAACGTCGCGCCGATGTTGCAGTGACGTTGCATGAAAATGGTGCTGAGCTGACACTAAATATTGTTGTTATCATCATTCTCCAAAAAAAAACAGAATGTTTGATAAGCTTGTTGAATTGTTTGCGAATCAAAGGAAAATTTGAAACACTTTGCTATCTTCATGTGAGGAATCATAAATTATGCAAAGAGACAGAAACAACTTAGCAAATGAAAAAGAAGTAAAAGGCGCATGACACTAAAAAAATAGACGATGGTTTTGCTTATATCTTACACTCTTGGCCAAGTGGTACGCCGCTGATATAAGTCCTTCAGTAGAAAATTGTTACTTCTCCTGGCCTTTACATATTTATCAAATCCTGGTTGCAGAACACATCCAACCGCAAACACATGTTTTGTGTTGATACAATGAACTGTGACTACAACAAAGCATTTGGATCGCAATTCTGGTCTATTGTTTCATTGAAAGCCCTCCTGCAAAGACATGGCATTGAGAATCACATATAATTTAATAGCCTTTCAATTAGTGATCTGAGATTAGCACTTCTGAAATTGGAAAAAGTTAGAAGCATTTGCTTGTCCGTTCATTGTATTTGGATCAACATTTCACAGCCTTGTTGACAAGCAAATAACAATAAATGAACAAAAAAAAACTTGGCTGTGTTGAAAACAAAACTGAGTGAATAAGGGTATCAGAAAGGGAGCTTCATCCTGTGCGCGCACAATACAACCTCAGGGTGCTCAAAGGGGCTCATCCAAATACGACTTCACCCTTCAACCAATTCTGATTTCTTCCTCATATCAGAGATTATATCTTTACTTTATCAATCACTTGTTATCACAATACTTTAGGGTATCTTCATTATTAGTTGAAAGCTGATTCTCTTGGATCTCAACTCATCTTGCAAGCTTTAATTTTGGGAATGGCTTTCAATTAATTAGCCGCAGTTCTCATAAACTGTTCAAATTAATTTACTTTCTTATTGTTTTATTTTATTCAACTTAATTAACTCCAATTGAAGTAAATTATATAATTCAAAATCACTATGGGTAGCAACAAAGAAAAATGATGAGTACTCTTTTTCATGTGATACATGAAAATTACCACATCCAAGATAATTATCCAGGCGACTTCTCAAGATAAAACTCAAGTGTGGGAAGGTCAACTCAAATTAGTGTCAGCTCAGGACCATTTGCATGCAACGTCAGGATTTTTCCTGATGTGTGAGACAAGTATTCTTTTTCTTTTCTTTCCAACAGAAGCTACCCATAGGGGTACTTCTACTTTTCACTCCCCTAAAGAATTTTATTAAGCTGATATGGTATGGCATACCACAGTAGGAATAGAGAAAAATGAATAATGAAAGTAATATAGCTTCTTATATCGAATAGTATACAATTTTAATGAGAAAAACAAAAATTAAATATTAAAAAATAGTTATTTAATTCTTCTTTAAATTATACTAAATGTTTCATGAGAATGATGAGTAAATTGTTTGAATAATTATACAGCTCTCAGAGAAAATATAGCTAATCTTAAAGGAGGAAATAGGGCTGCTAGTCCCAAGTTCTTTCCTGGTGTCATCCAGCTATCATTTATCATGTTTTTTTAAACTAAATATTTGGTATTTTTGGTACTTTATTCAGCTTTAAGGATGTGGATAAACCTGACAGCAGGATTTGCATTTGAAATTTGGAATTAGAGATACATGGAAGCTATATGGTAATTAGGACAGAGATTGAATCTCAAATGTGAAGTTTTGGAAAGATTTCAAGCCACAAATCTGGAATTCAGTTTAGTGGAGATTATTTCTTTGGAAAGGCTTATCAAAGCTCAATATTTCAAGAACAAATGTAAAAGGCTCATTTTAATTAACTATTTATTTTGCTCTTTTTATTTATTAATATAATAAATTTAATCATTATTCAAACCTTTGAGATATTTTTTACACAATCTTACAGAGATAGTACAGAGTCACCAGCTTAGTTGCAGAGAGCCATGGACTGAGAGTACTGGAGCTAGAACTCTTGTATTCTGAAATCTTTTATCTATGAGAAATGGTCTCAATTTACTGATAGCTTTATGAACATATAGATAACATGAAAGAGTGACCCTAAAACTAAATTATTTATTAATTGAGACATAATATTCCAGATTTCTATTCTCTTCTTCCAGTAAGATTACTTATTTCACATCTAAGGAAAATGATTTTAAGTGGGGATTACCAAAAGCTTGTTTGAAGGCAGAAGATAATTCTTTGATAATATTATTGTTAAAGTTAGTTTAATTTTCCTGTAACACAACATTTTCTTCAGTCTTTTGTACAAATGAGTTTTCTCCATTGGCATACCAATTTATTAATTGCTTGATATATTCCTTTTATATGAATTATTCTCAATCAATAATATTGATGTATTAGAAACTAAATTATTTTAGAGCCAAAGATAACATCTTCAACAATTTTGAAATTTTTGAGCGATAAATATGAGAAAATTAGGGCAAAAGCTATATCAAGGAGTGTAATATAGCTCTAATAGCCAAGGCCTATATAGATTATATGAAGTCAATACAAATATAGCTATAGTGTTTTGGTAAATCTGAACTTTATTTATTCATATGTTTAATGTTGATTTTTATCAATTTTTTCATATTTAAAAATATTCCATTGATCTGATGTTACATAAATTTTAACTGTTAGCTATGCTTGTCATATTTAATAGGAATTACTTTCTTTGGATTTAATTAGTTTTCAATAAATTTTATAACTATTTGGATTTATGGAGTTATATATCTTTTGGAAAATGAGAATTATATTTTTCTTTCATTGCTTTATGAACTTAATAATTCAAAATTGATATTTTGATCTTACTGATAATAAAAAAAGGAAACACTCAAAACACAATATTTAATTTAGCAAATAATTTTGAATTTATCTGGATTAAAACTTCCTCAAATTCAGGCTAAAAATATGTAAATTCTTCTTAAGAACTAAATAAAAAAATATATGAATATTGAATAGCTATCGGGAATAATGGAAAAAGATTTAGTTCTGACTCAATAGAGAGTTTATTTCCTTGTTTTTTAATAATTGAAATCTTTTTAATATTTCAACAAAATGATTGGGATAGTTAAATTCTTTTACCAGATTTAAAACCTTATTTATCAAGATTCTGGGTGTTTTCTAAAGTTGAACTTACTTTGATTAACTTTTTCAACCTGAAAATATTAATTACTTAATCTTAAGGTATTTATAAAGTGTAGTGGATAGAACTATTTATAAATATCTTTTTGATATTTTCAGAAGAAAAAGAAGAAGGTTCCTTGTGCGGTCTTCTAGTATTTATGCTTATTGATAACTTATAATACTCGTCAAATTGATATTTTGTAAGTAAGAAACCACACAAATAAGCCAGATATTTTCAAATAAGCTTCAAGTCATGCAAATATAACTTTCGAGCCAGATGCAGAAATTTTCAAAGAATGCTCAAAATCATCTTGAAAATATTCAACCTTAGTAATTGAATATCTCATAAGAAAGTTTCACAGAGTTCTATCAGTTTTAGATGGAACATTATTAAACTTTTTCTTTAAAAATATCAAAACTCACAAATAAAATTCATTTTTATATACGGAATTGATCATCCATCTAATCAGAAAATCAAAATCTTATTTAAATGAAGATACACTAAAAATTTGGAAAAGAATGAAATTGATTTTAAGCTTTGAAAAATTGATATAAAACTATTAATTTGAGTCTTGACTCTATTTCAATAGGATTCAAGTGAAATACACTTCTTGAAAGATTTTTGGGATCAATGATATGAAAAATATATGAATATAACTCTCTGAAACTAAATTAATTGGTTCTCATCTCTTAAAGGTCAACGTAATATTTGTATTTGGAATTGGTATGATAAGCAGAATATTTTAATCATAAATTCACCATAATCATTTCACCCATTTTTTTTGTTTTAAATTCAAAATCATTTCCCTTAAAATTATTCGGAGCAAAAAGAGAAGCCAAAAACCCACAAAAAATCATTTGTAAGTTTTTCCAAAAAAATAAACTCAGAAAATAAAATTACCCCAAAAATGAATGATAAAAAAGTATACAAAATGAGCTGTATTTATTCTATCAGTATGATGGAGATTATTTTGTCTTTTATTTTAAAGAAAACAATCAGAAAAAGTCCTTTTATGTTAATTTTACAAAAGGTTTCATATTTTTTTGCTTCAATTTTTTGATCTTATTATTTAAGTCAATTATAAGCACTATTTTATTTTATCATATCATTGGTTTTTTGTTTTCTAGTGTATTTTGTCAGTTTGTCTGGGGTTTTTTCAATCTCTCAGTTTTTTGAAATTAGGTTTTAATTTATATTTCAGCTAAATGTCACAGTAGTGCCTTCAAGGCCTGCCACTGTAATTATTTTCAGTGTAAAAAGAGGTTGATTTTTATTTCAGAAAAGCTCCATTTGATCCTGAAAATGTAAATTTCATAAAATTTCAAGAAAGGTTTCCTGTAAAAGAATGAAAATTATTTTGAGTGTAAAAAAAGATTGAAATTTTATTCAGGAAAGCTCAATTTAATCCTGAAAATTTGTATCACATAAAACTTTAAGAAAGCTTTCCTGTAGAAGGATGAATCTTATAGACCATTAAGCTTTCCTCTTGAACGAAACAGAATGAAAATTACAATTTTTACAATTAAGGAAACACTTCTGTTTGTAAAAAAATAAGCCCTACTAATACGAGAAGCTGATGATCTTCATTCATGATAAGAGAAATGATAAATAAAAAATTGAGATAATAGTTATATTTTGAAAATTTCAATCAAAAAGGAGGAAAATATGTATTTTGTGTGAATTTTTTATTTTTTGAATAATTCAATTGCAGAGTAGTGTATCACTTTTAATTTTTTTACTTTTAAATATAAAAAATGATTATTTAAGACATAGAAAAGGGAAATCATTATTCTTCTGAAGGTGAGGAGTTTACCAAGGTTGGGAAGTTTTCTCAAACACCTTTAAAAGGCGAAATACAAATTCATATTCTTATGGATTATTAAAATTAACTGATAATCTTTAAAAAAGGATTTATTCATTTTAAGTGAATGGAGTTACTAATTAAGGCCACAAAAGACAAGAGGAAGAGCTCAACATCAGAATCTATGGATAGGGTATAATATTTATAATAGATGACTACTTAATGGGAACGAAGGTAGAAATGAGAGACAATTTGATGAATCTAAACTCCTAAATATCATTAATATAATATAATATATATTTAATATATAAAATTAACAAATAAAATTAGTGGAAATTCTGTAATATTCTAGTGACTTGGATGAGCCTGGAATGTCAAAAGAAAAATTAAATCCTCGGTGAAATGTAGCTCAGGGGAAGTATACAATTTCATTCTATTCAGGGTTCAAGCTAATATTGAAATGATACACCTTCTTTCAGTTGAAGCCACTTTTATTCTTGTTATTTATATCAAAATTTATCCCAAGAGGTTATGGCTATCTACCACAATAATTTTTGCATGTCTTACTTGGTCTGAGGAAAGAAATTTTCTTAATTATTGAGCTTTCCAAATGCAGCCGCAGAATGACTATGTGCATTTCAAATTGAAAAAAGATTGTTTTTATGACCATATTACCAATTTGAAATCCTTAGAAACCAAACTGGGAATGGAATAGCAGTGATTTTTGAAATCATATTTCAATGTTTCACAAACATGGAGATTAAAATGATTATCAAAGACACAAATAATTTTATTTTCAAGGAGAAACTTATTTTTGAAAATACTGCTTTGAATATTTCTTTAATGAAAAGATTAATTTAATTCTAATAGCTTAAAGTAAGCTCAACTATCTCTGTCTTCCAAACCCACTTTTTGGGTTACTTATATGCATAAATCTCATTAAAATTCATTTAACTCATTGAATCAGTAAGGTTTACTAATTCTTTAATGAAACGGTTTTACATATCAGAATATCCAATCAAATAGAAACATTCTCTTTCAATTTCCTGTTGAAAGAAGGAATATGACAAGATTAGAATGTGATATGGAATTAGTGCTTCATTTTTAATTAATATTATACGTAATGAAACATTTTTCTCATGAAATTAATTGAGCTCCTAAGCTTTATTTCTAAAAAGCTTTGAAGAGGATTTCAGCTATTCAAAGTACTTACAAATCCATAAGATATTTCTTCATTATATTAGCCATGTTCTTTTTTAAAAAATATAAAAAAAGGACCCAAACCTTAGTGTTCTTTGAGCTATGATTCAAAAATACTTTATCAAGAGAATTTCCAACTGAATTCATATTCATACTGCAAACAGAGATGTGATGATTAACAAATGAAGTTCAAAACATCTAGCTTAAAAGGATACAGAATCTCGATCAACTCCAATTTTCTTTTAAAAAGAACTAAGATTTGGACTTATTAATTCAATAATTGGAAGGAGTAACTCTCAAACTGAAATTTGTCACCAACAAGGTTAAAATTGAACCTTCCAAAATTCATTCGATTTCACAATTATTTGGCTTAAAGTGAAAATTCATGTTTTGAAGAATGATGTGAATTCAATTAAATGAGTAAAAGATAATTTTTTTTGTAAATTTGTTTTATTGAAGAATTTATTTCTAAACTAAACTTTGAATACTTAGACAAAATTTATTTCAATCAAAATGATACATTTCTCATTATCCAGAAATCTTTTTTATTCAATTATTTCACATCTTTCTTATTGAAGAAAATCTATCTGTGAAGAAGGGGGAATGCTGGAAAATTTATTTATGAAGTAAAACATGCTTCTTTCCAGATTTGGAGGAGTTTATTCTGAGTTTCTGCCAAAATTGATTATAATTTTGACTCAATTCATTCTGATTTACCTTTATTGAAGAAGAATTTTTGAGCTTAAAAAATGTATTTCTTTCATTTTGAAATTTAATATTTGATCTCAGGAATTCAATTTGAATATCAATAACAAAAAATCATGGGTTCTTTATTTTGTTTAATTCAGAATCTTGAGTGGAAAATAAAATCCATTTAGTGTTAATATAATTTTATTTTCTTCCCTTGTCTTATAACTGAGGTATGATAAAACCATATTGCTTATGGATTCCTACATTTTAAATCTCACTTTGAGAATTCAATGATTATTTAAGGTGTGTATATGAAACTCTTGTCCGAAAATAAAGTGCTGTTCTTTTCCTCAAGATTTTTGTAAGTCGAAATTATATGAAAGTAGTAATTTGAAGTATTTTGAAGGGAAAACTTGCCAAAGTAGTTTTTTTGAACTTTTTCAGTATAAAATACTAATCTTATAAGTACTTATTCTTTTAATAAAAAGAAACATTTATCCAAAAATACTATTCAATAGATATTTATGGATTAAAAAGAAGCTTATTCAAGAGAAATCTAAATTGGTGTTGAGAAATCAAGGGACTTGAGAAAATGAATATCAGAAAAGAGTCCCCAAAATGAATATCAAAGGTTAAAATGGTCAAGCATGACCTGAGTGAATTTGAAAAAAAGACAAAGCTTTTGGTAATGAAAGTTGCTTTATCTCACTTTTGGGTTGGTTCATGGGTAAAATTCTATGATGAGCTACAAACAATTATTATAATGATTTTTCATGTGTTGAAAGGTTTTAGAATGACTTGAAAGAATTTTTTTGAATCCATTGTTTTTGAAAAATGATTAAGATAGTTATAGAAGGAAAAGATTCTAACATTAAGAGAAAAGAAGGGCAAAGGAGACAGTTTTTTATAGAAACCAATTTCCCTCCTAAAAAGTTGGAGTGTTCCTTTATTGGTAGTGCAAAACATATTAATACATTAAAAGCCAATTATAGAATTATTTAGGCCTGGTTTGGACCAAAAAAGGCTGGTTTGAGCCATTTTAGTCCTGTAAACAAGCCATTACCTTACTAATAGTTGTTACCAGAAGCCAAAACATGTCAGAGTATGTTTTAGGATCCTTTATAACAGTTAGTGCTGCTTTAGTGAGGCTTGTGCCAGCTTAAGGCTTGTTTTACCCCCTCAGAAATAGTGATCCTGTGAGATATGTATGACATACCCATAAGGCCACAAATATATTTTTATACAGTTAATTTAGTTTTGAAAAGACTCATGAATTGAATGTAAAAGAAAAAATAACAAAAAATAAGCAGAAATTTATTTTGGATAAACAAAGTTATAATTATTGTGTTATTTTTGGATTCTACACTAAAAAGAACCTAGGGTTTACCCATAGGGTGTTTACCCAAAAATGGATATTCCTTATGTTATCAGAAGATTTCAGAATCTCACAGTAAATGTGCAAATTTTTTAATATTTTGTGAGAATTGTTAAATTTGAGCTTAAATAAGCTTGAACTTAAAGTATCATAAGGTTTTCCCAAACTTACCAAAATTATAGTTCAAATTGAGGTGTTGTGTATATTTACTGAATTGGCTAATCATTTGCCATAAATGAGGTAAATCATGTGGCCATAGTATAGATTTAAATAATTAAGAGGGGAAAAATCACACAGAAAGGTGGGCCAAAGGAAAAGACCAAATCCAGCTGGGGTACCCAGCTTTAGGGATCTTCAGGGACTCAATTAAGGCTTTCCACCTGTATTGGAGGATTTTGAACCTTATTTGCACCTTAAGATTGGACTTTGATCAAACATTGAGGTTTAAGCTGTTTTTATCCCAATTTGGACAGGAACTACAAGCTTCAAAAGGGTAAAGACCAATATTCAAGCTTGTAATCAAGGTTTTAAGAGCTTTCAAAGCTTAAATGAGCTGAAAACGTTAAATTCATAAGTGTTTAAAACTTATCAAAAGTTAATTTTTGGTTCATATTGCTATTTTATGTGGAAAAATAGCAATAACTTCAAAAATTCATTAAAAATATAATTCTCAATGGATTTGCTTGAAATTTCACACAGATTAAGTTTAAATGGTATCTGTATATAACTTAAATTTTAAGTATCTATTTAAACAGGTTAATTGTTAATTATCCTTGAAATTGACTTTTGTGATTATTCTTAAAGAAAATTAAGATTTCTTTACCAATTAATTACAAATTTGGTTTAAGAGATTTCTGCTCAAAACTTTATTTTTGAATTTTTCATGTGATGAAATTTCATATAAAGAAGCTTATTTTATAGTTAAGCTTAAAATAATTCATCAAAAAGAGGATTAAAGCTACTGGGAGTTGAGAATAACATTGGTAACTTGGAATTGGAATTAAAATAAGCTTCCTTCAGGTAAGAACCTTATTTTTAAGCATGGTTTTCAGTTTTGAACTGAGAATGCCCTCTATATCAATCATTAATGATGAGAGCTCCTCTTCACGCATAAAGAGAGCCTTCATATCACTGCTTTTTCCAATAATCAACTATCATTCCAATGATATAAGACATTTTCACAGGTAAAGTATTATTAAAAATAAGAGCTTATTAATAAATTATTTCTTTATTATATTATTCTTCATTAATATTAAATTAAAGAATTGAAATAATAGAAATTAGATTTTTTTTCAATCACCAATAATACATTTTATTATATAAAATTCTTGTCTCAAATATCTTCCAAAATCCACAAATTCCTCTTAAAGCCTCTTAAATCTTATATTTTATAATAGCAATTTGTTTTATCCTTTAAAATATGGAACTTTAATGTGTTTTTGACTTATAAACATTATTTTATACTATAACTCTTGTTTGACTTAACGTATTACATAAATATTATAAGTAAGTTTTCTTTGAAGTTCTATATCTTTTTTTATCTAGTATTAGTTTTGTTATATGGTATTTTTCTATAAGATTTATCTCTGCGCAATGTGTGTGATATTTCTTTCAAAAATAATATTCATATTATTTATAAGTGGCTCAATATTTTTATTTTCCACATATAATTGTCTCATGAAAAGTGTCAGGATGAGTCTATGATAATAAAGTAATAAGGCTATTCAAAGCTTTAAATATGACTGCGACACGGATAAAAAGGTATCAAAAAAGGTTTAATTATAAATTAAAAAGGCTTTACTAATGGGAATTAGTGGTGGTGAGCGCTGTTGAAAGCCCTGGCTGCAGCTTTATCTGTTGGGTTACAATAATAAAAGACTAAAATACTAAAGTTTATAGTATGGCCTGATTATTTTCCAAGAGTATAATGTTTTTGAAATTTGTAATACATAGGAATTCAAGAGCAGGATGGGGATTCCTTTTCTGACAGTGAAAAGGCCTCCTTTTATCCTGAAATGAGGTGAAAAGGCTGCTAGACCTTTTCACATGGAGGAAGTGAAGATTTTTCACTCTCAAGGACAGGCTTGTATTTTGCAAAAGGCCTTTATATCCTGTATTGGGCTCAGATGTGGTTTTGAAACCACATTTGGGCAGTTTTCACCAATACAGGGCGAAATTTTCATCTGGGGACCACCTAGCCTTCTTCTGATGTGTATGACGCATAGAATTCTGTACAGAAACTGTATGGGACGCCAGTATTGACTGAATTATGATGTATTGAAGTATAAAAATGCTTCTTTGTCAGTTTGACACCTCATAATCATGGTTGTGGGATATTATCCCATGCTAAGGCTGTATTGACCAAGCTGTGGGATTTTGACCTTAAAACAGACATAACTTTGGCAGTTTTTGACATATCAACCTCAACATTGGTTCAGTGTGTAGCCCTGTATGTGATCTACACAATGGTGCCTCATTTGATATGGCTATCATTCAATATGGCAAAGCTATCCCATGTACAAGACTTTTGTACATATGCATGTTTCAGGCAGAAATCTGTATTGGGCTTGTTTGCCTTATAGCTTTTGTTCTAGATGGGATATGGGGAAATAGATAGCACCATACGATAGCCCTGATTGTGCTCTTTCCAAAAATACCCCACATTGGGTATCTCACACTAAAACTGTAGAAGTTAGATGGGAGGTGAATATTCTATTCACCCTTATTTGGCCTGAATTTGGCCATAACCTCTGTAATACTGGTGCTGGCTCAGTTCGGCTGATACCATTTGATAACCCTGACTTGGAGATTCATTTTGAATACCCATTTGATGGGGTTAAGCCTCTTACTCTGTATTTTAGATGAGAGGTGAAATTTCAGGTTTATGCTCAGCAACAAATTTGAGAAGGAATAACTTTGTTATTCTTTGTCCTATGATGATGGGACTTGTATATTTGTAAAAGGGTGAGTTTCCTCTTTCCTTTTATACCTTTGAGCTGATTTGGCTCAGCTCCATGTTTTGGTGGTATCTTGGCTATACCATTGATTTATGGTATTTGGCTGTCATGCTTGTGCTCTGGTTTTGAGTTGCAGGCTGAGAAAAAGCTTTATAAATTTTCATTATTATAAATGTCAGTGACTATAATAATGTTGGAATAATTATGAAGATTTTTCATTATTGATCTATTAAATAATAATTAAATTCTTATTTTATATAATTTGTTTTAATAACTCTATTGATTTGTGGGTATGATATTTAATTATATTATGTTTTCTACTGAGGACGGTCATAATACTCTTGATAATTGATACTTTTATCAAGAGCCTCATGAAAGACTCTGCATTTGGGGGCCTTTCCCTTCTTCTAACTAATTTTTGATAGATAAATCATATTATAGACCTTATTTTAATGTTTTTGATATAAAATTGCCATATTTACTTTAATATTGGCTTTTCTGGGACTTATCCCTTATGAATAATCCCTAAAATGTTAATAAAGGTATTTTTAAGAGTATTGTTTGAAAAAATATACTATTGAGTTATTTGGAATAAATTTCTACTGTCTGAATAGTGGCTTTTTCACATCACAGACTTAAAATTTATTCTTTGAGTTTTTCTAGTATAAAGTGAATAATAATATAATTTTAATTTAATAGCTTATTAATTTAATAACTATCATTTATTTGAAGAAAAACAAAGTTACAGAAAAAATCTAAAAGTTAAAAATATGTTTCTTTACTCTTTAGAAAATTCTCTTTATTTTTGATTTAATTTGCCATAAATTATATTAAAACAATTTTATTCAATAAGCTTAGTTGATAAGCTATGATTATTATTATTATTTATTGATAAAATAACCTATATTCTTTGTTTTCTATAGTGTTATCCATAAGAAAAAGCTATTATGACTCTAGTATCTCTGAGTTAAAAGTTCAAATTAAAACCAACCAAGTACCAAGGGGTTACTCAAAAAAGAACCCTTTAAAGGTCCAGAAGGTGAATTCAATGAAGTTATTAGCCTAATTTGCTTTAAATTGACGTGAAATGACTCCTACAAGTGGAAGTAACCACTCCATCCAATCAAATGGATCTGGACCAGGACATTAAAGTCATAAATTCAAAACACAAGAATGTCAGCCCAGAGGAGAGGCACAAATGGAGGGTTCCAGAATTTGCACCAGTTTTCAAAGGTTAGCCAGCACCCTTGAAGCTATTCTTGAGAGTCCAGAAGCTGACACAACTTCTATTCCTTTTGTCAGATATGAAGAACTTTCCACAGGAAGAAGTGGATAAATACCAGTCTCAGTACAAGAACTGGTTTATGCGGGCAAAGCATCAGGAGTGGGAATGGCTTCCAAGCTTTTTGATAGGGAAAATGAGCTCTTACCTTCAAGTAAAGAAGTTCTTTCACCAAGAAAAGACTCAAGACCTTCTGAAAGGTTGGACACATATGTATTGCAAAGGAAAAGTCCCCAAGATAAAAGGTTGGTTGAAAAACCAAAGTATTTTTTCAGAGGACCAGAAGAAATAGTTGGTTCAAAAGAAGGACAACATCCCTGTGGAAGATCCTCAAGCCTCCATAAGCAAGAATCAATCTCAAACAGCGCCAAACAAGGGAAAGCAAACCCCAAAGAGCAATCATAAGGGAAAGCAAAAGGCAAAGAGAAAGGAAAAGCACAAATGGAACAAACCTTACCCTCAGAATTACAGAACTCCAAAGAAGTAAAACACAGCCATGGACAATGTGTTCAATGTGGAAAAGAACATTTATGGAATTCAAAAATAAGGAGGAGGAAAGAATGAACTAATACTTTCAAAAGAAATAGAGCTTTTAAAGATTATATATCACATAGAAACTTGTAATGACGAAATTTTGGCCAAGATTGACAATTTTGAGTACATCCAAAAAATGTTGGGTAGGGAAATTTTACAAGTGAAAGAATGACAAAAAACCATTATTGGTCTAGAAAATGTGAATAAAGACAACATTTTGTCTTTGACACATATTTGTGAGAGTATTGAGTCCAAAGTCACTTTTCTCAATCAACCAGATGATAATTATATTTCTTTTATCACTAAAAACTTAAAATACTGAAGAATACAAGTTCAAAACTTGGAAAACTAAACTGGTCACAATGCAGATATTTTCCAAGAACAATTGGAAAAAAGTGATAAAGCAAAACTTGAATTGAAATAAGATAATCAATTAAGTATTGACAATTAATCACTGAAGAATGAGCTGTCAAGACAGTACACATCAATTCTTGAGAGAAATGTGTTGAACTTGAATAATGACTTAAATAATAAAATTTCAAGAGATGCAGAAGTAAAAACTTTCTGTAATTTGGCATAAATTTGTAGATTTAAGGAATAGCCAACATTAATTGGCGAAGGAGAATATAATCATATGTAATTTATTAAAACAATTGATATTTTTGAAGAAGACTTGAACATACCAGATGAATAAGTAAGTGCCAGATTACACTCATTATTTACCGAATCGGGAAGGAAATTGTATTATAAAATGAGACAAAACCATGGTTAACACTTTTGGACTTGGTGGAAAGAACAAATTATTTTGAAATTGGCAAATGACTCCTGGATATTTATAATGGAAAATTCTTTTGAATAAGCCATTTTTAATATTGAGAGGGACAGAACTATGTCCTGGTTTCTTAAACACAAAGACAGATTAACTTCCCTTCATAATGATATGTCTAAAACAATGGTACATAAGAAGATACTAAGAAAATGTGGTGGTTACCTTGAGCATGCTATAAGAAGTAGATGTATTGATAGTTGCTTTACACAAGATTATATCAATGCCATGGAAGTCATCAATACCACAACAAAAACTTGTAGAAATTGGAATAAATCCCCAATAGACAATAAAACTAGTGGGAAACCAATTTCAAGACCAAATAAACCTTAAGAAAGAGCTCCTTTGAAATGTCATAAATGTGGAAGTAAATTTCATTTGCCTAATACTTGTCCAAATAAAACAAGGATTACTGAGATAGAAATCAAAACAACTAAATATAAAAAAGAAACAAATGGTTTTTTTGTAAATGACAGTGATTCTGATCCTTCTGAGGAAGAATAACTACCAGAAAAACTTAGTATTGCAAAAATCAATGTATCCTTTGAAATCACAGAAGTGCATACTGACTTACCACAGTATAGTGATTAATGTATGGATCTTATACATGTTAATAATGCTAAAATACAGGTATCCAAGCCTCTTAGAAGTAAATGTTATTCATCTGTGTCATCTTTAATCACTAATGTTGTGATAAAAAACAGAGAAGCCAGGATACACCTTGACTCAGGTTCTTTCTGCACTTGTGTTGGTAAAATCTATATTGAAAAAATCTATACTAATTGGAAATAGAACTTGATTCCAATTGAAGGTATAAAAATCAGAAGTGCTAGCCAAAATATGCATCCTTTGACAATTCTTGAATCAGGAGCTATATTTCCTCACCCTTCAGGAAGTATCAGAAAGAAAGCTGAATTGGCTTTTATGAATAAATGCACTTCACAAAATCTTTTACTCAAGAATGATTAACTCAATATCTATGATATGGATAATTATAATCATATTGAAAGATATTTCACTATAGGGGAAAATAGAAGAAAAAAGCTTGCTTTTACTTTAGAGAGAATAGAAATAACTGTCATTAGACAAGTTAAAAATCTCAATAAGGGAAGATTTGTGACAGATCAATTGATTGAAGCACAAATCAGTGCTGAATAAACACAAGAAATTATGGAAAAACTTATTGAAATATGATTTCAGTATAGAGAAGCCTTTGCTTCTGATAATAAACCACCAGAGGCTATTAAAGGCCATGAAGTGGAAAGACCATACCTTCAACTATTAAGAAATAAATCTTACCCAGATAGCCCCAGAGGTAGGGAAGCATTAGAAATTCATATTAATGAGATGATGAAACTTGGATTTCTCAAAAATGCTGGATAAAATGAGGAAGTAAAAGTAAATGCCCCTAAAATCATCATTTGAAATAATGATAAATCAACAATGGTTGGTGATTTTGTATAATTGAATACTGTTAGCTGGCGCCTCTTTTGTGGATTCCAAACTAAAATACTGGTAATTTGATAATCTAATCAAGAAGTGGAATACTATTAATTTTAATTTAATAGACATGTAAGTTGATTTAATATGATGTACAGTTGGAATTTAGGCTTCAACAGTAGTAATAATTTGAAAAAGTGAATTTAATCACTTTGAAGGGGAGAGCGCTAATATTTCTGAAATAAAATGTAGGTAATTTTAATTGTAAAAATATATTTTCTTAAGAGCTCTGAGGATTAATTCAAAGAGAATTAATCCTCTTTAAATGTTGTAAGTACAAATTTGAAATCAAAATAATATGACATAATTTTGTTCCAATGAGGAAAGATCTGTTATAGAAACATGAGAAGATATAACAACAAGATTGATGACATAGTGGGAACTTTATACTATGACATATTTAGTAATCAGTCTTAGCAACAAGATTTAATTCATATTATAATAATATGAATTGAAGTATTTGATATTTATACAAAATAATAAAAGAAAATAAGACAAAAATTTAAAGAAAGTAATTGCAGTCTGTATAGAAGGTCAAGGTTTACAAGCTTGCAGGCTCACATTTGGCAATACTAAAAAAAATAGCCAAAAAAAAAGATTTGGGTCATAGTAAAGTGTATAGCTTTCTTGTATTCTTCTAATAATGTCTTGTATAGTCAAGTTTTCTTTGTATAATAATTTTTTACTTTTAGAGTCATAGAATTGTTTAAGATTTTGCAGTTTGTTTGTATTGAATTTATCTCTATATAATATCGTTTGGTTTAAAGATTATTTAATACCATGTTCCAATCGTGTGTA
Source organism: Austropuccinia psidii (assembly GCA_023105745.1). NCBI lineage: Eukaryota > Fungi > Basidiomycota > Pucciniomycetes > Pucciniales > Sphaerophragmiaceae > Austropuccinia > Austropuccinia psidii. Next base: position 23,454,220 of record JALGQZ010000004.1, on the reverse strand, counting down.
AGTTTTGTTGTTGAGGAAGTCGTGTAAATCATTTTTACTATTAATGTGAGTGAAAATATTACTCAACGTTCTTGATACCTTTTTTTTGTTGAAATAGGCTGGTTGATTATTTTTCTTTCAATCTAATTTACAATTTTACTCAATATTGTTTCTTCATTTTTAGTAGTAGTCGTATCTATCATTGCAAGCTCAATCTTGTTGATTCTGGAGCTAGCGCGATTGGTAGTAGGTTGTGATTTTTCTTCTTTTGTATTATAGATCTCATTATCATTAGTGTCAGGTTGATTACTACTCAAAGGTCTGTTGTTATTCGTCGTTGTTCTTTTTTGAGTCCTTGGATTTTTATTTGTTTTTGATAGTGTTCGCATTGGTACTTTTAATATCAAAATTACTACTATACTCCTCTTTTGTAATGATCTCCTTGATCATAGTACCATTACAAATAGCCTTAGGAACAGAGGTGGCTTTGAGGGTTCCAGAATTGTAAGGGGAATGAGATTGTGTACTAATATCAGGATTAGAAATAAATGTCTTGGCTGTACATCTGTAGGCTGTATTGGTAGCTAATTCGTCTTTGAAATTTGATTCATATTTTTTTTCTTCGTTGCCATGGTTTTTCCCTCCAAATTAGGCTTATACTTCACTTCTGCAATCGTAATTTCACCTTTATTCATTTTATTATCAGAAAGCTGATTATGTACTGCCATATTTGGCTTTAAAACACTGCATTCTGAATTTGGAGTGTTAGAGAAACGGTGAAGCTTCCATCCTTCTGAACGGGTAGTAGGCTTCCTACGGCGATGACAACAAGTAGAATGGTTAATTGAATTGCTACTGGTCATAATTTTGGGTAGATGACCAGTAACAACGCTCAAGTCTTTCATGAACAAAGACAGGCATTGAAAATCTTCAATTTCGTGGGGGGCTATAGTCATTTGAAACTTGATTACTGGTGTTGGATAGTAGTAGCAGTGAATCCAACAAGATTTGAGGCTTGGATTTAATATTAATAGCTTTGGAATGAAGCTTCAAGGCTTATAGGATATGGTAGTAAAAAAAAAGGAATCAGAATTTTGACGTTGATTCTTGATTTTTGATGGACGAGTCAGTTATAGAAAAACTATATATTACTAATTAGGTATTCCGACGTCTAATTAATTTATTAAATGTAATTAATTAACCAACTAAATCTAATATAAATTTTAATATATTAAATGTTAGCTGGAGCCTCTTTTGTGGCTTACAGACTCAAATACTAGTAATTTAATAAACTAATCAAGAAGTGGAATACTATTAATTTTAATTTAATAGACACGTAACTTGATTTCATATGATGTAATGTTGGAATTGAGGCTTAAACAGTAGTAATAATTTGAAAAAGTGAATTTAATTACTTTGAAGGGGAGAGCGCTAATATTTCTAAAATAAAATGTAAGTAATTTTAATTGTAAAAATATATTTTGTTAAGAGATCTTAGGATTAATTCAAAGAGAATTAATCCTCTTTAAATTGTGTAAGTACAAATTTGAAATCAAAATAATATGAAATAATTTTGTTCTAATGAGGAAAGATCTGTTATAGCAACATTAGCAGATATAACAACAAGATTGATGACATAGTGGGAACCTTATACTATGACATATTTAGTAATTACTCATAGCAACAAGATTTAATTCATATTATAATAATATGAATTGAAGTATTTGAGATTTGTACAAAATAATAAAAGAAAATAAGACAAAAATTTAAAGAAAGTAATTGGAGTCTGAATAGCAGGTAAAGGTTTACAAGCTTGCAGGCTCACAAATACCTACACCATTCCAGATATCCCGTTCCTAGATTCCATGAGAATTTGACTCAACTATACAAAGTAAGATTTATTGCTTCTATGGATGCTCCTATAGGCTTCCATCAGACTGTTTTGAAACCTCATTCTAGAAAATTATTGACAATAATTTATTATGGTGCTATTTATGAATACTTAAGGATGCCTTTTAAAATTAAAAATTCACCCTTTTATCATTAATGAATGATTAATACCATCTTCCCACATGAATTATCACAGGGATGGTTAGTCATTTATATTGATGATATTATCATTTTTTCAGAAACCTGGCAATTGCATCCAGTCAAACTTTCATTATTACTTAAGAAAATTTGTCAAGAAAACATAAAAATATCTCTTCACAAATGAAATTTTGGGCTCCATGAGCTGAGAGCTCTAGGTCACATAGTTGCAGGACTAAGCCTTGTTGTTGATAAAATGAAAGTGGCTGAAATCCTTCTGAAACAAATTCCCCATAAAAAAAGAAATGATGTCTTTATTAGGGCTTTCTAGTTATCAAAGGCAACACTGTAAAGATTTTGCAATCCATTCCAGATATTTGTAAAGAATTTGTGATCTACAAACTGTCTTTGAAATGACACAAGAAAGGATTCAAGAATATGAAAATATGAGGTATGAGTTAAGCAATGAGCCATCATTATTGATTCCAGACTGGAAAATTCCTTTAAAGCTGTATCTTGATTCATGCTGTGAAGGTCTATGTGCAGCTCTTAATCAAGTTCAGATTGTCAATAACAAGCCTTATAAAGGTCCAATTTGTTTTATCTCAAGACAAATTAAACCTACAGAGGCTAGATATAGAGCAAGCCAAATGGAGTTGCTTTTCCTTGTTTGGGATCTTGAAAAACTTAATAATTATCTTTATGGTAGTGCATTTGAAGTCATTACTGATTGTAAGTCTTTGAAATTACTTCTTAACATGAAAAATACAAACAGACACATTTTCAGATGGCAGATTGTTGCACACGAGTATAGAGGTAATATGATCATAGTGTATAAAGCCTGAAATATTTTTGAAAATGCTGATGGCTTGAGTATATGGGATTTATCAAATAAACTTGAAAATAATGCTCATGTTCCCAAAAATGAAAACTCTGATTCCAATTGCAGGAGTTAACATCAGAGATGTGGAAACAGAATTCTTTGAAGAAGTTAGAGAAAGCTATAAGCAAGATAGGAATTTAAATATTCTTACTTCTCTACTTGACAAAGATTTTTAAGACTCAGATTTGGCTAATTATTTAAATGATATATGGAAAACAACATATAATAATGGAAGATTCCCTTCATTTTCTGATATATTTTATCATAGGTCTAAGCACATGTGTGTTATGGTTTTATGCAGTAAGATTTTGAGAAACAAAATACTACTAGAATTCCATGACAAAATTTATTCTGAACATAACTCTGAAGACAGAAAAAGGGAAAGAATTGAGAAATGTGCTTGGTGGCCATCTTGGAGAAAAGATGTCATTGAATAATTTCATAGTTTTGAAAGGTGTAAAAATTCTAATACAGCACCTGGTCAAATATTTGGTTTAATGATTCATATCCAAGAGCCACATACCCCAGGGGAAGTGTATCATATGGATTGGTTAAGCTGCCTTACTATCTGGTGGTGAGAAAAGGTACAATGCATGTATTTTTATTGTAGAAAGGTACATAAAAACTCCAATATTTTTACCATGTAATAAGGGTAACACAGCCATGGATACAGCTCTTTTCATTTGGAACAGAGTAGTATTTCATACTGGTCTCTTTCAAAATATCATTAGTGATAGAGACCCAAAATTTACATCAGCCTTATGGACAAATATACATAAGCATTTGGGTACAAAACTATCATTCTCAACAGCTTACCATCCACAAACTGATGGATTAGCAGAGAGAATGATTCAGACCCTTGAGGAAATTATCAGAAGACTTTGTGCTTATGGCCCAGAGCTTCAAGATTCTGATGGCTTTACCCATTCTTTTTGTACACTTATATCAACATTGGAATCAGCCTACAAGACCTCAATACATGCTTTAACAGGCAAAACTCCTGAAATGTTGGAAAAAGGATGGAACCATAAGCTTCCAGTTGATAATTTGAAGAAATACATAGTTAATATTCACCCAAATGAATCAAGCTCCAAACTGCTTCTTGATAAAGCTAGGCATCATACAAATCTACCAATGACTTTTGCCTTTAAATATGCTGAAAAAAGTGGGATAAAAGTAATAAAAGCCCAGGATTCAAATTAGGGGACTTGATACCAGTTTGAACCTTGAAATTTAATAATATTAAATGCCCAAAGAAACTGAAAGATTCCTTTGCAGGATAATTCATTATTGAAGCCTTTCATTGGAGAAATACAGTATAAGTAACACTGTCAGAAGAATTGGAAATAAACATCAAACCTTCCCTGTAAGTCTAGTACAGAATACACTTCAAGTGATAAGGAATTATTTCCTTTAGGAAATGAAACACCCTTAGATGTGACAAAAATTGATCAAAGTGAAGATAAAAAGGTGCTTAAGGTCTTGAAATAAATGAGACTTAGGGGGAAAATGAAAAAAGAATACTTAGTAAGATACAGAAACCAAAAACATGAAGATTAGTGGCTTTCAGAAAGTAAAATACCTGATTCCTAGAAGTTTCTCAGAAGTTTCAGACATGAGAGAAGGCTAATTCCTCAATCAAAAGACTTAGTAGAGAGGTTGGACAGTGGATTATACTCCACAATTCAATTGGGGTTATACTATTCAATGGAAAATTGTGGTACAATTATTTTTGGTGGGAGGGAGTGTGAGCCTATGAGATATGAATGAAATACCCATATGGCCACAAAAAACTTTCTATACAGGTTATTTAGTCTTGAAAATACTTATCAACTGAAGGTAGAACAAAAAATAACAAAAAATAAGTGTAAATTTATTTTGGGAAAATAAAGTTGTGATTATTATGTCATTTTTGGATTCTACACCAACACAAACTAGGGTAGACCCATAGGGTGTTATACCCAAAAATGGATATTTCTTATGTTATTAAAAGATTTAAGAATCTCCCAGTAAAATTGAAACTTTTTTAAAAAATTTGAAAAATTGTTAAATTTAAGCTTAAATAAGCTTAAGTTTATAATTGCATAAGGGTTATACAAGCTTACCAAAATTTTAGTGAAAATTGCAGTTTTGTGTATGTTTACTGAATTTGATAATCATTTGCCATAGAGGATTTAAATCCTGTGTGAGCTCACTTTAAAGTGATTTCAGGCCATAGTATGGCTTTAAATAAATTATACAGAAAAAACCACTGAGAGAGGTGGGACAAAGGGAAAGACCAAATAGAACTGGGGTAAACCGCTTTTGGGATCTGCAAGGACTTGATTAAGGTTAACTACCTGTATTGGAGGATTTTCAACCTCATTGAAGCTTTAAGATTATACTTTGATCAAACATTAAAGTTTAAACTGTTTTATCCCAATTTGAACAGGAATTACAAGGTTTCAAAGGGTAAATCCCAATTTGCAAGCTTTTAATAAAGGATTTAGGAACTTTCAAAGCTCAAATAAGATAAAAAGCTTAAATCTATAAATGCTAAAGCTTTATCAAAAGCTAAGGTTTGGTATATATCTCTATTTTACATATAAAAATAGCAATAACTTCAAAAACTCATTAACAAGACAATTCTCCATGGATTTGGTTGACACTTTCACACAGATTACTGTTAAGCTTTATCTTTGTATACATTAAATTTCAAGTCTCTTTTTTAAACATGTATAATTGGTAATTGGACTTTAAATAATTAATCAAAAATTTATTTTAAGATATTTCTGCTTGGAAATTTACTTTTCAATTCTTCATGTGATGAAGTTAAATATAAATGAATGTATTCTATATTGAAGCCTAAAATAATTAATCAAAAAGTGGATTGAAGTTACCTGGAGTTATGAATAACACTGGTAGCTTTAAATTGGAATTAAAAAAGGTTACCTTAAGTTAAGAACCTTATTTTCAAGCATGGTCTTTCAGTTTGGACCAGCACACACTCTATATCCATTATGAATCATGAGACCTGCTCTGAAGTCATATAAAGAGCCTTTACATCACTTCTTTCACCAATAACCAATTATCATTTGAATCACATTAGACATTGAAGCAGGTAAAGTTTCATTGAATATAAAATCTTATTATTAAAGTACTTTTTAAGTATTTTCTTCTTGATTAATCTTAAATTGAAGAATTTAAATGATAGAAATAGTATTATTGTTGTGATAACCAATAATAAATTTTATTATGTAAAATTATTGTCTTAAATATCTTTTAAAATCCAAAAATTCCTCTCAAAAACTCTTAAATCTTATTTCTTATCATAAAACATTTCTTTACCTTTTGAAAAATTGGTTTTTGGTATGTCTTTAGCTTATAAAAATTATTTCATACTCTAGACGTTGTTGCTTGACTTATTGTATTAAATAAATATTATAAGTAAGTTTTCTTTAACGTTATATATCTTTTTTATCTAGTATTAGTTTCTTTATATTGAATTTTTCTAAAAGATTTATCTTTTCACAGTGTGTGTGATATTTCTCTATTAAATAGTATTCATATGATTTATGATTTGCTAAATATTATTGTTTTTCATATATAATCTACTCATTAAGAGCTTTATACATTCTTATTATGATAACTTTAAGTGACTATAATAAAAATAGAAAAATTATAATCTATTATAATTATTATAATTTTTTTGTTATAAAATTATTTAATAATAATTGTTTTTAACAATTATATTATATTTTCTAAGGAAGAAAGTCATATTACTCTTGATATTTTTTACCATTATCAAGAGCTTCAGAGAGAAACATTACAGCAACAGTTAAATATGCTCTGTCAGGTATCAACACCTCATCATCAATTAAGTAAAAGACCCCATGAATCAATTCAAGGCCAAAGGTCATGTGCTTTTGCATAAATTTTGACACTCTACACTTTTCAGCAAGTAATTTGGGAGTATCTAGCACCCTTGAAGCCAATATTCCTTTCCCCCAAAAGATTCAATATTTAAAACTTATTCTTTCTTTGATTCCTCATCATTTTCTATAAATAAAATCATACACATGGAAATGATTGAGAAATCACAGTACAAAACCACAACTCTTAATTACCTATATGAAATTTGTGTTCAATTATTTCATATATGTGCACATATTGACATTTCAATTGCAAAAACTTTGTTCCCTCATTACTACCAATCTACACTCCACACCTAATTTTGAAGACAGAATTTGTTGGTTAGCACAACATTTGGTGTGAATTGAGTTAAGGATTTGAGTACTTACATATTTTCATACAGAAAATAGTACTCAAAACTAAAGTTAAGCTTATTTAGAGTTGGGCTGAAGAAATTTCACTAAGAGGTGACCCTATTTCAGACTTTTTGAGCAATCCAATTTTGAAGTAATTTCCATATCTTTACTTATTGGAAAAAAAGCTTTAATAAATTTTATTAACATTTTTTCCAAAAGCTATTATTACTTCATTATTCAAAGTAAAAATATTTTCTTAAAATTTTTTGTTCAAGTTTGATATTTATATAAGCTGATTGTTAAGATATATTTTAAATTTTCATTTTAAACCTAAAAATAGCTATTTTATTTCTAATTGTAACTCATTCTAACTTTTGCGGTCTTTTTTATCTATTAGGATATCTCTCAGGCTCACATTCCCTCCCCCTAAAAAAAGATCATTAATTTGTAATATTTCCATTTCTAGTGTTTCTGAAACTTTTGAGTAGCTTGGTTGCTTCAGGTATGTCCCATTAGAATAACCATTAAGCTTCACAATCTGAATAATTATATCTCACAAGGGACTCTCTCACCTTCTTGGTCCTCAGTTTTCTCTCTCATCAGAACTTTGGTAATTTCCTTTGTACCAGTTGTTTCAACAGGGTGTAAATTCTGGAGCGCTTTATTCTTCAAAGGGCACTTTTCAGAGTAATCAGCTTTGTAAGGTTTTATCAACTTTAGTGGAAATTTAAGATTATTGTTTATAAGTTCTTAAGAAAATTTGACTTATACAAAATTCTCTCCAAGAAGAGCTTTGATTACAAAAGGTCCTGAAAAGAAGTCTCAGAATTTTGAAGTATTTGATATTATTCAAGTTGGTTGGAGTAGTGTGTAACTTGTCCCATTTGTCATTGGCATATAAAAATTAATCCTCCATGCGTCTTAATGCATGTTTTCTAACATTTTCTAGGGTTCCTTTGAAGCTAGAAGCTGTGAAGCGTATATAAACCAAACTCTTCCTCGAATAATCATGGGTTATGTGGGATTCCACCATTTGTCTAGAAGAGAAGAAGTCTTATCATTGATTAAATGAAAAAAAATTATATGCTAGTTCCAGTGCATGTAGAAGTGTAAACCAACCATGGGTGAATCCTCACAACCTTTGAGACCTGAGACATATATACAAACTCTTGTGAACAGACCTTTAAGTTCTTTATTATTCTTTCAGCTAAGCCATCAATTTTTGGGTTGTAAGCTGTACATAAGGATAATCTGGTCCAAATAATTGGTGAATATTTCTCCATAGTATGTAAGTAAGCTTCGTATCTATATCACTAATGGTATTTGTAAATATACCAGTCCCTCACAACAATTTATTCCATATTGGGGGAGTTGTGTCCATAGATTTATTGTCTTTGTGACATTCTATTGAAATTCAAGTCTTACTGAATATATAAAAAATTGCTACAGAGAAATTATAGCTTCTTCCACCTACTTTTGGTAGGCCCGGTGCCAAATACATATGGACAATTTCCCGCTTTCTGAAGAGTTCTTGGATCTCTATAATGTTACCGAGTCTCTTTTCAGTTGATTGATTGGCTTTTTGACATCTTCCACAGGTCTTGAAGTATTCTGAAACATCTTTTTTCCTCATTGGCCACTATATGCAGGTCTTGATCTTATCTCTTGTTTTCAGGAAGGTGTCCTGAGAAGGGGATCTCATGGCACTCTTGTAATACATGATCAATTTGAGAAAAATCTAAAACTGTAATGAAATGGGTGTGATTTTTTCTATGGTAGAATATACCATCAATTAGGTGGAATCTTCCTTAATTATATAATTTTCTACATATTGCATACACTTAATGTATCAAGGAAGTATCTTTATAATATTTGGAAAGTAATTTGCATAAAATGCTACAATTATTGTCCTGAGTAATACTGCTCCTTACTTCCTCAAAGGTGGTGTTTAGGTCTGTAACACCAATTCCTTCTATTTTTAGGTGTGGAGAAACTTCTTCTGGTAAATAAGCAGGAGATTAAATATCATTTGGTAATGGCTAACTGCTCAATCCATCTTCATTTTTTGTCTATTCCCAAATTTTTGTAAAATGGTCATATTTCCACTATTCTTGTATGCCTATTTTCAATCTAAGAATATTCATGTTGGGTTTTTCAATGTTAAGAAGTGATTTAACAGCTGTAAAATTTGTTATGAATTAAAAAACACACGCTTCAATATAATAATTATATTTCTTCCAAGGCCTAAGAAAGGCATAGACATTCTATTTGTATTCCAGCATATCTGGCCTCAGTTGGTTTTATTTGCCTAGGTATGAAAGATATGGGTATTTTCACAGGGCTTTAATTAATAATTTGCAATTGATGAATTTAAACTCCCAGCCCATATCCTTCTGCATAAATATAAATTATAAAGGGAAGCTTTAAATCTGGAATCAGTAGTAGTGGGGAAGTGGTTCATGCTTTTATCAGTGACTCAAAGGCCTTGACTCTTTCAAAATCTATTTCTAAACATGTATATTTTTCACAGTTTATGAGGAGGTGTTGCAATTAATGCAAAATATTTAATATTCTTTCTGCAATAGCTTGAAAAACCTAGAAATTATTGGATTTCCTATTTTTCTGAGGCCTAGGCTTTAATAAGAGTTGCAAAAATTTGTTTTTTCTCTTCCAAGAGATAGATTGGATACTAAATTTACTAGTTTGTTTATCTCCTTGAATTCATAGTAACATTTCTCAAAATAAATTCTCATGTTCACTGATTGAATTTTGCCCAAAATGTTAAATAATATAGTCATGTGTTCCTCCCAGCTCTTAGAAAAAACAGTCAGATTAGAAATTTATCTCATAAGACATCCTCCTGAAAGCTCTTCTGGAAAAATTTCATCCATAATTCTTTGAACGTTTTAAGGTTCATTGTTGATACCAAGAGGCCTCCCAAGGTATTCATAAACCCCACAATAAACAATAATTATCAAATATTTTTTTTCTTGGTGTAACCACATTTTTGGGTAATCCTTTTAGGGAATCCATAGTGCAAATGTAGCCTGCTTGAGATATTTGAAGGAGGGGAATCTGGATTCTTGGTATTGGGTAACTTTCTGGAACAGTGTAGGTATCTGAAGCCCAAATATCCCCAGCCAATCTGAATTTCAGATTATGCCATTTCACTATTACCTGTATAGCTGTTTATGCTTCCGTATTTTTCCCAGCTTTCCTTATTACTCCAATTTCTAAGAGCTCTTTGATATATGGCTTAAGGGCTTCTCTGGATTCTGGAATTTCAAGTTTTGCAGAACTTCTTAGGAGTAGCGGGTGAGTTCTTTCAATGTTCATACTAATTTAAGATTAATTACCCATAATCTCCCCCAATTCTTCTTTATCTGGGGCAAATGCCTCTCTAAAGTCATATGAAAGAGTAGAGAGTCATTCTTCTTGCATATAGGTAAGATGAAGGCTAAATTAAGCTTCATTAATATGTTCTTCTTTGAATTTTTCTAATTCAAGGTTCATTGATGATATTTTATTCACTTTAATTGTTCTTTTAGGAGGTAAGAAGGCAAATTTTTGGAACTTATTTTCACCAATAGTAAAATATCTGATGGTTTTTTTGTGTGAATCTATGCCATACATTATGAAATAAAATTTTCCATAACACAAATCTCAACGGTTATTATTAAATTTCCATTTATATGTACAAATATTAAAGCTTTCTCAAATATTTCCAGTGGTTTGATTGGATTTCTTGCACTTTTGAATATTTTCTCATGAATTGGTAAATATTCTTCTTAAAACGTTTGGACACATCATTTAAGGAAAGATTTAGCAAAAAATAGAAGCAAGGTTCTGTTTCAAATAGAAGCTTAGTATTACTTTTATCAATTACCACTTCTTTTATAGAGGAATTAACATCTTTTAATCCTTTTCACCTCTTTGGTTTGGCTATCTTAATGTGGGAATCTTGAAATTTTGATAATTAAAGTTGATTGTTACTCAACCTTGGCAGGTGGGTGTAGAATTACATGATTGCAAATGTATGATTGATTTTCCTCTATCCTTTTAAAATAAATACAATATTGATGATTTAGCATTTTTATTATCAATTTATATTTCATTGATTTTCCCTCTTTTTGAACATGCATTTTTTAGGTATGTGGTTCTTTGGCAAATGCAGAAATTTCTGATTTTCTTGTCAGATTCATTTTCAATATTAATAGAGTTTTATTTGGGCTTCTTTGTCCAAAATATCTTGCAAATTTTTTGTAAACCTTGTTCTAAAATTCATCCTACTGGAGAAAAGGTTTATTCTATGGCCTACTTCATCTAATATGTTAATGATATCTTCTGTATAGGATTGTTCATTATTCACTATTTTCACAGCATGCTCCAAATTGGTTCTTCATTGTCTCAAAATTCTTTTATGAATCTTGATCTCTGAAAGATCAGGATAGAATTATTTCAGTCTTTCCTTTTGTTGGAAAAACCATTGTATGGCTCTGTCCCTGTCAGCATTAAGCTTTTCAGATTCAGAGGACTTTGAAACTTTAAACCTCCAAGAATCATGGGCCCATTTATTGATGATTTGGGTTTTCTACAAAGTCCATGTTTTGTGACAATATGATTGTCTTACTTTGATATACCACCTACAATGTGAGCCTTAGAGGTATTCTTATATACCCAAAAGCAACAAATACCAAACTTATGTTATAAATAAATAAATTTATTTTTATTATAATAACAAAAACTAAAATATTATCATAAAGTTTATATAGAAACTACAAATTTTATTTATAATTAAAAATTAAAATTACATTGAAATTAAACTTGTGAAAATACAATTTGACTTGAAAAAATTAAATAAAAATAAATTTTCAACAAAAATATTAAAATTAAGATATTCTTGGAAAATTTTCAAATGTAAAATTACTATTAATTTTTTTCCAATAAGTAAACCTATGAAAATTATTTCACCATTGGATTCCTCATAAAAAATAAGGTGGGATCACCTTGAGGTAAAAATTCTGTAACTCAACTCTAAATAAGCTTAAATTAAGTCTTTAGTATTTTATGTATGAAAATCTGAAAATACTCAAACCCTTAATTGCATGCACACAACATGTGGTTTTAACCTTCAATTTTGTGTTGAAATTGAGGTGTGGTGTGCAGTTTAGAAGCTATGCAGAATTGAAGTATTTTGAATTGAAGGGTCAAAATGTGCGCATGTATTACATAAGTGAGCTTGGATTTTGATATTTTGAATCAATTATTACATTTGTGTACTGTAAATTTTCAATTGAATTACATATGTAAATTTCTAGTATAATAAATGATGAGAAATTAAAAGAAAAATAAATTGGAAATATTACATCTGGGGGAAAAAGGAAGCTTGGCTCCAAGGAAGCCAGACCCCCCCAAATTACTTGCTGACAGGTGTAGTATGTCAAAATTCATGGAAAGTTTCATCCATTTTGGCCTGGAATTGAGTCACAGGTTCTGTTACTTAAATAATGAGGTTTTGATACCAACAAAGGAAGTTTTAACTGTTTCCAAGAGGGTAAAACTACCGTCAATATTGTGGTATTCCATACCATTTTTTTTCAACAGGCTCAAGCTCATAGTACCCTATAACAGCAGTAAATCCAGCCTACATGCAGACTTACACTCCAATTTTACACCAAACAGTCAATTCTACAGAAAGAAGCTGGATTTAACTCATAAAACCATTGCACAGGCACCAAAGGGCAGTGTATGTGTTTAAATATATTATTCAATTTCATCATGCATGTTTAAAAATCAAGTTACATATAGTAAACTAGTTACAACAAACAAGGTACCACCCTTTAAATTACACATCCCACCCAGCTTTACACCCCCTTATAGCCACAGTACTCATGTAGCAAGAAAAGGACACCTGCATGAGTTACACAGCAACCTAGAACTCAACATAGAAAAGTCACATGATGCGAAGCTCAACTCCATGGAATTCCTGCAAGTCATTTACAACATAGCCACAGGAGTACCTTATGTTATATCCACAGTAGCCCCACTGAAAGCCTTAAAAACAGAATCATAATTATTTACACCACTCATCACCTCATGCAAGCCAAAGCTAGTTACAACAGGCTGCATACAGTACAAAATTCTAATTAAATATAAACAACATGACTATGCACAGCATGTATCAAACTCAAAAATCACATCATCTCATACATAACAGTAAGTTAATCAGTGCAAGAAATTATCACCTGACCTCATTTTAAAGTTCAAAAAAGGAGAAAACAACCATGACACTTGCATAAATTACACAGCCACTTCTACCAAGCCTAAAATATTACATATGCAAAGGAATCTCAAGTTCATCACGCGATACTCCATCCACCAACAGAATATCATGTGAAAGAAAAGAGGCTGTGCAAAACAAAAATCCTCAGCCAAAATGAAATAGCCTCATGCATGCAAGGAAAATCCAAGAATATCACATCATAATTAGTTCACCAAAAGACCATCATGTGATGAATGGAGGCTGTGCAGGGAAAAAATCATCACCCAACCTTAAATCACCTGACCCATGCAAGAAAGGTCCTCACCAAAAATGGAGTCACATGATGAAATCAAGAGGAATTAAAGTGGGAAAAGAAAGCTCCCATGGAGGGCCCCCTGGGCTCCCAAAAGGTATAAATAGAGGGGCTCTCTCCCCCCAAATTTCAAAATACCCCCCATGCAAGTCATATCCCATGTAAATTATATCCTCTGCACAGTAGGAGAATAGGAATAATTCATCCCTCACCTGGGAGGTAGTCCAGTATATTATAGTGAATTTACTTGCCCAGTAGCTAAGCTCGGTGGAAGTATAGTGTTGAAGATTACCCAGTAGCTAAGTTCAGTGGAATCTTATTATTATTAAAATAAAAATGAAATTTACCCAGTACTGAAGATTAGGGTTACTATTCTATTACAATACTTTATCCAGTAAAATTAACACATTTATAAAACTCAAAAATAACTTACCCCCTTAAAAAAATCCAATATCAAAGAATCTTACCTCTTAAAATTAACAAATACTATTTTATCACATCATTAAACACTCTTAAAAAAATAACAAACCTTTAAAAAAAGTATTTTACTCTATCTTAACTTTACCCCAACAAAAATTACCTTTATCAACACTCACCAAATTTTTCTGAACACCTTAAAGACCTCATCTTACCAGAATTCTATAACCAAGGAGCAACCACTCACCCTAATTTCACTATAAAATAAAAACTATACAGAAAAGTGTTTTATTAAAAATCTCAAAATTAACCAAAATTACTGACATTATTTTTCATATTATATATTGAATAGGTCTGATCTGAGACTGCTTAATTTTGTCTTCTGCATTTGTAAAGCCACTTACTAATTATATTTTGGTTTGTGAGCTCCAAGGAAGATTTTGTTCAGTATTTTAGGAGGACAGGCAATACACCCTTGCCACCCTTGGTTACAGGAGTTATTAGCAATTCAAAACTAGTCACCTATGATTTCCCCCTCCAGGTACTGCCTCATTTTAATCCCACACAAGAGGAGTTCCCAAAATCTAAAACATTTTTAACTGATTTTGAGGTCCGTTACACACACGCTGATGTGGTTTGAAGGCTTGAAATCAGGAATTACTAAATCAACAGCTGATTTAAGGGACTAAAATGGCTAAAACCAGCCTTTTTTGTTCCAAACAAGGGTTCTGTAAGATTTGTATATGAAACTGTTAATAATATTACTATTAATTAACAGTACTATGACTTTTCTTATGAAATATAATAATAAAATAGAATTATAACCACAATGAAATAATTAAAAAATTATTTCTTTCACGTGTTAAGCACTACTAGTGATCTTAACAGTGAGCAGTAATTGTCTACCAGAATCAATTACAAGAAGATTTAAATAATAAAATTATTTTAATATATAATTATCTCTTGCAAGAGTGATCATAATGGTAATTCTTGAAAAAAACTAATTTTAGAAAAAGCTTTAATAATTAAAGATAAATCACTCACTAATATTCCGTAGAACTTATTGAAAGATAAGATAGAGAGATTTGATGTAGAATTGTGTATTTAAAGGATCAAAATAAATTTTTAACAGTTTTACAACAATATATAGTTGGATTCTATGATTTAATGTCTTTCTGATTGATTCTTAAAGGATAAAACACTTAACAATAGTTTAACTAGTACTTACCTGTTGGTAACAATGATATAAATGGATAATAAGATGATTTGATATGGAAAAAACAGAAAGAGGAGGCTTCTTTTAAGTCAACAACAGCTCACAGAGCCGTGCCATGGAGCAAAATGAAAAACAAGTGAGTGAGGAAACAATAAACCCTTTTGGATTATTGATTGCATAATCTGTTGTCACGTAAGAGTATCATAATTACTTAATTGATGATTTTACGTGATTACCAACCCCAACATGGTTAAGAATAAAAGGAGTAAAATCTGTAAATCTTATTTTATTTAAAAATAATCATTGATTTTCAAAGGTTATCAATGCTATTGGAAATTTCATCACAGGTTGTAATTACTGTGAATTTTTGAAGATTCAGTGTTTCATGTAGAATAGTGAAAAATGGACTGTATGTAAAACTTTGAAGTTTACTAATAAAAATTTAATTCTTCTTGGTTGTACCATTGATAGAACAGTTCTCCATTGGTCCTGAAAGCTTCAGAGAGATTCATTGAGAATTGTATTTTTAATGAATTTTTGAAGTTTTTACCTCATTTCTATGTAGAATTGCAAATATCAGTCTTTAACTGGTTGCTATGAGGTAAATCAATGGATAAAATTGTGAAAAGGGTTTTGACTACTCTTTTAGGGCTTATCCATGGAAGCTCATTATGAATTGACATGTTTACAGGAGTCTAAGTAGCTCTTTACCTCCTTGGCACGTCAAGATAGCAGGTTATTTGCTATTTTCTTATGCTTTACTGTAGTTGTAGCATGGTAACCAAGTTCCCAAAGTGTTTTAGTTTACCGATTGGGCCAAGATAAGCCATGGATCCAAGCTTTGGAGCTGTCCATGCCTCTGAGGCCTCAGAAGCTGGGTACCCTGGCGCTCTTTAATGTCTTTTGTCCCCCTTGCCTATTTCTCACATCAAAATAGAAATTTAACCTGTGAGATATCCACTATTGGTGTACCAAAAGTGCATGTAATAATACCATGATATTAAGTGCCCAAAACATGCATAACACTACTCTTAATGCATATGTAACATGGGATTTCTCACATTACCATTATTTTGGTGTGAACTTAAGAAAAACAAAAATTTTCACGGATCTTTTATGTGGTATTAAAATATTATCCATATTACCACCTCAAAGAGTTAATTTGAGCTTATTTACTCTATGGAGCTACACTAGGTGAAATTTTGTGTAGAATCCAAATCTGGCCTTAAATCCATGGATTTACTTACTCAATAAAAAGCTATTTATCTTTTCTGAAATCAAAAAATGATAAATTTTGAATATATGCATGACTTATGAGTTATGCATAATTCAGAATTTATTTTCAAGAAAATTGTGGCCTATTTGGGTATGTAAAATATACCTCAAGGCTCACATTCCCTCCAACCAAAAAATAAAATTGTATTACAATTTTATCAATGGTATAAAGAATAAAAGCCCCAAAGGGGGGGTAATGTCCACTGTCCAACCTCTTTACATCACTCAGATCAAGTAATTTAAAGCATATTTATAGACATATTCAGGATTTTGGCCTTCTTTCATGTCTAAATCTTCTTAAGAGTTTATCTGTGTCAGGTATATCTGATTCTTCCAGCCATTCATCTTCATGCAATGGATTTCTATTTCTGACAGGATATTCTCTTTGATTTTTACCCCTAAGTCTCCTTTTATTAATTAATTTCTTTATCTTTTTGTCTTCATTCTGTTCCATTGGTGGTAGAGCTAAAGGAGTTGGGTTCCTTAAAGGAAAAATTTCTTTGTCAGCTGGTTGATAAGGCTTTATAAAGCTGACTGGAAATGTGGAGTGTTTGTTTTCCAATTCACCACTCAATTCCACTTGAACTGCATTGGTTCCATGTAAGGAAACAATAAGAAAAGGTCCTACATAATAATCTTTAAGTTTCGTTGGGCCTTTCATATTATTAAAATTCAAGGTTGAAACTAGAACTAAGTCCTCAACTT
The DNA here is from genome assembly GCA_023105745.1 of Austropuccinia psidii. Classification (NCBI taxonomy): domain Eukaryota; kingdom Fungi; phylum Basidiomycota; class Pucciniomycetes; order Pucciniales; family Sphaerophragmiaceae; genus Austropuccinia; species Austropuccinia psidii. The sequence continues at coordinate 23,436,895 of JALGQZ010000004.1, read as the reverse complement.
TGAAGTCTGGTACTTTGTGACTCTTGTCCCACTTCTGTTTTGCATAATCAAAAGCATCATTCATACTTTGTTTTGCATGAGGTTTTACTTTATCAAGAATTATCTTTAAGCTGGAAGCTGTAGGATGAATGTTAATCAAGTCTTTCCTCAGTGTGTCTGCTTGGAGTCTTGGATTCCATCCTTTTTCTAACATAGCATGAGTTTGACCTGTGGAAGAATGGACTGATTTCTTGTATGCCAATTCTAATGCAGGTATCAGAGTGCACCAGTCATGGGTAAAGCCATCTGAGTCTTTGAATTCTGACCCATAAGCACAAAATCTCCTGATCATGTCTTCTAAAGTTTGAATCATTCTCTCTGCTAGCCCAGATGTTTGAGGGTGATATGCTGTAGAGAATGATAACTTAGTCCCAAACAATCTATGAAGATTGGTCCAAAATACAGATGTGAACTTGGGATCTCTTTCACTTATGATATTCTTAAATAATCCTGTATGAGAAATAACTCTACTCCATAGAAGAAGAGTTCTATCAATAGCTGTGTCATCTTTATGACATGGTAAGAATATGGGAGTCTTTCTATATCTGTCTACAATGACTAAACAAGCATTATAGCTTTTGTCACCACTTGGAGGAAGTCCTGTGACCCAATCCATGTGAACAACTTCCCAAGGGGATTTTGGTTCTTGAATATGGATCATAAGTCCAAATTTCTTGCCTGTACTCCTGTTTGCTTGTTGACATCTGTCACAGGTATGGCGGTATTCAATGGTTTCTTTTCTCCAAGATGGCCACCATGCACAGTTCTTCACTTTTTCCAGTGTTCTGTCTTCTGATAGGTGTCCAGAGTATATGCTATCATGGCATTCATGAAGAATGGTATTGATAAGCAATCTGCTACACAATGTCATTACAAAAGAATGTTGTAACAACCACTCACCAGGCGTAAGGGTATTCATCAATACACCCACTCAAACACCTCAAATCAGAAGATCCAGTATCTGCATCAGCATTCAGTTTCAGCAATCTTCATTCTGAAACATGCATACAGCTTGGTACATCAATACAGCCTGTCAATACCTGTACAGGTTGGATTCACCCAATACAGTTTCAATACACCAGCATGAAACTGTATGATCACTCAAATACACAACACCTCTTGTACAGCTTCTTTACAGCTTTACAGGACCTGTATTGGCCAGACTCAATTCAATAATTCAATCCTCTCATGAAAATTCTTCCTCTGGATCAGGGCTGGTGTTTCTCACATATACCAGACCCTCTTTCTCCCCCATGGGGACTTTTCCCCAGTTAATTAATTGAGTTTATTTATTACTTTATGAATATTCTTATCCTTATTTTGGGTATTATGTTTATTTAATATGAAGTTAGTCTTTGCATTTCTCTCTTTGCCTGTACAGTATGATTTGGGTGGCCATATCCTTATTAACCCTTCTCTTTCCATTCTGACAGGTTGAAACAGTGGACTTGGACTTGTTTGTGGTTGGCTCTTCTATTATTTTATTCTTATTCTTTTGTTTCTGCTTTCTTATATTAATTCTTTTAGTAATTCATCTTTAACACTCTTAAGTGTATCCTTTCTTACCATATCTTTGAGCCCTCCATAAGTGAGTCCCAGTTTACTGAGTGCCAGGCCCTCTTCACTTCAAAGAGCCCCTGTGACATTAAATTAATTAACTCATATTTGAGTCTTTTTTCATTAATTTAAATTCATTTCTCCCATTCATCAATTATGCCTCTTTAATGATCTTATGATTTTTTCATGATTATGATTTTCTCTCTCATCAATTTTTATCTCATTCATTTCATTTATATGAAAATTGATTCTTTCTTCTTTCTTAATCATTGCTGACCATTTCATTCACTTCATTTTATCTTATCAAATCAGTTTTTTCTATGTTATCATTCAGGTCTTATTTAGGAATTATTAATTGGTTTAATTGATTGGATTATTCATTGGGATTCATTGGGTTTATTGATTCAGGTATTCAGGATTTTTCATTTGGATTGGATTGATTAACTTTGAATTCTCAAAATATTTTATTGATCCTCAAGAATTGATTTTGATTATTGATTGATTTGACTCATCAAGATATTTGAATTGATTTCTGAAGATTTTGAATTGATTGATTGATTCCTCAAGACCTTGATTTCATATTGAAGACACTGATTTATTGATTTATTGATTATTGATTGAATATTGATTGACTTTTGATTTACTCAAGACTATTGATATTTGATTTGAGTTTGATTTATTGTTGATTATTGATTGAATTGATTTATTGGTGATTGTAGCTGATTTCACCTCAAGAATTTAATGGATTCCTCAAGACTCATCAAGATTTTATTGTGATTTATTTGGCCAAGTTTGAATTCCTGTTCTCAATACCATTAAGTTTCTTTTATTCAACTCCTGTTCATAATGCCAGTTCAGCATAGCTCCCCAGCAAAGATGTGAACCTTTGAGATATGACCATATACCCAAAAAGGTCACAAGAAATAATTAATATAATTATACATTAAAAATAACTACCTTAAAACTATAAAAATACCATAAATTGGTACAAAACTTGGTTTAACTTAAAAACCAATGAATAAGCATGTGAAATAAATTATAACATTGGATTCCCCATGGTAAAATACACATATACCATTTTTATGGCATATCTGTAAAGTCAATATTTAATAAATTATAATTAATAATACCTTATAAAAAACACAAATCCTTATTTATTTTGAGAACCAATGAAACAACATGTGAGATAAATTATACCATTGGAGTATCCATCAAACTCCACATATAAAACAATTAATAAGCTAAACTTCAAAATCAATACTTAAGGAATTAACCTGAATATATGCACTTTTTTGGTCAATGCATATATTCAGGGATTTTAGCTAATATCTCTTGAAATATGCATGATAGAGTGAAGAACCAAAAATAAAGTCATCACGTACTTACTGTAGGAATACAGAAATGAAGTTCATTTCACAAGTTATAAGCAAGGTTAAAAGGTGTAAGGAATTATTGATTAAAATCAACAGAGCTGTTGACCACTTTGTTGTGAAAGTGGTCCAAACTTAAAAAAAGTAGACAGTTGGATTCTACGAGTTCATTCGTGAAGAATGATGTATTTATTATTATAATATTCAAGGTATAACCCCTTGAAATCATAGTTTGAAGTTTAAAATATTAAATTTCAACAGAAAAGATGAGTTACAAGAAAAATCATCCAAAATAGAGTTTTGATGATGTAATGAAATGCTCTTGGCAGCATAATAAGGTTATTCCAATCTATTAGAATTCACTCTCTGAATTGCTGTAGCGTGTAAATCTTAAAGGTTATTAAGAATCAAAGTTTGAGCTTAATTTGATCATTTATGATCACTCACTGTAACCTTAAATTAAGTTTAACAGTCATATGAGTGACAAAATTGGTGAATACTATTAGTTGATGATTAAAACTAATAAAATCCACGAATTTTGGGGTTCTGCCAAGCCTTTGACGTCATCAAACTTAGAGCTATAGTGATACTCTAAATAATGGTGTAATAATGATGTAATATGGTTTGATCATGATGTAATCATCACCAAACTTTAAAATATTGATCAATTACAGTGGATATCATTGGTAAACGTCTACTAGAAGGCTTTTGGACTCTAGGAGGGAGGTATTTACTATAAATAGAGCTCTTTTTACTCTGTTTTCCCCTCAGACACATCAAAAACATTAAATCAATACAATTAAAAAAGGTAACATCTTTATTCTTTATAAATAGAACTTTTATATTATCAAAGACCAAAGATCATCTTATTAAAATCATCAATTTTGACGTGATTAAACCATTTATTTAATTGTTTTTGTTAAAAATCTCTCTAAAACCTCATTTCCACGTAAAAATCAAGAATATTTGTAATTTCTCTATTTTTTATTGTAAATACAATTTGTATAAGTTGTATTTACATTATTTGGCGTAAAATATCTCAAAATTATTATATTAAGTATTAAAAGTAGGTTATTTTTTCTTATTATAATAATTTTCTCTTTATTATTCTTTTGATACTTCTTTAATTAATATAAATAGTATTTATATTAATTTATAACTTTAATATTGGTAATATTATTGTTATTAATTGTTTTTTATTAATAAAAAACAATTTTTTATGCCTTTATTATTTGTTTGTAACAATAATAAAGTGCTATTAAGTATATGAATTATCTTATATTAATATATTTATTATATTATATTATATTTCATGATATAAATTATATTATCATATTTTATTAATAATATAATTATTTTTACGCCATAATTATAATAATTCCTTATTATTATAATTATTTTTATATTATTTATTTCATTTATAAGGACATTCATAGTAAAATAAGTAAAATATTAGTAATTTTTATTATTGTTTCATAGTCAAACCTTACAAAAGAACACTAGATCCCAAAAGGTTCCAGCTGTTCTCACTCCTACAGCAAGGGCTCCTCTTGACCGCACACCATCAGTTCATCAACTGAGTGAAAACTTGGACAGAGGACCACCAATGGAAGGAGCAGCACCCTCAAGAAGAGGTGGAATGAAATCTAGAAGATCAAGATCCTTTTCTGGACTTTTGGGTGGCTACCCTGGCATGTCTGAAGGTGCAAAAGCAAGATTAGGGGAAGTTGAAGATGAAGAGGGGGAAGAGTCTGTGGAAGAGGAAGATTCTGGGTAGACTGAAGTGGCAGATGCCTTGGCAAATGCTCCAGAGGTGCCTCAGGGTTCTTATTTAGCCCTTTCTAGTCAACCTCTTGTCTCTCAAACTGATCCAAGTCTCCTCAAGATGATGGAGCAGATGGCTCAATTCATGGGGCAACTCACTCAAGAAGTTTCTCCCAGGGACAATTCCAAAGCCCCTGCTTTCAAGACTCCATCCATGAAGGCACCTGATTCTTTTAATGGTACTCAAGCTCATAAATTGAGAGGATTTATCCAATCCGGTCAATTAATCTTCCATAATGATCCAGCAAATTTCTTCTCTGACAGGCAGAAAGTTCTTTACTCAACTTCTTTTCTCACTGGTAGAGCTGGAAAGTGGATTGAACCCTATCTCTCAAATATTTCCAATGAAGACCCTTCCTACCTCCTCAATAATTGGCCATTATTTGAATCTCAATTATTCACTATGTTTGGTGACCCCAATGAAGTTCAGAAAGCTGAACAAGAGTTGGACAATTTGAGGATGAAGGAAAGTGGTCATGCATCCTTGTACATTGCAGATTTCAGAAGCTTAATGTCAAGAATTGGAGCTTGGGGGGAAAGAGCTTATATCCATTTTTACAGAAGAGGATTGGAATCAAGATTGCTGGATCAGTTGGCTTCTCACCCTGGAACTTTTGATACTCTTCAAAAACTTATGGATGTCACTTTAGAATTAGACACAAGATTCCATGAGAGGAAAAAGGAAAAGGGTGGCAATCAAGACAAGAAGCCTCCTGTCAATGGATCAAATCAATCTATGCCTCCTCAAAACTCATCTTTAAAGAGGCCTCACCAGAAGAAGAACAAGAAGGGAAAGCAGTTTCAATCTTCAAAGGACAAGCCCCATGCCGCTCTCCTCAATAAGGACAATAAATTAATCGGTTCTGAAAAGGAGAGGAGGATTAAAGAGGGGTTGTGTCCTTATTGTGGTGGAAAGCACCCAATTGAAAAATGCTCCAAGAGACCTCAGAACAAGCCTGGGTCATCATCAAGAGGCTTCCCTAGCAAGCAGGGAAAAGCCTGAGTGGGGATCATGATGTGTTCAATGGTTCTCACTTATTCTTTCAAGAGCACAATTGTGCACTCTGAATATTAGTGTAAAGAAATCTTTAAATTTTCTTATTTTCTCTTCTGTCTCTGATGTTTTTCATAGTATTCTCATTGATTCTGGTGCTACAAACTCCTTTCTTGAAAAGAATTTTGTTCTCAAGTACTCGTTGACTCTGTCAGAGCTCCCTGAAAAGATTCCCCTTTTCATTCTGGATTCTAATGAATCCCCTGCCTTGTTCATCACCCATTATACCAAGTGGGTAGTTGACTTTCCTTCCTTCCCAAGCTTTGGATGGGATTTCTTTATCATAGATTCACCCAAGGGAGAAGACCTGCTATTGGGCTATGATTTCCTTTACCATTTTAATCCCATTATTGATTGGAAAAATAGATTGATCACCTATGATTCTAGTCATGAGGATTCTAGTGGTGATATTCCTTCTACTAGTAATGACTCAGCCACTCCTGTCAACAGTGTTGCTCTGGTTGTTGAACTTAAGACACCTTCCCTTCCTTCTTCTGTCCATATCCCTTCCATCATTCCCTCTCAGTCATTACTTCCATTAAGAGATGAAGTCTTCAAAGAGATAAAGGATGTTGGAGAAGATGTTGCCATATCTTCACTTCATCTCTTTCAAGGGGATATGGAACTTCCTCCTTGATCTTTTCATGCCTCCCTGGAGGGGCAGTGGGATGAGGAGGAAGAGCCAGAAGAAATTGAAACTGTGTTGAAGGTAGTCCCTCCTGCTTATCACCAATATTTGGATGTATTCTCCAAGGTGAAAGCAGAGAATGTCAGGATGAATCTATGTTGAAGTGGTAATAAAGCTATTCACAACTAAAACTATGATTGTGACACGTGGAAAATAGCTAAAAATGCTTTTATAACGGTTAAAGATGGATTAACTTAATAATAAAAGGGCTTTACTATAAGGAATATAGTGGTGGTGAGCGCTGTTGAAAGCCCTGGGTGCAGCTTTACCTGTTGGGTTACAATAATAAAGACTACAATACTTTAAATTAAGAGCATACCTGATTATTACCCAAGAGTAAAACTGTTTTTGACAGTTTACTACGTAGGGTATTCAAGACCAGGATGAGGAGACAATTCTGGCTGTCAAAAGCCTCCTTTTTATCCTGAAATGAGGTGGAAAGGGTGCCAGACCTTTCCACGTAGAGGAAGTGAAGATTTTTCACTCTCTAGGACTGACTTGTGGTTTGCAAACAGCCTGTATTCCCTGTATTGGGCTCAGATGTGGTTTTGAAAACACATCTGGGCAGTTTTCACCAATACAGGGTGAACATTTTCATCTGGGGACCTCACAGGCTGATTCTGACATGTATGACACGTAGAATGCTGTACAGAAACTGTATGGAACCCCAGTATTGACTGACTTATGAGGTATTGAAGTATTAACATGCTTCTTTGTCTATTTGACACCTCATAATCAGAGTACAACTGTATCCTGTCATAATACAGTTGTATTGGTCATATTGTGGGATTATAGCCTTCAAATGGCCATACCTCTGTCAGTTTTTGAGATATAATGCTCAACGTTGGTTCATTGAATAGCCCTGTATGAGATCTACACAATGATACCCAATTTGGTATGGTTATCATTAAATATGACAAAGCTATCCCATGTACAAGGTTTTTGTACATAGGCGTGGTTTGGGCAAAAAGCTGTATTGAGATTGTGTGCCTCATAACTTCTGTTATAGGTGAGATATAAAGAAGTGGATGGCACCATCATATAGCCCTGATTTTGCTCTTTCCAAAAAGGCCCCACTTCAAGTATTCCACACTAAAACTGTAGAAGTTAGATGAGAGGTGAATGTTTTGTTCACCCTTATTTTGCCTGAATTTGACCATAACTCAAGTAATACTGGTGCTAGCTCAGTTTGGCTGGTACCACTGGATAGCCCTGACATAGAGCTTTATTCTGAATACCCATTTGATGGGGTGAAGCCTCTCCTTCTAGATTTTAGATGAGAGGTGAAAATTAAGGTTTATGCTCAGCAATAACTTTGTTATTTCTTTTCCTGTGGTGATGGGACTTATGTTTTCAGAAAGAGGTGAGTTTCCTCTTTCTTTTGATACCTTTTGAGCTGATTTGGCTCAGTTCCATGTTTTGGTGGTATCTTGGCTATACCATTGGTTTATGGTATTTTGGCTGTCATGCTTGTGCTCTGGTTTCGAGTCACAGGCTGACAGAGAAACTTCCTCCACACCGCGCCTGTGATCACCATATCAAATTTGAGGGTCTTCTACCTCCAATTGGTGTTATCTACTCCTTATCAAATCAAGATTCAGAAACACCACGGGCCTACATTTTAGAGAATGTAGAGAAAGGTTTCATTAGACCAAGCTCCTCTTCAACAGGAGCACCTGTCCTTTTTGTTAAGAAAAAGGATGGACGTCTTTGTTTGTGTGTTGATTACCGCAAACTTAATGCTGTTACTAGGAAGAACAGGTACCCTGTTCGCCCTATGAACCAGCTCCTTACCGTATTCAACGGTTCCACTATCTTCTCCAAGATAGACTTTTGTAGTGCATATAACCTTCTGAGAAACAAACAGGGGGATGAGCACTTAACTGCCTTTAGAAACAAATATGGTAGTTATGAGTATTTGGTCATGCCATTTGGTTTGACCAATGCTCCTTCTTCTTTCCAGAATCTAGTTAATGATATCTTTGCAGATCTCTTGAATGTGTTTGTTGTGGTTTATTTAGATGATATTATGGTCTTTTCCAGTTCTGAGGAGGAACATGTCAAACATGTGGCCTCTGTCCTCCAAAGACTGAGGGAAAATAATTTGTTTGGCAAAGCCTCCAAGTGTGTATTCCATGCGTCAAGTGTGGAGTACTTGGGCTATGTTGTTTCCAGTGATGGCCTCAAGATGGATTCTTCAAAGGTTCAGCAAATCCTCAATTGGACTCAGCCCAAAAACATCCAGGCCCTTCAATCTTTTCTTGGCTTTGCCAATTTTTATCTTTATTTCATTAAAAATTATTCTAAAAAAATCACTTCTCTCACTTCCATCCTTAAAGAAGATTCTCCTTTCATCTTCAATGAGGAAGCTCTTGGTCAGTTTCAAGCACTCAAAGAAGCTTTCACCTCTGCTCCTATCTTGTCTCACTTCAATCCTTCTCTACCTGCTATAGTAGAGACTGCTGCTCCTGACTATGCTTTAGGTGCTGTACTGAGCCAGGTGAATGACTCAGGAAAGCATCCCATTGCATTTGATAGCCCTAAGCTTTCCCAGCTTAGCTGAACTAGGAAATTAATGAAAAGGAACTCCTTGGCATTGTTTTGGCTCTCAAGCGCTGGAGAGCATTTCTTCTTTCTCTTTGCAATTCTTTTGAGGTCTTGACAGACCACTCTTCCTTGCAGTATTTTATGTCATCCAAAGTTCTTACTTGTTGTCAGGCCCGTTGGGCTGAATTCCTTTCAGAATTTCACTTCACTATCACTTACTGACCAGGCAGGCTGGCCACTTTGCCAGATGCCTTGTCACGCTGGGACAATGTGTACCCAGAGAGGGGGGTGGACTTCATCAGCAAGAATCCTAAAAATTTTCATCAAGAAATCAAGCAAGATGGAATTCAAGAGTCAAGATTCTTTTAAATAAAAGTGGAAGTGTTTTCAGATTTAGTTGACAAGATTGAAAAAGAAGTATGGCAAGACAAAGACTATAAAGAAATACTCAAGCAGCTAGCAAGAGGCGAATCAATTCCAGATTATTCTCTTGAACCTCAAGCCAAGTTGTTATTATTCAAAGATAGAGTGGTAATCCCAAGCAATGAAGAATTCAACTAAATATTCTTCAAAAGCGTCATGACTCACCTTTGGCTGGCCATCCTGGCCAGGAGAAGACCCTCAAGCTCATCAAGAGGGACTTTTATTGGGCTGGAATGAATCAATTCATCAAGGACTATGTGTCCTCATGTCAGCAATGTTCAAGAAACAAGAACATTCATCACAAGAAGTTTGGACTACTCAAACCTCTTCAAATTCCATCTGGTCCTTGGAATTCCTTATCAATGGACTTTATCACTCAATTGCCCTTGTCAAACAACTTTGACTCGATTCTAGTAGTTGTGGACAGGTTCTCAAATATGGCAATCTTCATTCCAACTTATGGAACAATCACTGCTCTGGACTTAGCTCAAATTTTCATTAGTCATGTATTTTCCAAGCATGGTCTTCCAGTCAGTATTGTCAGTGATAGAGGATTTTTATTTGTTTCATCATTTTGGACTAAATTATGTCAGCAGCTCAATATATCAAGAGATCTTTCAACTTCTTTTCATCTTGAAACAGATGGACAGACAGAGAGGGTAAATCAGATTCTAGAACAGTATCTTTGGATGTATGTCAGCCATCATCAAGATGACTGGTACACCTGGCTCCCTCTGGCTGAATTTGCCTATAATAATGCAGAACATTCATCAACAAAGCAATCACCTTTTTTCACCATTTATGGAAGAAATCCCAGCTTTGACTCAATCCATATTTCTCAAGATTCACCTGCTGGAAAGTTGTCAACAAAACTCCAATCAGTACAGCAAGTTGTCAAAGAAGAATTAGAGTCAGCAATAAGGAGATTCAAGAAGTATGCAGATAGAAATAGAGCAATTCCACCTGATTTTCAACCTGGGGACAAAGTATGGCTAGATTCCAAGAATATCAAGAAAACAAGACCCACCAAGAAATTATCAGAAACATGGTTGGGACCTTTTGAAGTTCTGAAGAAGATTGGAAGCCATGCATATTACCTCAAGTTGCCTCAGCAATGGAAGACAGTTCACCCTGTATTCCATGTGTCCTTATTAGAACCAGTGAAGCATTCAACTATCCCAAATTGTGATCAATTGCCACAACCACCAGTCCTAGTGGAGGAGCAAGAAGAATGGGAAGTGGCTCAGGTTCTGGACTCAAAACTAAAAAGAGGTAATTTATGGTATCTTTTAGAGTGGAAAGGATTCAGTGAAGACCCAGAAAGAACCACTTGGGAACCAGCTCCCAACCTTACCAACTCACCAGAACTTGTCAAGGATTTCCATTCATTATATCCAGACAAGCCTGGCCCAAATACCTCAAGAGTTTGATTATGGTGCTTGGTGGGGAGAAGAAGTTATGAAAGTAAGTTCCTCTCCTGGCATGCACCTTTAAGGGGGTATTCTACCCATATGTTGTTGTATGCATCACCTTGGCCACTTTGTGAGCACTTGTCAATTCTTTAGACAGGTTCAGGAAGCATATGACATCCATACCCTCCATTTGGACCTTATCAAGATATGGCCAAATGTTTCTTTCTTTCTTTGTCTTTCAAGTCATTTATGGCAATTAATTTCAGAAGTTATTTATGGCAATTCATTTCAGTTTTATGGTGCTTGGTGGGGAGTGGAGGTTATGAAGGTAAGTTCCATCTCCTGGTATGCATCCCTGAGGGTTCTACTTCTTGTAAAACATTACCTTGGCCACTCTGTGAGCATCAAATGCTTTTTTTTCATTTTTCAGACACTTCTTGGCCATAATCAAGCAATTCACCACAAGGAGGACCAGCCATCAGGATTTTTCTTTATTTCTTTTCTTTACTCTCATTTTCTCTTATTCTTTTATTTCTTTCTTTCTTTACTCGTATAATTTTCTTTCTTTTATTTCTTCAAAGCAGAAGCATCCCCTCCCAAATCATGTATTGGGAGGTTCCATTATTTTTTCATTTTTTAGTATTTATAAGAGTGGGGATAGAAGTCAAACCAAACACAAACAAGGAAAAGGGAAACTAGTTATCTCTACCTAAATCATCAAAAGTTCTCTGGAAATCATTTATCAACTTATCTTCATACCAGGAAAATTTGGCAGCCACCTCTTCAGAAGCAGTCCCTGGAATCATTCTATCATTGGCATACATGATCACCTCTCTGCTATTTCTATCAACCCTCCTGAATAATCTGGCCACAGCATCTTGATTTTCACTTGCCGCATTGGGATCTTCTCTGGTAACTCGAATAGGCCAACAATCCCTTCTTTGAAACACTTGGGCGGCAGGAAACGGTAAAGGAGACAAACCATCCCTTCTTCTACTGGAGCTGGCCTCAGGTTGGAGTTGACAAGAGGTGGTCATGGGTGAGATTCTGGATGGTTGGACTGGTGATGGCCTTACTGCTGGATTCAAGGCAGGCCTAGCATGGGAAGTAGTTGGTGAAGGAGGAAGAATTGTGGAAGGAATGGAAGCAAGCATTGGTTAGAAGGCTCTGGGGGTACTGGGAATTACTTGGCTTTGGAATCTGTTGGCAAGAGGCTGAGCAGAGGAATTGCTGGATGGATGGCCAAGTGAATGAGGAACAACTTCAACTTCTTCACCATACAGCTCATCACTCGCCTCAGCATCTGGATCAGATGGGGAATCAGCAATTATTCCTATCTTTTTCACTACCTTCACTACTCCATCAGTATTAGTCATTGAGATTGGGACTTCTGAGCTGGAATATATGGGCCTACCACCAATTGGAATGGGCCCTCCAACATTAGTCCATCTTGCCACATCCCTCTGCCTGGAAACAGTCACTACATCAAAATATCAGTACCAATCCAATCAAGATATGCAAATCACTCACATTGAGAAAATTCTGAGGTTTCATCAGGAGTAGGTTCCTCAGTAATGGAAAATTCCTGCCCAAAAGGCCCATCTTTTCTGCTCCACAAATGCCTCCTGACGTTGGACAAAGTCGACCCAGTACGACGACATGGTTTCTTTCCAATAAAGCAAAAATGGCATTTTGACAATCAAGGATTGTAATGTTGAAAGCAATCCTTACCCTTGGCCAAACATTCAGTACAGGAAGTATCAAGAACTTCAACTGCTCTGAACCCATCATAGGTTTGGGAGGGATCAAAATGACCAGAAGATGCCATGGAAGGGGAAGAAAATTGACTGAATACTCCAGAGCCACAAAGAACAGATGGTGGCGGTGCAGAAGGAGAAGATTCAGTGAGTTCAGTCAGTTTGGAACTCATAACTGAAGAATATGCAAGCAGAAGATTCTAGACGTCAGAATCAATCCACTCCATATCACAAAATTTCTTTTGACCTCAAGGAAATGGGGGCCATAACTCAATTATGCCCCCCCTCAAAGCCTCCAAGGTGAGTGGTTCATACCCCTTTGGGGCTGAACCCATCACCCAGGGCCTCCCCTGCAGCTTTGGGGAGGCCAGGATCTTGATGGTCCTGGACCCCATCAATGGGTCCAGGCCATGTATGGAAAAGTTTTGGTTTGAGGCCAATTCTTGGCCCCTTGGTCACCCTGGGTCCCCAGCAAAATTGGGCCCAGGGGGCCTCCAATAGCCCCCACGGACCCCAAAGACCAAAAATGGCCATAGATCACAAAATAACCAAAAATCACCGAAACCCCCAAAAAGGCCCAAAAAGCCATAAAATAAATTTTTATCAAGATTCATCAGGGAAGAGGCCACAGCCCAAAAACACTATAGAGGGCTGTTTGAGGCAATTTCCACAGACAATGGGGACAAGACCCCTTGGAGGAATTTTTTGAAGATTTCATTTTTATTAAGCCTTGCCCAATGAGTACACTTCATATACTCATTGGGAATCATTTTCTGAGCACAAGAGCTCAGTGGCCACATTTTGGGATAAATCCCAAGGCCATACTCTAAGGACAAGATTGATTGAATCAGAAGAAAGAAAAAAGAATATTTCAAAGTGGAATACTTACTCAAAACTTGAACAAAGGGGGAAATTAATTTAATTTGACAGAGAAGAATGGAAGAAGGATTTTCAGGATAATGGTCAAGAGGAAAAGAAAATTAAAAAGAAAGTTTTTTGAAAAAATGTGGGGATATTGAGATGCCACTCAACAGTGGCAGGGTATTATAGTGTTCAGGAGCCCACCAGTTTCAAGAGGGGGATACTGTAACAACCACTCACCGGGGGTAAGGGTATTCATCAATACACCCACTAAAACACCTCAAATCAGCAGATCCAGTATCTGCATCAGCGTTCAGTTTCAGCAATCTTCATTCTGAAACATGCATACAGCTTGGTACATCAATACAGCCTGTCAATACCTGCACAGGTTGGATTAACCCAATACAGTTTCAATACACCAGCATGAAACTGTATGATCACTCAAATACACCACACCTCTTTTACAGGACCTGTATTGGCCAGACCCAATTCAATAATTCAATCCTCTCATGAAAATTCTTCCTCTGGATCAGGGCTGGTGTTTCTCACATATACCAGCCCCTCTTTCTCCCCCCTGGGGACTTTTCCCCAGTTAATTAATTTAGTTTATTTATTATTTGATGAATATTCTTATCCTTATTTTGGGTATTATATTTATTTAATATGAAGTTAGTCTTTGCATTTCTCTCTTTGCCTGTACAGTAGGAGTTGGTTGGCCATATCCTTATTAACCCTTCTCTTTCCATTCTGACAGGTTGAAACATTGGACTTGGACTTGTTTGTGGTTGGCTCTTCTATTCTTTAATTCTTATTCTTTTGTTGCTGCTTTCTTATATTCATTCTTTTAGTAATTCATCTTTAACACTCTTAAGTGTATCCTTTCTTACCATATCTTTGAGCCCTCCATAAGTGAGTCCCAGTTTACTGAGTTCCAGGCCCTCTTCACTTCGAAGAGCCCCTGTGACAAATGTTTGGTTCTGTGGTAAATAATACCATCAAACAAGTGAGATCTTCCTTCAGAATAGGAGTTTTTCCAAACTTCATCCAGTGAATTGACTAAAGATGTATCTTTGCAGTCTTGATCTAATAAAGAAGTCAAGATATGGGAATTCTTTTCTTGCTTATAGGATTCTCTTACCTCTTCAAAGAATTCAGTCCCAATACCAGTTATGTTAACTCCTTCAATTGGAATCTGTGGTTCAGCTTCCAAAGGTACATAATCTGAGTTATCAGGAGTTTTGGCTAATGCCCACCTGCTAAGTCCATCAGCATTCTTGAGAATGTTTCCTGCTTTGTGAACTATACTAATGTTTCCTCTATATTCTTGAATGGCTAGTTGCCATCTCAACATATGTCTGTTGGGAGTTTTCATATTAAGAAGTCACTTCACGGCATTACAGTCAGTTATCACTTCAAAAGCACTGCCATCAAGATAATAGTGTAATTTTTCAAGTGCCCATACCAAACATAAGCACTCCATTTGGCTTGCACCATATCTGGCCTCTGTTGGTTTGATTTGTCTTGAGATAGAACAAGCTGGTCCCTCTGTACATCTGTCATCCATAATTTGGACTTGATGTAGGGCTTCCCCTAATCCATCTCCACATTCATCAATGCACAATTTAAAAGGAATATTCCAGCCAAGCATGAGGAGTAAAGGTTCTTCTGTAAGGGATTTCTTTATCTTCTCATAAGCTTTAATTCTCTCCTGTGTCATCTCAAATGCAGTATGTTGATCACAGATTCTATAGAGTGACCTGGCTAGAATTGCAAAGTCTTTCAGGTGTTGCCTATAGTAACTAGCAAATCCAAGAAAACACATGATTTCTTTTTTATTCTGGGGTATTGGCTTAAGTAACACTGCTGCCACTTTGTTTTTGTCAATACCCAAGCTTAAACCAGAAACAACATTTCCTAATGCTTTGAGTTCTTCAAAACCAAAATTGCATTTCTTAAGTGAAATTTTCATATTCACTTCTGCAACTTTGTGAAGTACTCTTGCAAGTCTTTCAACGCTCAAAGACCATGAATCAGAACATATGATAATATCATCAATATGAATGATAAGCCATTCTTCAGACAATCCTGTGGGAAAGATGGTATTCATGATTCTTTGATAATGGGATGGAGAATTTTTAATGCCAAATGGCATTCTAAGATACTCATAAATACCACAGTGAGTGATAATTCTAAGTAATTTCTTAGCTTTAGGCGTCAAAAATGTTTGATGGAAGCCTCTCAATGCATCCATTGATGTTATATACTTGGCTTTAGACAATTGAGTCAAGGTTTCTTGAATTCTAGGGATTGGATACCTATCTGGAACTGTGCAGGTATTCAATGCTCTGAAATCTCCAACCATTCTTGACTTGTAATTATGCCAGGCAATAATAACAGGTGTTTTCACTTCAACTTCCTCATCATGGCCTACTTTCCTTAGTGCACCAAGTTGGATTAGCTCTTGGATATGTTTCTCCAAGGCTTCTCTAGCTCTGGGTCTGGCTGGATAAGCTGGTCTTCTAAGCACTGGAGGATATGGTCTGTCAATATTAAGAGTAATATCAGCTTCATGTCCTTTTATAGCAACTAATGGCTCATTATCAGAGGCAAATGCATTATTGTATGTGTATAACACGTCAATAAGTTCATTCCTAATCTTTGGTGACAATGATGGATTAATTTGTGCTTCGACAAGTTGATTAGACACAAATTCTTCCTTATAAGTATCTTTTTTAGAAGATACTATTGATATTTGTTTTGGCATATTGGAAAAAGAAATCTTTGGCTTTTGTTCTCTCCAATTGTGAAATATCTGTCTTTATGGTTATTGATGTCAATACCATCAATATTCAAGTAATCATTTCCAACAATGATATGCTGAGATGTGCAATTGTCCATCAACACAATCTCATTTTTCACTCTTACACTTCCTGCTGGGTGAGGAAATACAAGATTAGTGTCTAATATACCCAAGGGGTACATATTGTTACTGGCACTACTAAATTGCATACCTTCTATTGGTAATAGATGGTTTTTCCATTCAGGAAGTATAACTTGGAGATAATCCGTGCCCACACAAGTGCAAAATGCCCTTTTATCCAAATTTACTTTGGCTTCAATATAATTAATCAGAACTGATGTGATACAGGATGCTCCAGCAGTATACCCTTTTCCTCTAGCAGGTTTGGTCTTACACATTCTGGCATCCTGGATATTGACCAGGTTGTAGCAATCCTCACTGTACTGTGGTAAGTGGGTATGGAATTCTGTGACCTCAAAGAAAGCTGTAATGATTTCAATGGGATAGTCCTCCACTGGTGTGTACTCAGAGATTGCAGAATCAGATTCTTCTTTCTCTTCAGTACACTGAACTTCTTCAATGACTTGAACTTCATTGATTTTTGTCTTTTTGGTGCAAGTGTTGGCTAAATGTGAAGTGCTTCCACATTTATGACACTTGAAGACAGGTCCTTCTGGTCTTCTGTACTCCCTGGGAATCTTTGAAACTATCTTGGAATCCATAGGGATTTTAGTCCAAGTTTTACCAATTCTTGTTCTGGTAATGATATCTTTCATTGCAGTAATGTAGTCTTCTGTTGAACAGGGTTCCACACATCTGCTTTTGATAGCATGTTCTAGTTCTCCTCCACACTTCCTTGATATTCTTATATTAATCATAGTGTCAGACATATCTGGGTGTAAAGCAGATAATCTGTCTTTCTGCTTGAAGAACCAAGTAAGTGGCTTATCTTTCTCTGAGTTAAAAGCGGCATTTTCAAAGGCATTTTCCATTTTAAACCTCCAAGAATTGTTGGCCCATTTGGTGATCACTACAGACTTCTTCCAGGAACAATCATGTTTCCCATGATTAATTCTAATCTTGTAATACCATTTCTTTGCAGTTCTGGTAAACAGACAGTGTACTTTTTCACTATGACTTAATCAGTTATTTTAAAGTCTTCTTGCAACATATCAATAGTCCTGATGAACTCAATATGGTTGTATTCTCCTTCACCAGAGAATGTTGGCCACTCTTCCAAGTTGGGAATATCTTTTTCAGAGATAACATTTTCTCCTAAGAATGGGGTCAAACTTCCTTTAACAGAAGGTTTTTCTTCAGTCAAAGGTGTAGAATGTCTTGGTATACGTGGTTCATAATTCTTATTAATTTGTTCTACATTTGCAATGATTTCATTCTTTAACTGCTGCCTTTCACTGTCACTTTTTTCTGTATGTGTAGCAAACTGATTGGTATTTTCAACTATTTCTAAGACATGATCTTTTAGAATTTTAAGTTGATCATTCATTTTAATAATGGAAAGATCTTCCATTTCATCTTTCTGAACCTGAAATGTACTTTCAATTCTGTTACATGTATTGATAAGTGAATCAATTCTGACATTTGCCAATTGATATCATTCAGTATACTTCTTGTCATTTCTTTTTCATTCACTTAGGTCTGATGTAAGTTGATTTATCTTTGCATCAAATTTACCAAGGGCTACATCAATATTTGATTGAACAAAATGAATCTGATCTATCATTTTCTTGGAAAAGTTCTGTTCATACTTTTCTGCTCTTTGGCTGTGCATTCCATCAAAGTCCTGGCCATGTTGACTACACTGTCCACGGCTGAAGGCTCCAATTTAGGAATCCTGTACCCTTGTGGGTAAGGTCTGTGTAAGGTTTGTCTATGAAGCTCTTCATAATAGTAGCAATATCAAGAGTACTATGACTGTCCTCAGTAGAAAAAT
The DNA here is from genome assembly GCA_023105745.1 of Austropuccinia psidii. Classification (NCBI taxonomy): domain Eukaryota; kingdom Fungi; phylum Basidiomycota; class Pucciniomycetes; order Pucciniales; family Sphaerophragmiaceae; genus Austropuccinia; species Austropuccinia psidii. The sequence goes on along the minus strand of JALGQZ010000004.1, from coordinate 23,418,609 downwards.
ATAATATAATAAAATATTATAACCACAAATTTAAATATGATTATTGAAAATAATTATATAAAAAAATGAATTTAATTATTATTATAAAGAATAATAATAATTATAATAAATTATAATTATTCTACTATTGTTATTGTCACTGACAATTATAACAATAAGAATGTGTAAAGCTCTTAATGAGACAATTACACGTGGAAATTATGAATATTAACCACTTATAAATAATATAAATATTATTTGTAAAAGAATTAAAACACAAACTGTGCAGAAATTAATTCTTATAGAAAAAATTCTATATAAAAACACTAATACTAGATAAAAAAGATATAGAACTTTAGATAAAACTTATTTATAATATTTACTTAATAAGACAAGTTAAACTACAACAGTTATTATATTAAGTAATAATTATAATTTCAAAACACACCAAAAAATTGATATTTTTAAAGATAAAACAACTTTTTATAATAAAAATTATGATTAAAGAGTTTTTGAGAGGAATTTGTGGATTTTTAAAAGATATTTAAGATGATAATTTTATATAATAAAATGTATTATTGGTTATTACAACAATAATCTGAATTCTATGATTTCAATTCTTTAATTACAATAAATAAAGAATAAAATAACTTAAGAATTACTTTAATAATAAGATTTTATATTTGATAAAACTTTACCTGTTTAAATTCCTAATATGATTGGATTGATAATTATTATGGACAAAACCAGTGATGAAAAGACTCTTTTTATGTCTTCAGAGCAGCTCTGATGATTCATGATGAGTATAGAGGGCGTGCTCAGGTCAAAACTGAAAATCCATGCATAAAAATAAGGTTCTTAACTTAAGGTAGCTTATTTTTCACTCCAATTTAAAGTTACCAATGTTGTTCTTAACTCCATGTACCTTTAATCCTCATTTAAACTAATTATTTTAAGTTTTCAATAGAAATAAACTTATTTATATTAAATTTCATCACATGAAAAACTTGAAAATAGAGCTTCAAGCAGAAATCTCTTAAACTCAATTTTCGATTAATTTTTAAAGAAATTATAGTTTTCTTTGAGCTTAATTAAAACAGTAAGCTTCCAGGCTAATTACCCATGAAGTTTATTTATAAAAAAAACTTAAGATCTGATTTATATATAGATAATATTCCAATGTAAGCTGTGTGAAATCTTCAAGCAAATCCATTAAGAATTGGATGTTTAATGAATTTTTGAGGTTATAGCTATTTTTCCACGTAAAATAGCAATACACACCACACCTTAACTTTTGATAAGGTTTTAATGCTTGTAACCTTAAAGTTTTAAGCTTATTTAAGCTTTTTAAGCCTAATTAAGTTTTGAAAGTTGTTAAAACCTTAATTTCAAGACTGCATATTGGGATTTACCCTTTGGCAGCTTGAAGTTCCTGTCTAAATTGGGATGAAACCAGTTTAAAGTTTAATATTGGATCAAAGTCTAATCTTAAAGTTTAAATAAGGTTGAAAATCCTCCAATGCAGGTGGAAAACCTTAATTGAATCCTTGCAGATCCCAAAAGTTGGGTACCCCAGCTTTGTTTGGTCTTTTTCCTTTGTCCCACCTTTCTGCATGGATTTTGCCCTTTTATTTATTCAAATCTATAATATGTCCTTAAACACTTTTAAATTGAGCTCACACAGGATTTACATTCTGTATGGCAAATCCTTAGCCAATTCAGTAAATATACACAACACCTCAATTTTAACTAAAATTTTGGTAAGTTGGCATAAGCCGTATGCAACTTTAAATTTAAGCTTATTTAAGCTTACATTTAACAATCTTAAAAAATGTTAAAAAAGTTACATTAGTACTGTGAGATCCTTAAATCTTTCAATAACATAATAAATAAGTGTTTTTGGGTATAACACCTTATGGATGTACCCTAGGTTATTTTTGGTGTAGAATCCAAAATAACATAATATTTATAACTTTGTTTATCCAAAAAAAGTTATACTTATTCTTTGTTATTTTTTATTTTAAATTCAATTAAAAAGTCTTTTGAAGACCAATCTACCTGTGTATAAAGTCATTTGTGGCATTGTGGGTATGTTATACATACCGCACAGGCTCACAGTCTGTGCCAATTGTATTTGCCTTTTCCCTTTCCTTGATAGTTCTTGGGACCTCTCTGCTTCTCCTGAGGTCTTTTGGGCTTGTCCTTGGACACTTCTGTAGTTGGTTTGGAGTTGGTAGACGCCACTGGGGCCTCTGTCCCCAAAACTGGAGTCATTTCCAACTGTTTCTTCTGGTCTATGGATAAAAGACTTTGGTTCTTCAACCGATTCTTTATCTTTTTTACCTTGTTTTTGCAATACAATGGGCTTCAACCTTCTAAGAGCTCTATGGTCTTCTCCTGACCCAGAAAGCTCTTGATGTGTAAGTATGTCAGCCTGTGACTCAAAACCAGAGCACAAGCATGACAGCCAAAATACCATAAACCAACGGTATAGCCAAGATACCACCAAAACATGGAGCTGCGCCAAATAAGCTCAAAAGGTATCAAAAGAGAGAGGAAACTCACCTCTTTTTGAAAATATAAGTCCCATCAGCATAGGACAAGAAATAACAAAGTTATTCCTGCTCAAAGTTATTGCTGAGCATAAACCTTAATTTTCACCTCTCATCTAAGATCTAGAAGGAGAGGCTTAACCCCATCAAATGGTTATTCAAAATGAAGCTCTAAGCCAGGGATATCCAATGGTACCAGCCAAACGTAGCTAGCACCAATATTACTGGAGTTATGGTCAATTTCAGGCCAAATAGGGGTGAACAAAACATTCACCTCTGATCTAACTTATACAGTTTTAGTGTGGGATACTTGAAATGGGTTTTTTTTGGAAAGCGCACAATCAGGGCTATCTGATGGTGTCATCCATCTCCCCATAGCTCAACTGGAACAAACGTTATGGGGCAAATAAGCTCAATACAGCTTTTTGCCTATACCACACAAATGTACAAAAATCTTGTACATGGGATAACGTTTCCATATTTAATGACACCCATGTCAAATGAGGTACCATTGTGAAGAGAACATACAGGGCTACACACCAATCTAATTTTGAGGTTTATATCTCAAGAACTGACAACGTTATGGCTGTTTTAAGGTCAGATTCCCACCTGCTGTCATATACAGCCTTACCATGGGATAATATCCCATAACCATGAATATTAGGTGTCAAATAGACGAAGAAGCATGTTTTTACTTCAATACCTCATATGTCAGTAAATACTGGGGTCCCATACCATTTTCGTACAGCATTCTATGCATCATACACGTCAGAATCAGGCTGTGAGGTCCCCAGATGAAACCTTTCACCCTGTATTGGTGAAAACTGCCAATATGTGGTTTCTAAACCACATCTGAGCCCAATAAAGGTTATACAGGTTGTTCGCAAACCACAAGCCAGTACTAGAGAGTGAAAAAATCTTCACTTCCTCTACATGGAAAGGTCTAGCACCCTTTCCACCCCATTTCAGGATAAAAACGAGGCTTTTCACAGCCAGAATTGTTTCCTCATCCTGCTCTTGAATAACCTACATAGTAAACTTTCAAAAACAGTTTTACTCTTGGTTAATAATCAGGTATAATTATAAATCTTAATTATTGTAACCCAACAGATAAAGCTGCACCCAGGGCTTTCAACAGTACTCACCACCACTATATTATATATAGTAAATCCCTTTTAATCTCAAATTAAATCATCTTCAACTCTTATAAATCTTTTTAAACCATTTTTTACCATGTCACAAACATAGTTAAAGCTGTAACTAACCTATTTACACCTTTATCATAGTTTCATCCTGATAATTTTGGGGTCTGGCCGTGTTTTAAAATCTTTTTTGGACCATATAAGTAAGTTTTTCTCTCTTATTCTTTATTTCTGACAATTGCTTTATCTTTTTTAGGCGTATTTTCTTTTAAAAATATATATTTTATATATATTCTTACTTTAATACTCATATTATAAGTGTGAGCCTTAGAGGTAATTTCATATACCCAAAAGACCACAAATACAAAAATAACATATTAATATAAATAAAATAAATTTATTTATATTATTAAAATAAAAATCAAAATATAAATATAAAGAATTATATTGAAAATAAAAAATTAATTACAATTTGAAAATAAAAATACATTAAATTTTGTAAGTATAAAATTACATTTATACTGGAAAAAATTAAGTAAAAATGAAATTTTAACAAAATTGTGAAAAAATAAATAAATTTGGAAAAAAGTTAAATAAAAATTATTATAACTTTTTATTCAATAAATAAACACATAAAAATTATTTCACCATTGGATTCCTCATAAAAAATCAGGTGGGGTCACCTCTGAGTGAAATTCTTGTAACTCAACTCTAAATAAGCTTAAATTAAGTTTTTAGTATTTTCAATACAAAACTTAAAAATCCTCAAAGCCTTAATTTAATTCACACCACATATGGTGTTAACCATCAATTTTTGTGTTAAAATTGAGGTGTTGTGTTTAGTTTAGAAGTTATAAGGAATTGAAGTATTTTCAATTGAATTCAATTGAAATGTCAAAATGTATGCGTGTATTAAATAAGTGAACTTTCATTTACATACGAGGTGTCAATTATTACTGTATTGTACTGTACAATTGAATTGAATTACATATGTAAATTATAAGTATAATACATGATGAGGAATTAAAGGAAAAATAAATTGGCAAGATTAAATTTGGGGGGGGGGGGAAAGGAACTCCAGCTCTAAGGGGGAGCTAGACCCCCAAAATCCTTGCTGACAGGCATGGTATGTCAAAATTCACGCAAAAGTTCATTACTTTTGGCCTGGAATTGAGTTACAGGGTCTGTGGACTCAATTGATGATGAGGTTTTCATACCAACTGGGGTAGTTTTAGCTGTTGCCAAGAGGGTAAAACTACCCTTAAGATAAAACAATAATAGTAAAAACAGTTTTAACTGGTTTCTACGCCTCTGACACACATTCTGACGTGTTTTGAAGGCTCTAGACCAGGTATTGCTATAGTAGTGACTGATTTAAGGGTTTAAAATGGCTAAAAATGGCTTAAACCAGCCATTTTTGGTCTAAACCAGGGTTCAATGATGCCATAATTGGCTTTTCTGTTGTCAGAATATTTTTCACGACTGACAAGAGTAAATTTTACTTTTGCAGTAAGAGAATTGATGGCTATAAAAGAATGTCTTCTTTGCCCCACTTTTCTCTTCATGTTAGAATCTTTTCCTTTTATAATTAGTTTAAACATTGTTAAACCAATCAATAAAAGATTCCAACCACCTTTTTTAAATAATTTTAAACCTTTTAACCACGTGAAAAAATCATTTTAATCATTGTTTGTAACTCTTATAATCATTTTTAACCCTGAACCACCCCAAAAGTGAATTAAAGCATCTTTCATCACTGTAAACTTTGTCACTTTGTTTCCAAATTCACTCTGGTAATGTGGGAACTCCTCTTGTGTGGGATTAAAATGAGGCAGTACCTGGAGGGGGAAATCACAGGTAACTAGTTTTGAATTGCTAATAACTCCTGTAACCAAGGGTGGCAAGGGTGTATTGCCTGCCCCTCCTAAAATACTGAACAAAATCTTCCTTGGAGGTCACAAACCAAAATAAAATTAGTAAGTGGCTTTACAACTGCAGAAGACAAAATTCAGCAGTCTCAGATCAGACCTATTCAATAAATAATATGAAAAATAATGTCAGTAATTTTGGTTAATTTTTAGATTTAATGAAATACTTGTCTGTTTTAATTTTAATAGTTTTTTTGGTGAAATTGAGGTGAGTTGTTTCTTCTTGGTGATAAATCCTTGGTAGGATGGGTTATTTAAGGTTTTCTGGAAAATTTGATTGGTGTTGACAAAGGTAATTTTTGTTAAGGTATAGTTATAATAGAGTAAAATAATTTTTGAAAGGTTTGTTATTTTTAAGAGTGGTTAATAATAAGATAAAACTGTATTTGTTAAATTTAAAAGGTAAGATTCCTTGATATTGTATTTTTAAAGGGGTAAGTTAATTTTAAATCTTGATAAATGGTGTTGATTTTACTGGATAAAATATTTTAATAGAGTAGTAACCCTAATTTTGGGTACTGGATAATTTTTATTTTTATTTTAATAATAATAAGATTCCACTGAGCTTAGCTACTGGGCAATCTTTAACACTATACTTCCACTGAGCTTAGCTACTGGGCAAGTAAAATTCACTATAATTTTCTGGACTACCTCCCAGGTGAGGGATGACTTATTCCTGTGCTTGTAATGTGCAGAGGATATATTGTGCATGGGGGGGATTTTGAAATTTGGGGGGAGAGAGCCCCTCTATTTATACCTTTTGGGAGCCCAGAGGGCCCTCCATGGGAGCTGTCTTTTTCCACTTTAATTCCTCTTGATTTCATCATGTGACTCCATTTTTGGTGAGGACCTTTCTTGCATGGGTCAGGTGATTTAAGGTTTGGTGATAATTTTCTTTCTGCACAGCCTCCATTTATCACATGATTGTCTTTTGGTGAACTAATTATGATGTGATATTCTTGAATTTTCCTTGCATACATGAGGTGATTCAATTTTGGCTGGGGATTTTTGTTGTGCACAGCCTCTTTTCTGTCACATGATATGCTGTTGGTGGATGCAGTATCACATGATGACCTTGTAATTCCTTTGCATATGTCCTAATTTAGGTTGAGTAGAAATGGCTGTGTAATTTATGCAGGTGTCATGTTTGTTTTTCTTCTTTTTGAACTTTAAAATGAAGTCAGGTGATAACTTCTTGCATTGGTGAATTTACTGTTTTTTATGAGATGATGTGATTTTTGATTTTGACACATGCTGTGCATAGTCATGTGGTTGAGATTTAATTGGAATTGTGTACTGCATGCAGCCTGTTGTAACTAGCTTTGGTTGCATGAGGTGATGAGTGGTATAAATAATTATGTTTTAAGGTTTTAAGTGGGGCTACTGTGGATATAAGATAAGATACTCCTGGGGCTGTGTTGTAAATGAATTGCAGGAATTCCATGGAGTTGAGCTTTGCATAATGTGACTTTGAATGCAAGTTGGCTGTATAACTAATGCATGTGTCATTTTCTTGCTGCATGAGTCCTGTGGCTGTAAGGGGGTGTAAAGCTGGGTGGGGTGTGTAATTTAAAGGGTGGTACCTTCTTGGTTGTAACTAGGTTGCTATATGTAACTTGATTTTTACATATGCATAATGAAATTGAATAATTTATTTAAACACATACACTGCCCTTTGGTGCCTGTGCCATGGTTTTATGAGTTAAATCCAGCTTCTTGCTGTAAAATTGACCTTTTGGTGTAAAATTTGAGTGTAAGTCTGCCTGTAGGCTGGATTTACTGCTGTTATGGGGTACTATGAGCTTGAGCCTGGTGAAAAAAAATGGTATGGAATACCACATCCCCCTCTCCATTTAATGCTGTCCCCAGCATTCCAGGTGAGAGCTCTATATTCTTCATCTGATTCTGTGGTTTCCTCCAATACTTCTTCCCCATTTATTGATTCATCTTCTTCACTTTGTTCTTCTTCTGTATCTTCTTTTGTGTTTATCAACTTTCCTCTTGGGTAGAACCTCTTGACTTGAGATGCTGCAAATCTTCTTGCTAATTCTGTTCCATCAAGTTCCTCAAGTTCATATGGTCCATTTTTTATTTGTTTGATTACTCTGTAGGGTCCATTCCATTTGTTTTTGAAAAGTAGTCCCCAATTGGTTTCTATTGCTCTGTTGTAAACCAGGACCAAATCTCCTGGATTGAGTGGTGATCTTAGTTGGTGTGCCATTCTTCTATCCCAATATTTCATTGAGTCCTCCCTTGATTTTTTGAGTTTTTCTCCTGCTTTCCTTCTCATTTCTTCTTTTCCTTCTAATTGTTTAGCTCTGGCTTCCAATAATTCCTCAGTTGTGGATATTTTGTGCCATTCTACTGGTAAAAAGGTTTTTGTTTCAATGTCAATTGGTAATACTGGTAGTTGCCCAAATTGGAGTTCATATGGTGAGAAACCAGTTGTCCTTTTAGTTGAGATTCTGTCAGCCAATGTAACCAAAGGTAGATATTTTTTCCATTTTCCTCCATTTTCTCCACACATCTTGATTAATGCATCTTTGAGTTGCTTATGGCCCCTTTCAACCATTCCTTGAGACTCTGGGTAATAGGGTGTGGTGACTCTGATCCTTGATCCTGCTTTCTTTACTGCATCTTGTAATTCTTTTCCAAACTCTGGCCCCCCATCAACAGTTAATTCTTTTGGTGAGCCATACCTGCATATCCATTCTGAGGTGAACCATTCTGAAACTGCTTTTGCCGTTAATTTGACTAGTCCAACTGTTTCTGGCCATCCTGAAAAATCATCTCTGGCCACAACCATATATTTCCATCTTCCAGATTTGATATGGACTGCATCCATGCTTACCCTTTCAAAGATTGTTGATGTTGCTGTAGATTTTCCTTGTTCTCTTTGTAAGTTTTGACTTCTCTTTTGGCAGGCTAGGCAAGATTGAACCCATTTCTTTACTGATTTCTTCATTCCTTCCCACCAAAATCTTGCTTTAATTCTTCTGTAAGTTTCATTTTCCCCTCTATGGCCCATGTCTTCATGAAGTGACTTCAAAATGTATCTTTGAACTTCTTGACTTGATATCACCAATTGAGGGTTTGGGTTATTTCTTCTTTTGAGTTGATCATCTTCCAAGAAAAAGTTGGATGACCTTCTTTTTATCCTTCTAAACTCTTCATCTTTGCTTGATTCTGGTTTTTTCATTGTACTTAAGTATTCTTGCATCCTCTTCCAAAATCCTTCTTGTTTGGTTGGTACCTGTATTCCTGAAAAATTGAGTGAATTTATAGTCTTGGCCCCAAATCCAGGGTGTGGTTTGATCCAATCTTCTTCTTCATCAAATTCTGGTGCATCTTCATCTTCTTCTTCTGAGTTTTTTGGTCTTCTGGATAGCCCATCTGGCATAGTGAAAGTTTTCCCTGGTTTGTGTACCAAATCAAAGGAAAATAGCTGAATGAAAGCCACCCATCTTGTCATGGGGGCATTGGGTAAGCAAGGGGTGTTTATCATTTCAATTAAGGCCTTGGCATCAACCTGTAATTCAAAATGTTGTCCCCAAAGTATAGTCTGAAGCTTCTTGAGAATTCTTGCAACTCCACAGAGTTCCAATTTGGGTTGTGAGTATTTTGATTCTAATTTTGAAAAAGTTATTGATTCATATAATACTGGTCTGTCCTTTCCTTCTTTGTCTTCTTGAGTGAGTACTGCTCCTGCAGCAATGTAGCTTGAATCTACTGCTAGCTTAATTTTTCCTGCTCCTTTGTCATAATCCAATTTCTTGAGAGTTATTTCTTCTCCAACTATTCTTCTGAGCTTATGGAAAGCTTCTTCACATTTTTGATCCCAATCCCAGTCAACATCTTCTCTGGTGAGCCTCCTGAGTGGTGATGCAACTTGTGAGAAGTTTTCAATAAACATTCTTACATAGGCACAAAGACCAAGAAATCCTTTTATTTCCTTTTTGTTGAGAGGTGTTGGCCAATTTTGAATCTTGTTGATCTTTTGTTTTGAGATTGTTCTTCCTTTGAATGATACAACATGCCCTACTATGTCCAAAGCTGGAACACAGCATGCAAACTTGGATCCTGATATAGTAAGTCCTGCTTCTTCAATCCTGAATAAAACTCTTTCTAAAGTTATGGCATATTCCCATATAAATCTTCTTATTGATGGGTTTTCTGGTAGTGTTTCCTGGTTATAAAGTGATCTTGGTCCTTTTATTCCTCCATCATCAATAAAAATTCCTACACTTTCTGGTATTTCTTCTTGTAGTATCCAGGTCATTTGGGCTTGGTATACTGCTACTGAGTTGGTGGCTCCTTGGGGTAGTCTTGTGAGTTGCATCCTTCCAAGGGGTGTTTCAAAAGTTGTGAGGGGTCTTGTAGTGACATCCAATTCTCTTTCATCATATCCTCCCATGATATCTCCTAGTCCATAGCATGCTCTTCCTGCAAATGCATCTACAAATTCTTCAATATGAGGTGGTAAGCCAGCATCCTTGATGGTGACTTTGTTGAGTTCTTGAAGGTCATGGACAATTCTGAGTTTCCCATTTGATTTGGCCACACAAAAGATTGGGCTTGTGTAGCTTGAGGTGGATTGCTCATAGAGTCCAGTCCTGATTCTTTCTCTGATTAATTCAGTAAACTGAGGTAAAATTGATTTGGGAATGGGAATTGGCTTCTTCTGCCAAGGTTCATGAGGTATTACTGGTATCTTGTAAGGTTTTCCATATGAGTGTTTGAGTAATCCTCTTTCTTCTTCACAGAAAGCTATTGCTTTTTCCCTTAAGGTAATAACATTTTTGAGTAAATTGATTTCTTCATTTGATAACCATCCTGGTGGGCCAAAATTGACTGCTTGCAGTCTTTCATGGGTGACCTTGAAGGTTTCTTGAAATATAGGTGGGTTGGGTGATAAAGGTGTTTCATAAGGATCTCTTGACAAAGGTGGTCTTTCCAAAGGTGGGTTAAGGTCTTGAGGCATTGGCTCATTGACTGGTCTCACCTTCTTCAGGACTGATTTGTATTTGGCTGCTAAAATTTGGTGATCCATCTTCAGTTAGTTATTTTGTTTTTTATTTCTTCTTGCTTTTAATTATTTCTAAGAATTTGCTAGTGTCCTGAAATCTTGAGGTCTTCACAATTCTTCTTTCTTCTTTCTTCCATAAAATATGTAGTTTAAGGTCATACAGGACCTACAACTAGGTGTGTAACCCCTGTATATTAGGTATACAAGTCCTGCAGTTTAAGTCATGCAAGGACCTCCTGGCCTAATCCAAGGGCTTATCTTCATTCTTGAGCTCCTTTGGGCTTGATTTTGGATTCCACTTGACTCTTGTTTTATTCTTCAATCTTCATGATTCCCACTTGATTCTTGATTCTTCTGGTTGTTTTATTTCTTGATAAGGAATTTTCTTGTCTTAATTGATGGCTTGAGACTTCACTTTGTTCATTTTGGCCAATTTGATAACACCTGTAAAACCCCTTGTTCCTGTTACACAAAGGGAGAAGTTTATTGTCATGCTAAGGACAAAGATGGTCCTTCATCACTTCTCCTGACTAGGACAATCCCCTCCAGCTTCTTGGCTGTTATTTTTTATAAGTTTCCCTGCCCAAGTCCACAGGGGAAGCAGTTTAGTGTCATGCTGAGGACCTCTTGAGCCTTCAATCTTCTTTAAAATCCCAAGGGCAATTTGAGTTGAGTGTTTTACATTATCTTGTTGGTCCTTCATGTTGAGTGAGTCCTGAGTCCATAATTAATCCAGTGAGTAATCCTTCAGTCCATAAATTCTGGCCAGTGATTCTTGAATTCAAAATGAGTTTCAATCCAGAATCAAAGAAGTGTCCAAGGTCTTGTGTTGTCCAAAGGTCAATCCATAAGGAACTCCTGTTGTTTTTTTTTTTTTTTTATAAATAATCTTCTTCATTTTCAGTATTCTGAATAATTGTCCTATGATAAGTTGTTTCCCAATTCTCTTGATATTTCTTAAAAATAATTTATGTCCCTTTTTTTTTTATTCCTGAATTATACCTGTTATAAAGAAATGAAAAATAAAAAATTGTAATAGTAAGGTGATTTAAAAATTGATTTTAATATTAATTTATTGATATATATATATATTTTTTTTTAATAATATTTGTTTGGATGAGGGCCCCCCTCTCCATTTAAAAATCTTGAGTTGGTTTTCAAATTTTGAAGAGGATATATCCTTATTCCCCCAAAACTTCCACTATAAGGGATAGTGTAAGAAATAAGTTTACCCACCCCTTATTTTTTATAGTTATTTTTTCTTTTGATGAGGATAAATAATGATACAGTAAATATACATAATTTTATTTTAATGATTATTCAATAATTTTTTTTTATTTTTTTATTTTTTTTATTCTTTTACTGTAAGTATAAAATACCCATTAACTGAGATATCTGAGTAAAAATCAAATTTCAAAAGAAATGATCCTGAATCTCAATCAAAATCATGGAACTGTTTGGTTGAAGGTGGTAATTTGTTCCAATCAGTAAAAATTGGTGCTCTTGAGAGTATTTATGATTAATATTACATAGTTGAATGATCATAATTTGGGTCCTTTATTCATATAATGACCCTTATGATGCCACAACTCTTCCTTTTGGAATCATCATTGTGACTCAGACTTTATTTCAAGTCCATCCCCTTTATGGTTCAGATTTTCTGTTACCCATAAATGCATTTGAGTTGTTAAAAAAATATAAACAGTGAAATTGAAAATTTGTACAATTAAAAAAAACTCTTCTTTGCTTTTTGGGGGGCTTTCAAATTCCTTTTGGAATAAATAGCACATTGAGGTGTTATTAATATGTAAATTCCCCAAATTATGTCATCAATTTATTAGTTTTTTAATATAAATAACTCCTTCAGAGTTCATTTAATGCCTTCATGGCACAAATACTTCTTCTTTTCAAACAAGTTCCAATCACTCTTTTGTAATTGAAGAAATATTTCAAATAAATTGATCATTTTTTTTAAAAAAATACTTGATGTAGAGTTTTTTTTTTTTTTTTTTTTTTTTTTTTTTTTTTAATTATTATTATTTTTGAGTGAAAACATTGAGCCAATTTAATGGCTCTTATTGCAATAGTAGGAAAATTATGATAGAAATAATGAATAAATAGAATATTCTTGAGATCATGAATGGGATATGCCCCTAATTCTTAGGAAAAAGAAATAGTTAAATTTGAAATAAAAAAAAATAAAAAAAATATGTTCAGAACATTCAAGTCAGTAAATCTTTCTAACTCTTGTTTATAATGACATAAAATTAGAAATAAGAAATGAAACCTTAGGTAGTTTATAGTCTTTCCTAGGACTTTTCCTGTTTTTTATAGTCCTTTTCCAATCTTTTTGAAAACTTTAAATATGCAATTTATGGTCTTGCCAAGGACCATTGGTTTATTGTGTTTTAGCTTTGAGTCCTTGTTGATAATTCTAATGGTGGGCAGTTTATGGTCTTGCCAAGGACCATATCTTGTGTCCAGGCACCTGATTGTTGCCTTTGGGGTTTCATGGCATGTGATTTATCTTCAAAGCCAAGTTGTATAAGTAGTTAAAACAGTTTATAGTCTTATTGAGGACTCATTTTCACTTTAAAAGCATACTTAAGCCTATAAAATAAGAGAAATATTTTATTAATGTTGAATACCTGTAGAAGCCAAATAAAATATTTTAGTATAGTTATTATTCAAAATAAGAAAGCATAAAAGATAAAATAGCAGTTTGAAGCCTTGCTTAGGGATTTTTGTTATTTTGTTTTATTTTTATTTTTATATATATTTTTTAAGCCCATCAGTTTGAAGCCTTGATGAGGGCTTTTCCTTTATAAGTTTTAATTAGAAAATAAAATATAAAATATAAAATCAGCATAAAAAAAGCAAGATAGAAAGCTTCAAACCAGCAGTTTATAGCCATACTTAGGGCTCTTTTTGTATATTGATAACCTGTAGAATTTTGAAAAAATGATTTAGTATGATTTAAAAAATGAAATCAATTTAAATGAAAAAGTTTCAGCAGTTTAATGTCTTGCTGAGGACATTTTTAATGTGTTTTTTCTGTCTAAGTCCTGTAGCAATTGAAGATAATAAATGTCAGATAAATTCATAATTTATAAAAAGAATAAAAAGAAAAATCATCAGTTTTAAGCCTTGATGAGGGCTTATTTTTTTGTATTAACTGAAAATAAAAGAAATGTTAGTAATTTAAAGGCCAATAAATGAAAATTAGCCAACATTATTAAAAAAAACAAAAGAAAAGCAAAACAAGCAGTTTATAGCCATACCGAGGGCTCATTTGTATATTGAAGACCTGTAGCACAATTAGATGTGTCAGATCCATTTTATATCCAAGATAAATTAAGAATTACAAAAATAAATAAATAAGCAGTTTAAAGCCTTGCTGAGGGCTTTATCTTTGTCCAAACACTTTTGTTTGATAATTTTTTGGTTTTCAGGGGATTTGATTTATCTTCAAAGCCCAGTTGCATAATTAAACAGTTTATAGTCTTGTTAAGGACTCCTTACTCTTTATAAGCCTTATGCTTATAGCATCAGGACAATTCTTTAATGATAAACACCTAATTCATGAAATATACTTATATATATACTGTTTTTGTTTTGTTTCTTTTTGTTTCTCATTAGAATATACCTGCATCAAAAATAAAAACATAATATTAGCATTTATGGAGGCAATATTATTAAAATAAAATTAAACCAAGCAGTTTTAAGCCATGCTGAGGGCTTTTTTTTTTTTTTTTTTATTCCCTTTAATTATTTCATTAAACTAAAAAAAATATTGAAATTTCTGTAAAGTAAAGAATCATTAATTAAAAAAAATAACATAAGCAATGAAATTGAGCAGTTTAATGCCTTGCTCAGGGCTATTATTTTGTCCTTCATAGCCCTGTAGCACATAAAAGTAAATAAGTCAGCTTCATTTAATATTAATGAGAAAATGAAAAAAATCCAGCAGTTTAATGTCTTGCTCAGGACATTTTTTTATTTAAAGCCCTATAGCACATCAAAATGAAAAATGTCAGCTTAATTTGATATTAATGAGACAATCAACAAATTCCAGCAGTTTAATGTCTTGCTGAGGACATTTTACTGTTTGCTTTTCACAGCCTTGTAGAAATGAAAAACTCAATTAGCAAATTAAAAAATTAAAATTAATAAATGAATAAAGCAGTTTTAAGCCATGCTGAGGGCATTTATTTTTTTAGAGCCCTGTAAAAAAGTAAACAATAATTATATTTTTTTTTTCTTAATTTGAAATAAAATAAGAAACCAGCAGTTTAATGTCTTGCTGAGGATTTTTTTTTATTTATTTATAGCCCTTTAGCCTATCAAAAAATAAAATATATCAGCTTTAATTTAATATCCAAAAAATAAAGTAAGAATGAACAATAAAACAAAATAAGCAATTCATAGCCATACTGAGGGCTATTTTTTTTTTATGTTATTTTTTATTTTATTTTCTTTTTTTTTTTTAATTATTTCAGTAATCTAAAAAAATACCAGGGTATTTTTTCTTTTTTTTAATTTATTGGGTGTATGTCAGCCATGTATGTATGTATTTATATATGTATATATATATATATATATATATATATATATTTGTGTTATCTGGAATATACTTCTCTTATTTTTTTGTTATATTGCTGTAATCTTTATTTTTTTGTTGATTCCCTCTTCAATTTTGTCGCTGAGAGGGCTGGAACACTCTTGTATCACATAAGACCAGTTCGTGTGGCTGATTTGGAACTATAATGCACTCTGAAATCCCCTGTAAGGATCCACAACTCATTGGGAAGTTGTATTTGGGCTAATACAGGTGATATTACACCTTTACGATGCTTACAAGGAAGTTGGATCACTGCCTTTTTTAGTTAAATAGCTTGTGTTGGAGTCAACTTGACTCGTGTCAGTAGTTGTGGTTGATTAGAATGGACCCTCATGGTCTACTGAGGTGTTTCTCAGATTACTGCAATGTTCAAATCGTTTCAAGGAAATGATTTGTGTGTTAGAAAACTGGTCGGGCTGGTTTAACTTTAGTTGATATAACTCAGGGCTGGTTTCCAGGCATCAGGAGGTAATTAGGTGTCTCGGAAACAGTCAAAAAAAAACATTTGGTGAGGTTTCAATCACCATCCGAGTGTTCTTAAAGCCCCAATGTGATCCTAACCAGGTAAATGTGTGGTGGCGGCTGTAGAATGCCATCTCCGATCTAAATACACTATAAAAAATAAGACCTATCATTTTCTGTCTCCACGGAGTTAGGAAGCAATCTCCCGTGTTAGTGCATAAGGCAATTTTGAGCTTAAGCAGATTAATGCCCGGTTTATTGGAGTCGGTGGGAGGTATTCCTTTAGTACAGCAGTTTGTTTGTTGAGTCGGAGTTAATGCTTTGGTGCCTCTTAACCGCTTAAACCTTTCAATGGTTATAGCAAGTAATATCCTTCAGGTCTATGCCAGATTGCTCAAAATGTGCATGCCTGTCATTCCAAACTACCACCAAATTGATAACTCCTCCGAGAATATAATTAATTCTTTATTCTTATGTCTTGTGAATCTGACCGTTGTCCCATGATTTGAGAAGCTAGTAGATATTTTTTTGAAATAACCACCCTCATGTTCCTAATTGCTGATTGAACGGCGATTTGTCCTGCACAATTATGATGCGTTTTTGACATTGCCTTCCAAAGCACTATTACAGTTTAAGGCGTTTTTTTTTTGTTTGTTTTTTTTTCTTCTGTTTTCTACTTCATGTCATGTTTATTGCTGCAAGACTTGAGACTTGTGTTGTGATATTTGGGCTGTACTGTACAGTACATTATACTGATATAAAAAATTGATGTGACGTTTCTTAGCTTTGGCACTTGATGATGTGCTCATGCAAGCTCGCATTCTCATATTTGATTTAATCTGGTATTGAAACACATATTTTGTCGCTTATTACTTCAGTGCAGCTGCAGGACTTGTTGAACGGAAATACTGGATTAATACAGCTTGTTCATTCGGAGCCGTCTATGGGTTTGGTTAGAGTTGACAAGCCTACTTTAGGCAGCTCGTAATTGTTTTGGTATATTAAGTGACCCAAAGAAGTCCTTAACTGCTTGGATCCAATTAAATTTTTTTTTCTGCTGCTGTAAGTATTAGTAAGTAGTTGTATTGGTTGATTTTTTTTTTTGATCTTGCATTAGTTAAGTAGGCTGTGTAGCTCTCTGTCTTGGTATTTGCGGCAGTGCATTCTCTATGGGTTAGCTCCAGTAGTTCTCCTCAAGTGGAAATAATTTAGCTTCTTCGGATCTCCAGTTTGAGATCCTTATGGAGTTAAAGAGGATTCAGTGGGTATAGGGTGGTTCAGCATTGACTATAAATACCCCTTCCCTCTGGTTCGAAAAGTTACCACCTGCTCTTCTCATTGAAATCAGTGTGACTCTTGATATAGATAACATTCTACAATTTAGCTAAAAGTACTATTTAATTTGAACAATAGATCGAAAAGAATTGTTTCAGGTTGAGAAATACATCCCAAGTCCGCCCTTAGAGGAATTTGATGCAATTGAAAATCAAAACTCATTTGTTGAGCCTTCTAGGCATATTAAATTAAATGTGCTATGCTAAGTCGGCTCTGGAAAGAAACCTGTATAGTAAAAAAAAAATTAAACCATTGAGTCTGCTTTTGTGAAGCATCTCAATTGCTGTTTTTTTTTTGTTTTTGTTTTTGTTTTTTTTTTTTTGGAGGTAATGAATTTTATACAACATCTCTTTTGGTCGCATTGGGTTCAGTAACCAAGAAATAAAGGCTTAGCAAATTTATTTCAATTCTCTATCTTTTCAAAAATAGACTTTTGCACGTTAAATTCTTTTTGTTGGGTTTGGTATTTGTTGCTATTCCCCCTCTTGTGGTAACCTTAGTCAATTGAGATAGTTACGACCAATACAGAGTAGCATATTCTTTTGTCTAGTGACTTCGGTGCCATTTTGTATTGAATTAGAGGGTGTATACCAGCTAATGATTGTTTCATTCTCTCCTGAGTGTTTGGCTGGGATTCCAAAGGCACTAAAAGCTTTAGATTAGCTATCTCCCTATGATTCTGTCACGAAAAGTTAAAAAATGGAAAATAATGATAAAAGAAACATCTATCAAATATAGATTGACAAAGAAATAAGCTATAATGAAGACTAAAATTAAACATAAAAAATGAAACAAAATTAGATTAAATTGAAATCTAATGAAATAATCAGCTTGAAACAGAAGCATCAATAAAATCCAAATCAAAAGATAAAATCCTGTTTGGGTTTTGCATTTGCACCAATTTAGCTATCCTATTGTTTTCTGTTTCTGAAATATGAATTACTTGAAGGTAATTTGAGTTGTTTTTTTTTTTTTTTTTTTTTTTTTTTTTTTTTAATAAAAGAAATAAATAAATATGATAAAATAGATCAAAAAAAATAAAAAATAAAAAATAAGAATAGAATAGAAGGCAAGAGATCTCTAATATCCTGTAAGTCTTTTTTTTTTTTTTTTTTTCTGTTTTATTTTTTTATTTTTATTTTTGGAATGAATTTTTTTTAATTGAGAGATATAAGTAAATAAAATGAAGTATATTTTTTTTTTAAAAAAAAATCTTCAATATCAAGTAAGCTAATTTTTTTCTCCCTTCTAAAATTATATGAACTGAAGCTAATTTATTTCTTTTCTTTGTTCTTTTATTTGTTTATGAAGGAAAAAAAAAATAAAATAAAAATAAAAATAAAAAGAAGGAAGAAAATAAAGAAACTGATGTGTAAAGTAATCAAGTGAATACTTAGCAGGTGAGATTTCTTCAAATCAATTCAGTTGACCAAGTAATTCCTTCACTAATTCTTTTTTAATAAATATTCCTCCCCTCCATTGTTCTCTTTTAAGATTTTTAAACAGGTATTCTTGACAGAAAGAGTCCCACTCTTCTGTATTAAATTTAGTTGCACCACTCTTAAGAATGAGGATTGCTGGTATGAGTGTTTCTTCCCAGTGGCAGTCCCAGGTGGAATTATTGATGATATAATTTCTTGAGATCTTGCTGATTTTCCCATTTTTAATTACAAAATCCTGGAGGTTGAACCATTCTTGGCATTCCCAGGTCCTCCAAAATAATGATTTCCTGAGGTGTTCATCCATGTGGAATATTTCATTCCAGTATTGATTTCCAAGGTTTCCATAAATTCCATCCCAGGTCAGTAACTCTAAGAATTCATACTTTGTAAGGTTGAATCCAGGTAATTCTTTCCATGGATGAGATATGACAGTTTCTGAAGGTGATTCTTCTTTTTTAAAGATGTCTTCAAATTCAATATATGGAAGGATTATTGTGGAGATATCTGGACATGGTTCTGGTTTTCTTTGTAAGAACCATTCAGGATATTCACTTTCTTCTTGGGTATTATTGTAATTGGCCCAGACTTCTCTTTCTTCTATCCAGCTGATATCTGTGTCCATTGACCAGGTATTCTCTTCAGGTAATGGCCATGACTCCATTTTGTAGGATTTTGTGGGTTTGGAAGGATCAAAAGGTAATAATATTCGAGAATTTTATCAGATTTATTTATAAAAAATAGCTTGAGGGTAAGTTTAATGGGTTTTGGATGGTAATTTTGGGTAAGAATTGATTTTCCTCTTTGATAAGGCAGGAGGTCACTGCCTAATGATGCTTGATTTTGGGTGAGTGAAAATTGGTGATTTTGATTGATAAGAATTTATTTTCCTCTTTGATAAGGCAGGAGGTTACTGCCTAGTGATCTTATGGTTAATTATTGTGTGTTTTTTTATTGGTGAGTGGAATTATTGATTTGATTTGATGAGAGTTGATATTCCTCTTTGATAAGGCAGGAGGTCACTGCCTAGTGATTAATTGAATTTAAATCTGACTTTTTTGTTTGATTTTTGATTTATAGAGCTGCTATGTGTCTTCAAGATGGGACTTGATGGTTTGAAATTTAATTGTTCCATTAATTCTTGAGTAATTTGATCATTGGTTTTGTCAGAAACCTCCAAAAATTTCAGCAATTCCTTAATTTCTTCAATTTCTTGGTTTCTTGATATTGATGAAGTATTCTTGAAGTGCCAAAGGTTTTCTTTATTGTAATCTTTATTGTCTGGTTTCCAAATTTAATATTTATTTATACTTTAGTCTTCTTTTATGAATTATTCCCCATAGGATCCAAAAGTTGGTGAATTGGCCATGGTGAAGGTAATTGATATATTTTTTTTGTAAGTTTTTTCTTTTTTTTTTCTTTTTTTTTTTTTTTAAGGAATAACTTATTGATGAGTTTCTTCTTTGTTAAGGCAGGAGGTCACTGCCCTATGAGAGAAAAAATGAAATAAAAGAGAAACTAATGATACATTTGATGAATGATACTGATACATTTTAGAGAAAAAATCTTGATTTTGTTGGTTTTATTCATAGTTGAGCTCCCCCAAGTGGGAAAGGTGAGTGTCTGTTGAGTAACCTGGTCAAAATCAGGTCTTTGAGAGCTTCCACAAAGGTATTTCTTTCCTCAATTTCTGGTTCTGCTGGAAATTCTGACCACCATAGGTCTTCATCAATGAATACATATCCATCTCCAACCCATTTCAATTTTCCAGTTTGATATGTTGATCCATTTAATCCAAGGTACCACTGGGCCCAAATTTGATTGAAGTAAAGTCCTCTTCTTGGTAGTGTGGCCATTTCAAATATATCATCCCAGCATTTGTTTTCAAGGTTACCTTTAATTCCCTCTTCAGTTAGTAGTTCTAGGAATTGGATCTTGTTCAAGTTTGCTCCTGGAAGCTGACATAAATATTTTTCTTCACATAAAATTTCTTGAGCTTCATCTCCATAAAGGTCTTCAAAGGTAATGTATGGCAGGTAAATGTAGCTGTATTCATTTTCTAAGATGGATTCTGTTTCATCATCTTCATTGGGAGGTTGTTGGATGAATTCAGGGTTTTCCAGTTGCCATTCATAAGGTTCTTCTTGGTTGTTCAATGGTCTGTCCAAGAAGCTGATATGGTATGTGTTTTTGTCTCTTTCTTCCATAATTATGAGGTCTTTTTTAATGTCATTTATAATTTCTTCATCTGAAAGCTCATGATGTTCACTAAATCTGACTTTCTTCCTTTTGGGTTTAGGTTTGAAAGGGTTCCCATGTATTTTCTCATTTCCATCCACCAAAATTTGGAATGTTTCTTCATTATTATTAATTGGCTTGTAGCTTATGTTGGGTAATTCATCTTCAGAGGTTGAGTCTTCAAGTTGTCTTTTGAGGTTGCTTGGCCACTGGTTATTTTGTAACTCTGGACCAAATTCATCACCTTTTGTAGATATGGATAACTCTTGGGTCTTCTGGGCCAAGTCAATAATGGTATTGTCTCTTTTTGAATTTTGAAACCTCTTTCCTGGTGTATTTCTGACCAATTTGGCCATATTGCATAAATCCATTCCTCTAGGTGGTCCAGTTTGCCATCCAAGTGCTTGAGGTTTGCATATTGGCATGCATAATCTTCTTCCATCAGGTTCTTGATAGCTCAATATTTCACCTTGTTTATGGGAGAATTCTAGTCTGATATTGTTGTCTGCCAAGAAAGGTCTTCCAAGTACTGTATGGACAGATCCTTTTGCAATGAAGAAGTGAATTAGAGTTTCTTCACCTGAAGCCAAAATTATTGGAGTAAATTCTGAAAGTGCAACCAATGAAGTGGTATGGCCTCCAATTCCCCTAAGGTTCATGTTAAGATTTCTTGTTGTGAGTGAGGCTTTGATTGCTATTTCTTCTGGTATGATGTTGAGTTCTGCCCCAGTGTCCACTAATGCTCTGATAGGATATTCTTCCTTTCCAATGAAGATTTCCATAAATCCCAAAGGACAAGCATAATGAATCTTGGGCTTTGGTATTTCTTTGAATCCAAATGTTAATAGTCTTTCTTGAAGATACATTGAGTTGAGTGATTTAATTTTTTCTTTGTCTTTTTCTGATAATTCCTGTAATTTATGGACAAAATTTGGTGACATCCTCAAAATTTCTTCAATGGTGAGGTTGATCTTTTGTTGCATAATTTTCTTAATAATTTTGTCAATTTCCAATTTTGTTTCAACTTGTTTCTTTTGAGGTTTTCTGAACTTCTTTTCTTCTTTGGGAATTTCTTCAACTTCATTTTTATTGGCAATATTTTCAATTTCCTCCTCAGGTTGGTCTGGTTTTGGAATATTTGAATTTTGAAATTTGGTAGGAATTATTACTCTTTCTTCTTCCTTCTCTTCTTCAATGTAAGTTCCTGGAATTTCTGCTTTCTTCTTTGGTTCTTGACTTTGGGATTGTCTTTCCATTCTTTGCTTGGTCTGCCTTAATCCAATGTGTGATTCAAATGGGTCATTGGCTGAGGAAATGGTAGGTGGTTTCCAATTTGACCAATCTTCAACATGTGCAATTGAGGTTGATTTATCCTCTGGTTTCTTTTCAGTGGGCTTAACCTCTTCTTCTTGTTTTTGTTTTACCACAGGTTTCTCCATAAATTTCTTGTTGAGTTCTGCTTGTTCTTGTGCAAAAGCCCTGACTATGTCTTTGGCACTTTCATTTCCTTCCATAGGTACTCTCTGATAATTGGGGAAGAGGTAAGATGCTCCTTGGGTTCTGACAATTCTTCTGTCCAGATCTTCAGCAAGGTGAGTGCATCTAGTTGCTGTATGACCTTCTTCCTTGCAGTAAGCACATTTCATTGGTGGTCTTGGAGCCATTTGAGCTGGTATGTATGGTTGATAACTGGATGAAAATGGTGGTAAAGGATTCCTTGGCCTATATGGCTGGTTATTTTGAGGGAATCTTTGCTCTTGATTATTGTTCCAGTTCCTTCTTGGTGGATTCACTGCTTCTGAAAGGCTTTTAAGTTGATTTAAAACTTCTTTAACTGGTTCTTTTCCCTCATTTCGTGGTTGAGGTTCTGGTTGTGGAGGATTTTTGATCTTTTGGGTGAGTTCTTTTACTTGTTTTAAAATTTCATCCCAGCTTTCATCCTCAAATCTTGTTTTCTTTTCTGGAGGTTTTGGTTTAGAAAATTCCTTTTGTTGAATAAGTACCTTGGCCTCCAAGTCTTGTTCAATGTATAATTTCAAAATATCCAGTCTTGGAATGATGTAACCTCCATCCAAGGCTTGGACCATAGCTCTGTCTTTAATCATTTCTTTGTAAATTGATTCTTGAACACCAGTGGAAAGGCTGGCCAATATCTCCTGGTTATGATTGATATCACCTTGGATATATTGGTATCTTTTGAGGTAAGTGATGATTGCTTCATATTCCCCAATGAATTTTCTGTATTGAGTCATGTTTCTTATTCCACCTTCTTGTTGAGATTTTGTGAATAATTCAGTGATTGAGGATAATCTGTATCTTCTTTCAGGTGAGACTGTTCCCCATCTTCTTTTCATATCCACTTTCAATTGATCCCAATCAGCTGTTTCATATCCTGGCATTCCTTCAATATGATAACTGATTTCTTCATCTTTTGTCCAAAATGCTATTTGTCTTGCAATGTCTCTTCCACTTGCACCTTCAATTTCTGCAATATTTTCAACTTTCTTGATGAATCTTTCAACATCCTTTCCATCAAACCACAAGTTATAGTCCTTGGCTCTGAGTTTCACTATTGGAGTAGTGTTTCTTGGAATTTCTTGATGTAATGGAGTTGGCATTTGGGAAGAAATGTTGACTCTTCTTGGTAAGGTACTTGGTCTTTGTTCTGTATAAGGTGTTGATGTGGCCATGGGTCTAGGATAAGGTGAAGGTGATCCATGTGGCCTGAATGATCTTGGAAGGGTGGTTTGTTCTTCAAGTGGACTATTTTGTGGAGTATAACTTGATGATTTATTTTTTCCTTCTTTTTTGATTAGTGCTAGTAATTCTGCTTGCATTTCTAGCATCTTCTGCTGAAGTCTCTCTGTTGAAGAAATTTCTTCCTGTCCTTCAACAGTTTCTTCATTAAGGTTTTCTTCCTGGATTTCTTCAATGCTACCAGGTAACTTTGATGATGAAGGTTTATCCATTTTTGATTTATTTATTTCTTCCTTTGATTTTGGTGTTGAGTTATTGATTTTATTTCTTTCAAGGAGATCAAGGAAGAATTTTTCCACAACCTTCAAGTCCCTTTTATTGGTTCTTGGTGTTGCAATTGGGAAATTAGAATATTTATTTGATTCTTCTCCTAGTTCTGTTTCTTGCTTGGGTGGATAATAGTAATGGTCAGAGTGAGTTGAGGATTCAGATTTTTGAGATGATGGTTTTGGCTGATTTTGATTATTTGACTCCAGTTTTTGTTATAAGAAAAGTATTCTGGAGTAGTTAAGAATTTTATAATTAATTGTAATTTAATTGATTTTTTATTGAAGTTGAGGTTTTCAGCCACTGTTGGGACACCAGATGTGGGAACTCCTCTTGTGTGGGATTAAAATGAGGCAGTACCTGGAGGGGGAAATCACAGGTAACTAGTTTTGAATTGCTAATAACTCCTGTAACCAAGGGTGGGAAGGGTGTATTGCCTGCCCCTCCTAAAATACTGAACAAAATCTTCCTTGGAGGTCACAAACCAAAATAAAATTAGTAAGTGGCTTTACAACTGCAGAAGACAAAATTCAGCAGTCTCAGATCAGACCTATTCAATAAATAATATGAAAAATAATGTCAGTAATTTTGGTTAATTTTTAGATTTAATGAAATACTTGTCTGTTTTAATTTTAATAGTTTTTTTGGTGAAATTGAGGTGAGTTGTTTCTTCTTGGTGATAAATCCTTGGTAGGATGGGTTATTTAAGGCTTTCTGGAAAATTTGATTGGTGTTGACAAAGGTAATTTTTGTTAAGGTATAGTTATAATAGAGTAAAATAATTTTTGAAAGGTTTGTTATTTTTAAGAGTGGTTAATAATAAGATAAAACTGTATTTGTTAAATTTAAAAGGTAAGATTCCTTGATATTGTATTTTTAAAGGGGTAAGTTAATTTCAAATCTTGATAAATGGTGTTGATTTTACTGGATAGAATATTTTAATAGAGTAGTAACCCTAATTTTGGGTACTGGATAATTTTTATTTTTATTTTAATAATAATAAGATTCCACTGAGCTTAGCTACTGGGCAATCTTTAACACTATACTTCCACTGAGCTTAGCTACTGGGCAAGTAAAATTCACTATAATTTTCTGGACTACCTCCCAGGTGAGGGATGACTTATTCCTGTGCTTGTAATGTGCAGAGGATATATTGTGCATGGGGGGGATTTTGAAATTTGGGGGGAGAGAGCCCCTCTATTTATACCTTTTGGGAGCCCAGAGGGCCCTCCATGGGAGCTGTCTTTTTCCACTTTAATTCCTCTTGATTTCATCATGTGACTCCATTTTTGGTGAGGACCTTTCTTGCATGGGTCAGGTGATTTAAGGTTTGGTGATAATTTTCTTTCTGCACAGCCTCCATTTATCACATGATTGTCTTTTGGTGAACTAATTATGATGTGATATTCTTGAATTTTCCTTGCATACATGAGGTGATTCAATTTTGGCTGGGGATTTTTGTTGTGCACAGCCTCTTTTCTGTCACATGATATGCTGTTGGTGGATGCAGTATCACATGATGACCTTGTAATTCCTTTGCATATGTCCTAATTTAGGTTGAGTAGAAATGGCTGTGTAATTTATGCAGGTGTCATGTTTGTTTTTCTTCTTTTTGAACTTTAAAATGAAGTCAGGTGATAACTTCTTGCATTGGTGAATTTACTGTTTTTTATGAGATGATGTGATTTTTGATTTTGACACATGCTGTGCATAGTCATGTGGTTGAGATTTAATTGGAATTGTGTACTGCATGCAGCCTGTTGTAACTAGCTTTGGTTGCATGAGGTGATGAGTGGTATAAATAATTATGTTTTAAGGTTTTAAGTGGGGCTACTGTGGATATAAGATAAGATACTCCTGGGGCTGTGTTGTAAATGAATTGCAGGAATTCCATGGAGTTGAGCTTTGCATAATGTGACTTTGAATGCAAGTTGGCTGTATAACTAATGCATGTGTCATTTTCTTGCTGCATGAGTCCTGTGGCTGTAAGGGGGTGTAAAGCTGGGTGGGGTGTGTAATTTAAAGGGTGGTACCTTCTTGGTTGTAACTAGGTTGCTATATGTAACTTGATTTTTACATATGCATAATGAAATTGAATAATTTATTTAAACACATACACTGCCCTTTGGTGCCTGTGCCATGGTTTTATGAGTTAAATCCAGCTTCTTGCTGTAAAATTGACCTTTTGGTGTAAAATTTGAGTGTAAGTCTGCCTGTAGGCTGGATTTACTGCTGTTATGGGGTACTATGAGCTTGAGCCTGGTGAAAAAAAATGGTATGGAATACCACAGTAACTTTTGGGTGTGTTTTCTCTTGAATATTCTTTTTAAAGACTTTGTTCTTTAATTAATTGCTTGCAGTTCTTTGCTCAATTAATTCCAATTGAAATTGCTCTTGAAGAAATTTCTTTTGTAGCCTTAAAATATCTCGTGTAGAGTATTTTTTGGATAAATTTTTATTGTTGGTAAAACAATAAATTTTTATAATATTATTGTTTTATACTAATAAAATTATAAACAATAAAATTGGCGTGTTTTCTCTTAAAAATAATATTTCCTACTATTTTCAATTGATTTTTACCTTATACAAATTTTGGGGACAGGAAAAGTACTTGATTTTTAATCAAAGTTTCATATCCACTCCTTACAATAAGAATACTTACTATGTGGTTAATACCCACAAAAACCTTTGTTTTGGCATGTTTACATATAAAAACACATAAGAAATCAATAAGTCCTGTATTCTTGATTGGATAAGGACACCTCTGACTGAAAAACCATCAGTTGAGGCATGGTTAAGTATATTGTTAACTCAATTACACTTATACACAGCCACTTATTCAGATTACACTTGAAAACCACAAGTGTATCTGTGGGATACTGGCACACAAACAGTGTGACAGGGTACCAAAAGCTGTAATTCTGATGTGGAATTGTTGATTCAATTACACTGTCATTATACAGGGCATATTGTAGTAACATACAAGCCCAAAGGCCAATCTTAGACGTGCAAAACCAGCATTTTTGAGAAGTCTTAACTGACATAAGCCCTCTTTCTCCTGCCTTGATTCAGTGGAAGAAGATTACATCCCACTTGAGACCCAGTCACAGGCCAACACACCAGTGACACCCTCAGAACCAGAGGGCAGCAAGGGCAAAGGAAAGAGGCACAGTGAAGGTCTCATCACAGCCAAGAAGTGGACTCCAATAGCCACTCAGAGGAGTAGGAAACCACAAAACTCTGCATCAATACAAGGTAAACCAACCTTAACCACTTGTACAGGAAAAATTACAATTATTAGCCCAGTTGTAACCTCCAAAGGCAAACTGCCCAAATAAGCAGATAACAAATTTGTACAAGGCACAATCAAAGGTAAATACCCTAAGAACATAAAGTTGTTGACTTCTTTCAAACCTTGATATGTCCCCTGTATACCTCAGAGACCTTGGCTTCCAAAGGAACCAGCCAGAGGACAGAGAAGCCTTGTCCAGAACCAGAAGACCTGGAGGGGGACACCTTGGACACAGTCGTGGATGGCAAAACAATGAGGGAGATAATATGAACCTTGCCATTGATACTCCAATTCAACAGGAACCTCAAACGAGAGGACTGGAAGGATATGGATTGAGTTCTTCAGCTCCACCAACTCCTGAAAGATTTATTTCAATGGAGCATGGACAACAAAAGGTTCAACCTGGCAAGTCACTGGGCAGAACTTGGAGCAAGTTGCCAGAAGATCTGTCTCAAAGAGATAGACTTCAAAGACCTTATGGTAATCACCAAAGGTTGGAATCATACCAGGCAGTTCATACTCCTGGAGGCAAGGGCACAGAGGATAAGGGTGAATCAAGCCACTATTCAAGCTATAGAAGAACAGTCAACCCAGACAGGGCCTACTCAGATTCCTTCAGGCTCACAAGGAGCACGCCAAATGAGCTCTCCAGTGGCTTCACACCATTCAGAAACCAGCAGATCATTAGCCAAGAGTCACCATTCTTCACAATTCCAGGAAGTGTCAAGGAGAAGACAAGGCAACAAGGGCAAGAACAAAACCTCCTTCAACCAGAGGAAGAAAGATTCAGACCCCATGATCCAGAAGCTGTTAGATTTGGTGAAAGAAGTACACAAGAACCAGAAGTAGTTGTAAACCACTCTAAAATCAGTAGTCCTAGTAATATAAACATTACCCCCACTCAGACTGAAAATAACATTGTCACACCTGAGAGTAACATAAACAGTGATGCACTGTGGTTACAAATGTCCCAATATACTGAACAATCTGCAAAGAAGTTTTCAGAACTTGAGTCTGGCCATGAGAGGATGAAAAAAACACAAGCATCCTTGGAACAGATAGTTAAGAATCTTCAAGAAGGATATGTCCAATTGAGCAAAGCCTCTGAAGAAACCAACAAAAGACTGAATATAGTCTTTGAAGAACAAAACACAGAAAAAGTGACAGGGATTGTCTGGACCAAGACATAAACAAACTGTTTAATGTCTACCATAACTTGAAGCCCCAACCACAAGGCCAAGTTATGGAGAATCCATATCAACCAGATGACATCAAACCAGATGCCATGTTGATGAAAAAGGCAAGATCTCCATCACAATACCAGGATGGAGATGGCATGTCTTATTCAGAGAAGCAAGCCTTGAAACAGCTTCCTGAGGCCTCAAGCTGGTCCAAATTCTCTGTATCAGGAGAATATGATCATATGGAAGTCATAGATTATATTTATGGACTCTTTATTAATTTACCAAGCATACCAGATTACTGGATCACTTCTAGATTAAATACAGAATTTAAAGGTCATGCTAGTATATGGTACACTGAAATGAAAGAAATCCATGTCAGAAGAAACTGGCCATGGTGGAAGAGTCAAATCATCCAAAAGTACAGTAAGGGTACTTAGATATGGCAGAAGACCATGTCATTTGAAAATGACAAATACTCTGTGGACAAAGATCCATATGAGTGGTGTCTCAGACAGTCTAAAAGACTTAAAGCCATTCATCCTCAGATGAACATTCAAATGAGGAATAACCAACCTCTGAAACAACTGCCGGGAGAACTAGAGCATGCAGTAAAATGCAGATGCAACCAAAATTGCACTCTATATCACATTTCCAACACCTTACAAGAAATAAGGAAAAGGACTAATATAGGGAAATTCACCCCATATAAGAGCAGTGGTTTCAAAGAGAAACAACCTTTCAAGGTAGAGTTTAAAGACAAACCCAAAGAAAGAGTGGCAGAAGTGGGAAAGAAGAGAAATTCTTGTCACAATTGTGGTTCAACAGACCACCATTCCAACAACTGTCCAAAGGCAAAGAAAAAAGTCTATGCCATTGAGAAAGTGCCAGAGGAGGAATCCCCAAAAGTGGATTCTGAATCAGACTCTATGGGCGATGCCATCAGAGAACAATGTGATGATGAACAGGACCAAAGAGAAGA
The DNA here is from genome assembly GCA_023105745.1 of Austropuccinia psidii. Classification (NCBI taxonomy): domain Eukaryota; kingdom Fungi; phylum Basidiomycota; class Pucciniomycetes; order Pucciniales; family Sphaerophragmiaceae; genus Austropuccinia; species Austropuccinia psidii. Next base: position 23,389,408 of record JALGQZ010000004.1, on the reverse strand, counting down.
ATTTCTAGTAGAGTACCAAGAGGAAACACCACTAGAAATTCAGGTCATACAGTTGGAAGCAGGCATGCCACAGGACACTGAAAATAAAAACTTGTGTAAACACACACAAGATGCACAAACATTCCTGGTTACATCAACCAAAGGGATGGCATATATACATGAAACAGCCACAAAGATGACTGTCTGTATTGACAATTCTCAGCACCCACTGATCATTGATAGTGGAGCACACTGCTCCATAGTGGCCAGAAATTATCTGGATAACCACTTCCCAAATTTGGAAAAACAGCTCTTGCCCACTAAGGCAAAAGAACTTCAAAAGTGCATCAGGGAAGATGACTTCCATTGGGACAATTATCAAAGAGACAATTATACCCCACAGGAAGGGTAATATCAGACTCAACCCAGATTCTGTAGTGCTTGATGATGCCCACATCCAAGGGTTTTTACTGGGAACACATTACAAGAGGATGTATGGCATAGACATTTACAACAGTAAAAACAGGCACATCACCATTGGTACTAACAAGGAAAAGAAATTTCCACTTGATATATACAAGATATTCTCTCAGGACCCACTAGAGGAACTTCTGAAGGAATTAAGATAGGGACAGTTTAGCACTACCATCACCAGTAAACAAAAACTAAGTTTACTGAAGATGCTGAGAAAGAACAGACCACCATTTGCCATTGGTGAAGAACCATTAGGCAAGATCAAAGGCCATGATATAGAACTATATCTGGATGTGGAAAGGCCTTATCCACACATGCTAAGGAGACCTCCTTATCCAGCAAGCCTGCAAACCAGGAAAGAAATTGAGAAACATATCAATGAACTCCTGGATATGGATGCTATCAGGAAGATTGGACATAATGAAATAGTGGAAATCACCACCCCTGTCCTAATAACCTGGCATGATGGCAAGTCTAGACTGCGTGTTAATTTCAGAGCTCTGAATAACTACACAAAAGCAGACAGGTACCCCATACCCAGGATACCTCATGCCTTAGATAAACTGGCTAAAGCCAAATACATAACCAAAATGGATTGTATGAAAGGCTTCCACCAAAATGGAGTTAAACCAAACTCCATGAAGTTACTCAGGATAATATGCCATATGGGTATATATGAGTACACCAGGATGTCAATTGGCATCAAGAATGCACCAGCCCACTTCCAAAGTATGATGGACACCATATTTCAAGAAGAAATAATGGAAGGCTGAATGGTAGTATATATGGATGATATCATTATATACTCAGAGACATGGGAAGACCATGTACAATACATAGACAGAGCTCTAAGTAAATGTATACCCATCAATCTGAAAATTTCACTCAAAAAGTCTAATTTTGGCCAACAAGAACTACTAGCTCTAGGACATAAAGTCTCAGGTCTTAGTCTGGCAATTGACCAGAACAAAGTAGAAGCAGTACTGCAAAAGCAAGTACCAAAGAACATCAAAGAGATGCAATCTTTCCTTGGGTTTGCTAGCTACTATAGAAACCACATCAAACGTTTTGCCCACATAACTAGTAGTTTATACAGGTTATGTTCAAAAGATGTAGTTTTTGAAATAACCAAAGAAAGGAGGGATGCATATCAGAGAATCAAATATGAACTCACCAATGCACCAGTGCTAATCTTACCTGACTTTGAACTACCATTCAAGTTATATATAGATGCAACATGCAGCCAAGGTTTAGGAGAAGCCCTTCACCAAAGACAAATTGTGGATGGTGAACCAAGAGAGGGTGTAATATGTTACATCTCTAGGCAACTGAAAGATTCAGAAGCCAGGTATGGGGCCACCCAGACTGATTTCTATGTCTAGTCTGGGCTCTAGAAAGACTCCATTATTATTTGGAGGGTGCAGTCTTTGAAGTCTACACAGACTGCACAGCCTTGAAGTCTTTACTAAACATGAAGACTACAAATAGACATATGCTGAGATGGCAAATAGCCATCCAGGAGTATAGAGGGAACATGCCCATCATATACAAAGAAGGTAAAAGCCATACCAATGCAGATGGCCTCAGAAAATGGCCACCGGACAATGTCAAAAGCAATCCAGCTTATGACCCAGGAGTTGCAGCAAAAGTCCCTATCCATTTCATGGAAATAAATAGGAGGAAAAACTTCAGATTATCTGAATGGGCACCAGAAAGTGGTACCCTTGACAGTGGAAACACTGACTCAGAAGGGACAGAAACCCCCATACTGGGAATAAGTTCCTCAGAACTGCACAATGAATTCTTCAGTGCAGTACAGAAGTCTTATGCCAAACACAAACAGTGTAGCATACTACTCCAACTCCTTCAACAAAAGTACAGGAGTCCAGAACTGGAAACCCAGGTGGAAGAACCCTGGTTGAGGGCCTATAATGACAATAAGTTTTTTCTTATAGAGGGCCTGCTCTACCACAGAGAACAGCACACAAGTGCACTCACAGTGGTAGACAGAGAGCACATCTCATTGATCATACAAGAATGCCATGAATGCCCCTATATGGGACACATGAGTGAAGACAGGACCAAAGAGAGGGTAGCAAGCACAGCTTGGTGGCCCAAGTGGGAACAAGAGTTGAGTGAATACATCAACACTTGTGAAAGATTCCAGAAGGCAAATAGGAAACATGGGAAGAAGTATGGGTTACTTCAACACATAGAAAAACCCAAGCACCCATGGGAAACCATCAACATGGACTGGGTTACAGGACTTGTCCCAGGAGGCAAAGAAAACTATAATGCCTTTTTGATCATAGTTTATAGGTTCAGCAAGAGAATGACGTGTCTACCATGCCATAAAGAAGACACAGCCATGGATACTGCTCTGTTGTTTTGGAATAACATCATATCTACCTGTGGAGTCCCTAAGATCATCATTAGTGATAGGGACCCAAAATTTACATCTGAATTTTGGAATAACTTATTTGAAATGCTTGGTACCAAACTTGCTTTTTCCACAGCTTACCATCCACAAACAGATAGCCTAGCTGAAAGGATGATCCAAACAATGGAGGACATCCTCAGAAGATTCTGTGCCTATGGCATGGAATACAAGGACCATGAGGGATACACCCATGATTGGGTTACGCTCTTACCAGCAGTCCAACTGGCTTATAATACAAGCAAGCACTCCACCACAGGTAAAACAAGTGCACTGGTGGAGAAAGGGTGGAACCCCCTGTTGCCTGTGGATCACTTGAAAAAAAATCTCCTGACTATCCACCCCACAGCCAAAGACTTCCATGATATGTGGAAGAGGGCCTGTGACACAGCTGCCAAATGCATAGTCGAGGCAAAAGAATACAATAAACAGAGGTGGGACAAATCACATATGGAACCTGACTTTAAGGAAGGGGACCAGGTGTTAGTGTCTACACTGAACTTCAACAATATCAAAGGACCTAAAAAGATGAGAGACTCATTTGTAGGACCCAGTGAGTTTGGTCAAATCATACTTCCAGACAGAGGAGGATAAATTTCCCTCCAGGAGAAAGAACCCCACACCACAAGGGATAGTGGAAGTGGAGGAATCCCCTGGACCTGTGAGTAATATCATCAGGGCCAGGAAGATCAGACTCAATGGGAAGGATCAAAGACAATACCTAGTCAGATTCAAGAACCAGACAGCAGATAAAGACAAATGGCTAGCAGAGGATGCCATACCAGATGGGAACCTTCATTTAAGGAGATTCAGAGCCTCTAGGAGGACTGAACAGTCTCATCAATGATGAGCCTTTTTTAGAGGGAGGGTATGTCAGCCTGTGACTCAAAACCAGAGCACAAACATGACAGCCAAAATACCATAAACCAATGGTATAGCCAAGATACCACCAAAACATGGAGCTGAGCAAAATCAGCTCAAAAGGTATCAAAAGAAAGAGGAAACTCACCCCTTTCTTAAAATATAAGTCCCATCACCATAGGACAAGAAACAACAAAGTTATTCCTGCTCAAAGTTATTGCTGAGCACAAACCTTAATTTTCACCTCTCATCTAAAATCTAGAAGGAGAGGCTTAACCCCATCAAATGGGTATTCAGAATAAAGCTCTAAGCAAGGGATATCCAATGGTACCAGCCAAACTGAGCTAGCACCAATATTACTGGAGTTATGGTCAATTTCAGGCTAAATAAGGGTGAACAAAACATTCACCTCCCATCTAACTTCTACAGTTTTAGTGTAGGATAGCTGAAGTGGGGTCTTTTTGGAAAGAGCACAATCAGGGCTATCTGACGGTGTCATCCACTTCCCCATATCTCAACTACTGCAGAAGTTATGGGGCAAACAAGCTCAATACAGCTTTTTGCCTAAAACACGCAAATGTACAAAAATCTTGTACATGGGATACCTTTGCCATATTTAATGATACCCATATCAAATGAGGTACCATTGTGTAGAGCACATACAGGGCTACACACTGAACCAATTTTGAGGTTGATATCCCAAGAATTGACAAAGCTATGGCTGTTTTATGGTCAGATTCCCACCTGCTGTCATATACAGCCTTACCATGGGATAATATCCCACAACCATGAATATGAGGTGTCAAATAGACAAAGAAGCATGTTTTTATTCAATACCTCATATGTCAGTCAATACTGGGGTCCCATACAGTTTCTGTACAGCACTCTACGTGTCATACACGTCAGAATCAGGCTCTGAGGTCCCCAGATGAAAATTTTCACCCTGTATTGGTGAAAACCGCCCAGATGTGGTTTCAAAGCCACATCTGAGCCCAATACAGGCTATACAGGCTGTTTGCAAACCACAATACAGTACTAGACGGTGAAAAAATCTTCACTTCCTCTACGTGGAAAGGTCTAGCACCCTTTCCACCCCATTTCAGGATAAAAAGAAGGCTTTTCACAGCCAGAATAGCTTTCCTCATCCTGCTCTTGAGCTCCTATGTAGTACAACTGTCCAAAAACAGTTATACTCTTGGAAAATAATCAGGTATACTTTAAATTTAAGTATTGTAGCTTTTATTATTGTAACCCAACAGGTAAAAGTTGCACCCAGGGCTTTCAACAGCGCTCACCACCACTATATCTCTATAGTAAAGCGCTTAATATCTTAAATTAATCATCTATTATCAACCTTATCACCTTTTAAAACCTATTTCTACCGTGTCACAGTCATAGTTAAAGCTTGTAAATACTTATATGCACCCTTATCATAGACTCACCCTGACACCTTCCTTGGGTTTGCTAGCTACTATAGAAACCACATCAAAACGTTTGCACACATAAATAGTAGTTTGTATAAGTTATGTTCAAAACATGTAGTTTTTAAAATAACCAAGGAAAGGAGGAATGCATATGAGAGGATCAAACATGAACTCACAAATGCACCTGTGCTCATCTTTCCTAACTTTGAACTACCATTCAAGTTATATATAGAGGCAGCATGTAGCCAAGGCTTAGGAGCAGCCCTTCACCAAAGAAAAATTGTGGATGGTGAACCAAGAGAGGGTGTAATATGTTACATCTCTAGGCAACTGAAAGATTCAGAAGCCAGGTATGGGGCCACCCAGACTGAATGTCTATGTCTAGTCTGGTCTCTAGAGAAACTCCACTAGTATTTGGAGGGTGCAGTCTTTGAAGTCTATACAGACTGCACAGCCTTGAAGTCTTTACTGAACATGAAGACTACAAATAGACACATGCTGAGATGGGAAATAGCCATCCAGGAGTATAGAGGGAGCATGACCATCATATAGAAAGAAGGTAAAAGTCATACCAATGCAGATGGCCTTAGTAGATGGCCACTGGATAATGTCAGAAGCAATCCAGCTTATGACCCTGAAGCTGCAGCCAAAATCCCTATCCATTTCATGGAAATAGATAGGAGGAGGAACTTCAGATTTTTTGAATGGGCACCAGAAAGTGGTACCCTTGACAGTGGAAACACTGATTAAGGGGAGACAGAAACTCCCATATTGGGAATAAGCTCCTCTGAACTGCACAATGAATTTTTAAATGCAGTACTGAAGTCTTATGCCAAACACAAACAGTGTGGAATATTACTACAACTCCTTCAACAAAAGTACAGGAGTCTAGAACTGGAAACCCAGCTGGAAGAAGCCTGGTTGAGGGCCTATAAGGATAACAAATTCTTCCTTATAGATGGCCTGCTCTACCACAGAGAGAAACACACAAGTGCACTCACAGTAGTAGACAGAGACCACATCTCCTTGATCCTGCAGGAATGCCCTGACTGCCCCTATATGGGACACATGAGTGAAGACGGGACCAAAGAGAGGGTAGCAAGCACAGGTTGGTGGCCCAAGTGGGAACAAGAGTTGGCGGAATACATCAACACTTGTGAAAGATGCCAAAAGGAAAATAGGAAACATGGGAAGAAGTATGGGTTACTTCAACATATAGAAGAACCCAAACAACCATGGGAAACCATCCACATGGACTGGGTTACAGGACTTGGCCCAGGAGGCAAAGAAAACTACAATTCCTTCTTGATCATAGTTGATAGGTTCAGCAAGAGCATGAGGTGTCTACCATGCCACAAAGAGGAGATAGCCATGGATACTGCCCTGTTATTTTGGAATAACATCATATGCACCTATGGAGTCCCTAAAATCATCATTAGTGATAGGGACCCAAAATTCACATTTGAATTTTGACCAACTTGTATGACATGCTTGGCACCAAGCTTGCATTTTCCACAGCTTATTATTCCCAAACAGATGGCCTAGCTGAGAGGATGATCTTGACTATGGAAGACATCCTTAGAAGGTTCTGTGCCTATGGCATGGAATACAAGGACCATGAAGGATACACCCATGACTGGGTTACCCTTCTACCAGCTGTCCAACTGGCTTATAATACAAGTCAGCACTCTACCACAGGAAAAACACCTGCAGTGGTAGAGAAAGGGTGGAATCCCCTGTTGCCTGTGATCACTTGAAGAAAAATCTTCTGACCATCCACCCCACAGCCAAAGACTTCCATGATATGTGGAAGAGGGCTTGTGACACAGCTGCTAAATGCATAGCTGAGGAAAAAGAATATAATAAACAGAGGTGGGACAAGACACACATGGAACCTGACTTTAACGAAGGGCACCAGGAGCTAGTGTCTACACTGAGCTTTAATAATCTTAAAGGACCCAAGAAGATGAGAGACTCATTTGTAGGGCCTTTAACTATCATTAGGTTGATAGGAAAAAATGCAGTGGAAGTCAACCTTACAGAGGAATTTTGCAGGAAGCACCCAGTCTTCCCAGTAAGTTTGGTCAAGCCATACTTCCAAACAGAAGAGGGTAAATTCCCCTCCAGGAAGAAGATACTGACACCACCAGAGATAGTGGAAGTGGAGGATTCCCCAGGACATGTGAGCAAAATCATCAGGGCCAGGAAGATCAGACTTAATGGGAAGGATCAAAGACAGTACTTAGTCAGATTCAAGAACCAGACAGCTGATAACGACAAATGGTTGGCAGAAGATGCCATACTAGATGAGAAGCTTCATTTAAGGAGATTCAGAGCCTCTAGAAGGACTGAAAAATCTCATCAATGATGAGGCTTTTTTAGAGGGAGGGTATGTTAGCCTGTGACTCAAAACCAGAGCACAAGCATGACAGCCAAAATACCATAAACCAATGGTATAGCCAAGATACCACCAAAACATGGAGCTGAGCCAAATCAGTTCAAAAGGTATCAAAAGGAAGAGGAAAATCACTTTTTTCTGAAAATATAAGTCCCATCACCATAGGACAAGAAATAACAAAGTCATTCGTGCTCAAAGTAATTGCTGAGCAGAAACCTTAATTTTTACCTCTCATCTAAAATCTAGAAGGAGAGGCTTAACCCCATCAAATGGGTATTCAAAATAAAGCTCTAAGCAAGGGATATCCAATGGTACCAGCCAAACTGAGCTAGCACCAATATTACTGGAGTTATGGTCAATTTCAGGCTAAATAAGGGTGAACAAAACATTCACCTCTCATCTAACTTCTACAGTTTTAGTGTGGGATACCTGAAGTGGGGTCTTTTTGGAAAGGGCACAGTCAGGGCTATCTGATGGTTTCATCCACTTCCCCATATCTCAAATACTGCAGAAGCTATGGGGCAAACAAGCTCAATACAGCTTTTTGCCTAAAACACGCAAATGTGCAAATATCTTGTACATGGGATAACTTTGCCATATTTAATGATACCCATATCAAATGAGGTACCATTGTGTAGAGCACATACAGGGCTACACACTGAACCAGTTTTGAGGTTGAGATCTCAAGAATTGACAAAGTTATGGCTGTTTTAAGGTCAGATCCCCACCTGCTGTCATATACAGCCTTACCATGGGATAATATCCCATGATCACGAATATGAGGTGTCAAATAGACGGAGAAGCATGTTTTTACCTCAATACCTCATATTTCAGTCAATACTGGGGTCCCATACAGTTTCTTTACAGCATTCTACGTGTCATACACGTCAGAATCGGGCTGTGAGGTCCCCACATGAAAATTTTCACCCTCTATTGGTGAAAACTGCCCAGATGTGGTTTCAAAACCACATCTGAGCCCAATACAGGCTATACAGGTTGTTTGCAAACCACAAGCCAGTACTAGAGAGTGAAAAAATCTTTACTTCCTCTACATGGAAAGGTCTAGCACCCTTTCCATCCCATTTCAGGATAAAAAGGAGGATTTTCACAGCCAGAATTGTTTCCTCATCCTGCTCTTGAATAACCTACGTAGTAAACTGTCAAAAAAAGTTTTACTCTTGGTTAATAATCAGGTATAATTATAAATCTTAATCATTGTAGTCTTTTATTATTGTACCCAACAGATAAAGCTGCACCCAGGGCTTTCAACAGCGCTCACCACCACTATATTATATATAGTAAAGCCCTTTTAATCTCAAATTAAATCATCTTCAACTCTTATAAATTTTTTCAACCATTTTTTACCATGTCACAAACATAGTTAAAGTTGTAATTAGCCTATTTACACCTTTATCATAGTTTCATCCTGACAAAGTAAGAGTTCATGGCCCCCTGTCAAAGGCTTGGGCATATTTCCCACTCCTCTTCTTTGGCTTCTCTGGACCAATTTTTGTATTGGCATTGATATATCTCTATTTCTGCCACTTGAAAATGGTTCAGCCCTGGAAATATTATCATGTATGAGTTCAGGCTCATAATTCACGTCAAAATCTGTGGGTACAGACCTCGGGGAATGGGGGGCAACTCTTGCATACTCCAAATGTGTCTTTCCTGAGGAAGACTTGGCACTTCTGGATTTGGTCTTGCCTCTTCATTGTCCACATCCATCTGGTTGGACTGAATAGCTGGTTCCATTTTGGGTATGCACCATTTTCACGTCAATTTGAAGATAAAGAGTGAAAATATAAGATAAAACACACACCTTTTGGTGTCAATGTATTCTTCTCAGAGTTAAATAAGGTGCCTCTTTTAGCAATTTGAACCTCAATGACCTCTTCAGATTCTGCTTCTGAAGATTCTGGACTAGTGATATATCTTTTACTGAGTCTGTTACCAGCTGCACAGTATTTGATTAAAAACACTAGAAAAAATTATAAAAGGGAAAAAGTTTCTTTATACTTTTTAAAAAAATTTTAAAAAATTTTTATAAGTTTTTTATATTTTTTTAATATCAAAAAAATATTCTTTTTAAAGAAAATATTCAGTGTAACTCAAAGAATAATTCTATGAGTTTTGGGATTTGAAGAAGCCATGTGTAAAAACAGTATAAAAATAAACCAAATTCCTCAATGAAAAATATTTCCAGAACAATTTCAAAAATAAGAATTATTTTAACTTTAGATTGAAAGAAAAAATTATCAAATTAATATATTTTAGAACTTAAAAATATATTAATTAAGGGTATAAGGCTCAAAAAACACAGCCAGGCCATTAAATGTAAGATTTGGTAGGTATGGTGGTTTTTTTTGAACACAAAAATGAAGTCTAGAATATGATTAAGGCCAAGTCTATGGATAAAAACATGGCCAGGCCCCCAAATGTAATATTTGTCTATGAAACTGTTGATAATATTACTATTAACCAACAGTACTATGACTATTCTTATGAAATATAATAATAAAGTATTATCATAACAATAATTAAATAATTAAAAAATTATTTATTTCACGTGTTAAGCACTACTAGTGATTTTAACAGTGAGCAATAATTGTCTACCGGAATCAATTACAAGAAGATTTGAATAATAAAACTTCTTTTATTAAAATAATAAAATTATTTCATATATAATTATCTTTTGTAAGAGTAATTATAGTGGTAATTCTTGAAGAAAACTAATTTTAGAAAAAACTTCAAGAATTAAAAATGAATCACTCACTAATATTCCAAATAACTTATTGAAAGAGAAGATAGAGAGATTTGACATAGAATTGTGGATTTAAAGGATCAAAATGAACTTATAACAGTTTTACAACAATATATAGTTGTATTCTATGATTTAACGTCTTTCTGATTGATTCTGAAAGAATAAATCACTTAAGAATAGTTTAATTAATACCTACTTGCTGGTAACAATGATATAAATGGATAATAAGATGATTTGATATGGGAAAAAAAGCAATAGGAGGCCTCTTTTAAGTCAACAACAGCTCACAGAGGCATGCCATGAAGCAAACTGAAAAGCCAGTGAGTGAGAAAACAATAAAACCTTTTGGATTATTGATTGCATCATCTGTTGTCACATAAGATTATCATAATTACTTAATTGATGATTTTACGTGACTACCAACCCCAACATGGTTAAGAATAAAAGGAGTAACATCTGTAAATCTTCTTTTATTTCAAAATAATCATTGATTTCCAAAAGTTATAAATGCTATTGGAAATTTCATCACAGGTTGTAATTACTGTGAATTTTTGAAGATTCAGTGTTTCACATAGAATAGTCAAAAATGGATTGTAAGCAAACCTTTTACTTTTACTAATAAAACTATAATTTTTTTTGGTTGTACCATAGAGAATACAGTTCTCCATTGGTCCTGAAAGCTTCAGAGAGATTCATTAATGATTCTATTTTTAATGAATTTTTGAAGTTTTTACCTCATTTCTACATAAAATTGCAAATATCAGTGTTTAACTGATTGCTATGAGGTAGGTCAATGGATAAAAGTCCAAAAAGGGTTATAATTCCTCTTTTAGGGTCTATCCATGGAAATTCATGAAGAGTTGACATGTTTACAGGAGTCTAAGTAGCTCTTTACCTCCTTGGCACCTCAAAATAGCAGGTTATTTGCTATTTTCTTATGATTTACTGTAGTTGTAACATGGTAACCAAGTTCCCAAAGTGTTTTAGTTTACTAATCGGGCCAAGATCAGCCATGGTCCAAGCTTTGGAGCTTTCCATGCCTCTGAGGCTTCAGAAGTTGGTTACCCTGCCTCTCTTTGATGTCTTTTGTCGCCCTTGCCTATTTCTCACGTCAAAATAGAAATTTAAGCTTCAAGTATGATATCCACTAAGGGTGTACCAAAAGTGCATGTAAGAATACCATTATATTAAGTGCCCAAAACATGCATAACACTATCCTTAGTGTATATGTAACATGGTATTTTGCAAATTCCCATTATTTTGGCGTGAATTTAAGAAAAAAATTTCACGGATCTTTTATGTGGTATTAATGATGTGGTATTGAAGTATTTTCCATATTACCGCCTCAAAGAGTTAATTTGAGCCTATTCACTCTATGGAGCTACACTAGGTGAAATTTTGTGTAGAATCCAAATCTGGCCTTAAATCAATGGACTTAATTACTCAATAAAAGGTTATTTATCCTTTCTGAAATTAACAAATGATGAATTTTGAATATATGCATGACTTATGAGTTATGCATAATTCAAAATTTATTTTCAAGATAATTGTGGCCTATTTGGGTATGTAGAATATACCTCAAGGCTCACAGGTTCAATAATGTCATGATTGGCTTTTCTTTTGTCAGAGTTTTACTCATGACTGATTAGGGTAAATTTTACATGAGGAGTGAGAAAATTGGTGTCTATGAAAGAATGTCTTCTTTGCCCCACTTTTCTCTTCATGTTAGAAGCTTTTCCTTTAACAATCAGTTTAAACGCTTTTAAACCAAATAATAAAAGATTCCAACCACATTTTTCAAATCATTCTTAAAATCTCAAACATGTTAATGAATAATTATAATCATTTTCCCTAGCTCTTATCATCATATTTTGTAGCTCTAATAATCATTTTTATCCTTGAACCACCCCAAAAGTGAATTAAGCCATCATTTGTCACTACTGACCTTGTCATCTTGTTTGGAGATTAATTCTGGTCACTTTTGGATGTGTTTTCTCTTTAATCCTCCTTTTAAAGACTTTTTTCTTATATTAATTTCCTGTAGTTCTTTTCTCAATTAATTCCAATTAAAATTTCTCTTGAAGAGTTTTTTTAGCCACAAATATTGCTTGTAGATTGTTTTTGGATAAATTCTTCTTGTTGGTAAAACAATAAATGTTTATACTATTATTGTTTTATACTAAGATAGCTATAAAAATTCAATTTGGCATGTTTTCTTCTAAAAACTCTTAAAGTTTACTGTGGTATTCCATACCATTTTTGGCCAGACTCAGGCTCATCCTTTACCTGTGATTAAAAAAAGGGGGAAAGGGCTATAATAAAAAAAGACAACTTTCATCTCACTTTAGCTCAAATGATATAATTACATAATGACAAATCCCATCCATCAAATGACATAAAAAGAAGGTTTTTACAAGAAAATATCATATTATCAGCAGAAATATCAGTTGAACCATTAAATTTTGTTTGAGAAATGGAATCTCAATCAAAAAGAACCCTAGGTCACATTTTCAAACAACTCTGCCAGAACAATAGTTTAGAATATCATGAGAAGAATCAGTGAAAATGGGAGTTGTCTGCATGTAGCAGCAATTCTGGATCCAGAAAGAAAGGCCCTCTCTCTGAGCACCCCTGGCAAACAGCTGATCTTAACCCCCACGCATTGCACACTCAGACAACTAATGAAATCCTTATGACATATCTTGTAACTTCAGCCTTTTTGTTGAATTATCTTTTTTTTAATCTGTCATAACAATTTCTTCATCACTCACTTCACTTAAATCTGAATTTCAATCATCCTTTTTTTTAATTTCTCCATTTCTCTTTGTCTCAATTCTAAATACTCCAAGATATTTTTCCACTTGTTTTTCTACTTTCTCAGGGATTTGGCAAGAAGAAACCCAGCAATTGGTCTTCAAAACTTTTTATGGAGCTCTGAACGTGCCCCAAATGTTGACAAAACACCATTACAGATTTGAAAGGCCTACTCATCACAGACTATTTGTCCATCAAACTACTTGTGGAAGACATTGGGAGAAGTTTTTGAAACAAGAAGATGACCAAATAAGTCAAATTAATTAAGAATATTCATTAAAATCAATTCCACAAACAATTATTTCATCCACCCAAAAGGAAAAAAAATCAACTTCATATTATGACGATGAAAATGAAAGCCTACCAGAAAGAATTACTGAATACAAAATTATTTGTGTGTACAAAACAGTACTCTCAGCCCTCAACAATTTGCTTATTGTTTATTTTATTTTTAATTTATAGGTCTTATCATGAGTTTTATCATGTGGCTCCATTTTGTTTGTGGACTCAGCAAACTAAATTTCAAAAGAGCAAGGGATGATCTTGTAGAAATAATTTTATCAGTTTCTGGAAGATTTGGGTTTGATTGAAAATTTGTTTCCTCCACCCCTCATGATGTGCAAGCTATGGATAAGTGGCTGAGATTGGAGGCATCCTTTTAAAGATATGTTTTCTGTTTGAAACATTTCTCATTGTATGATATTAAAACAGAACCAGAAAACTGTGGATATCAAGCTGTGTAAAAGAGTCAACCATGTGGGGCAGCGCTTTTCAAATCAAATGCAGTATCAGGCATGCTCAAAACACAATTTTTAAGTGAAACACAACAGAAAAATCAAATTAAAAATGATGGTCTTGGCCGACCTTTGGGGTAGTGTCAACCAAGAGTTCCGCATTCAACATTTGTTACACAAAGCATAACAGAATGGCTGAAGTGGTTCTTCAGCTTACCAATGGTTGAATAATTTATTGATAAATGGGAACATGACTTGAAAGCTCAAGATTCTGATTCTGTTTGTGATGAGGCTCAAGCACAAGTTTGGAAAAACCTTTTCTCATCCAACTGTACTGGTTCTGGCAGTACTTGGGGTTCTCACTTTTTATAAATTGGTTCAACCCACTCAAAAACAAGCTTTCTGGAATTCAATTATTAATGGGTATTATTTCTCTTAATTGCCTCAATCTCCCTCTGTGTCTCCAATATCAAAACAAATATACCTGCCTTTCAGGAATTGTTCCTTCACCCAATAAGCCAACTATGATTACGATCAACAATGTATTAACACCAATCATAGATGAGATTTATGAGCTTAATAACAGACTCATGATATTGATACCAGAGTATCCTCATGAACAGAAGGTAGTTGTGAAAGTAGTTAGCCTGGTTGGTGATATTGTTGCAGCTCACAAAGCTGCAGGCTTTAAATCAAATTCAGCTAACAAGTTTTGTTCATGGTGTGAAGTCAATGCATCTGATTGACATACACTGAAGTTAGGACCTCCTTGCACAGGGCAGAAGGGTTTGGAGGCCGCCAACCACTGGAAAGACACCTTGTCTGAATTCAGCCAAGAGAAGGTAGCAATAAGGACAGGAGTCCATTGGTCAGAGCTCAATCGGCTTCCTTACTGGGACCCGGTTCTCAATGTTAGCTTGGGGGTGATGCACGATTGGTTCAAGGGGGTTCTAAAGCATCATTTCATGAGCCAATGGGAATTTGATTTCAAGCAAACAGAAACAAATGAAAATTATGAAGGTATAAAAATCTTGCAGCAGTCACAAAGTGAATATAGAAAGATGGTTACCAGCAACAAAATAAATATAAGCTTTGAAAGCAATGACAAAAACTCTGGTTATCTTTCAGAAGATCTCGAGAAAAGGATTCAAGAGCAAGTTTGTGAAGTGATTTTCCCAAAAGGAGTCACACGTATACCACCATTGGTTCGTAGATCCCAGATTGGAAAGGTAAAAGCAAGTGAGTGGCACTGCTTGTTTTCAGTCTATCTTCCATTGTTATTTCTTGAAGCCATATGGGAAATTGCAGTCAATGATTATACAGGAAATTCATTGGAACTTCTGTTGAATTTTGGGGTGCTTGTGCAATGTACAAATATTGTTGGTTCAAAAGTTGTCAAAAAAGAAGATCCCCTAAGATTTGCCAAAAACTACAATACATATCAGAAAACATTATTAAACCTCTTTTCACGATTCCAGAATGCTCCCAACCACCATTATGTGATGCATATACCAGAGCAGCTACGATATTGGGGCCCACCTATGAGAATTTCAGAATCCCCAGGAGAGCATCATATTGGTGAAATTCAAAACCTGAAATGTAATTTTTTTCCAGGTTTGTATTTCTCTATCACAGAAAATATTTCTCTTATCTTTTTGATTATTATATTTTGAAGAACAGGTTCAATGGAGGAGACTTTTATGTCAAAGGCAAAGGCTAGAAGTCTTTAAAGACCAGAAAACTGATAATGAAGAAAAATCATTACATAAAAATCTCAAATTTAATGACAAAACTTATTTTGCATTATTGAAATACTTAAAACAAAGTCACCCAGACTTGCGTGACTATAGTATGATCCCTCATCCTGATAATTCATTAGTCCTTAGAAAGTTTGCAAAAAAATTGAAATTGATCAACTGGCTAACAGGCCTGAAACTATCAATGGAAGATCCCAACGGTTTTGTCAAATTCAAGAGTGGACTCAACAAAAAATTTGGAAGAATTATGAGCATTTTGGATCTGAGTGATCCAAAAATTTATTCAGGTCCTTTGATAGTTTTGGAGGAGTATGAGCTAGTAAACAATCAAGAACAAGATTTCAAAAAAGTTGAAATGTTTCTAAATGGATTGGAGCTAGCACATGTGGTACCAGCTCAACAACTGGTCTTTGTTCTGGTGAGTGATGATTTAGGATCGGCTGCATACCTTCAACTCCCAGCTTGGTCTTTAGGTAGCAGGAATATCAACTTTCTTTTGAGATTTATAAATAAGCTTGTTGGTATTGAAACCACTTGCTTTTGAGGATGTAGGTCATAACTATTGGGCATTCTTCCTCAATGCCAAAGTTTTTTTGAAATGAATTTTTTTTACACTTTTTCTGATTAAGAAAAAAAAACTTATGAATCTAATAAAAAGTGTTACTTGCAAAAGTACACACAGGAGGAGAACCTTGTTCTTTGTCCAGAAGATATTCAAAAGACCAAAAATAAACAAAAGTGCTTTTGACAGCTATTTTTTGTGAGATAAAATTCCCAACAAATCTCACCAAGACCAAAAACCAAAAATAAGGTCATGGCCACCAATGAAGCATGATGTATTTGTTTAGATAAACAAGTTGGCATCTTCTACCAAAGTGTGCAAGACCCTTCTCATCATATACATTATTCCAATTACAGTTGACATGCCACCACCTTGGTTTGTGGTAGCTAAATTACTATCTATCAATTCAATTAGCGCACGCATATCACATGTTTGGTTTCTTTTTGCTCCATGATATATGGAGATTCTTCCTTTGTGTATTGAACAAACGTTTCTTAGACAAATCGTCTTGAATTTTTATGTGCATTGTGAGAAAACATACTTGATTTCCAATTTCCAAAAGAAATCAATGTTCCCCTTTTTTCTTTTTCTCATAGAATAGGCTGTACTTTAACCAACACTGGAACATTGAACAATGTGTGTTTCCAAACATAGTTGTCCATCCATGCTTGAAAAACAAAATGATTAGTATTGGCAGTAAAAAATAAATATTTTTTTCAAATCAGCTTACCAAAGAATTTATAGCCATATTTTGAACAGCAATTGTTTGAATCTTTTCTAGGGCAATGTAAATAAATTTGGTGTCTTTGATTTATACTCATTGCAGCAAGTGTTGGCTTGTTGCAATAACAATATATGACCTTTTTGAAGAAGCCAGCTTCAGCTGAAAGGTTAACAAATCTAGTAAGAGGCATTAGTAAGTGTTTGAGTATATGAGATGTATTTAATAATTTTTATATATATCAAGACATGTCTAGGTTTTTTTGAATGGATTTATTACGTTGATCTTTTTCAGTTGAGTTATTTTTTGTGGCTTTGCCCTTGTTAAATATCTTTTGAGTTTCTTTTCCCTTTGAATTCTGGAACCCTTTCAGGAAAAGATACTATACAGTTTTTTTATTTTCTTAATTAATAAATACAGCCTATTTGAGCAATTCTATGTAGACTTCATAATATTTATGATCAGTATACAAATTTGAAATCCATTTTGTTTGGCTTTCAAACTTCCCAACAAACAGATTTATTGACAAAGTGACTTCCAAATAGTCTACAATGATCATACAAAAGTTAATTTTGCAAAATACTGTAACCGTGGATGTATTACCAATCAATACAGCTCTCAAAATAACAAACTATGTACAAATTTCAAGAAATAAAACACATAAGATACACAAAACACTATGAAAGCAAATAAACACGTTTCAAAAAACACACTTTCTACTAAATGAGCAATTAATATTACCAATCCCTCTTCCACTCATCCTCCAATAAAAAACTTGAGCCTCCAACAACGAATTCACTGGGATCTTCTGCATGAGCCATAGGTGTATCAAAATCCAACATGTAATTGAATTCTTCTTGATTTGATTCCTCTTCATTGTTGTCTGCTGCAATCTCCTCAACACTTTCAGAATAATTTTTGATGCTTTCAGATTCATCATCATCACTTTCTGAACCATCATCTTCTTTTGAAATTTCGTGTGAAAGGTCATAAGAAGCACTGCACTTTTTCCAACACTTCTCAGTGAATTTGAGGTCACTAAGCCTTTTGTCTTGATGCTGTATACCACAAATAGATTGAGAGGCATTGGGTAAGAAGGCACCTTTGAAGGAATTGGCCAACACTGTTTTTTCACCAACGGAGCAATCATTGAACACTTTTGAATTGTAAAAGTCTATTGGAAGTCCTTTGGGAGGTTGAGAATATGGTGAAACCTCAGGTGGATCAACTTCAATGAAGATTTGTCTTCTTGATTGCTTGCCTTGAATCCTTTCTGCTTTCTCAATTTCTTCATAAACTCGTCTGATAAATTTGTTTTCATTATCTGAACAAAAGACAAGTTTCTTGACTTTGTAGGTATTCTTCAATATGTACTCATCATTGCTATGGGAATCTTGATTGGATAATACTTCTAAGTATCTCTTTGGAAAAATTTTTTGCCACCCCAAATTTGTAACAAATATCACGAAGCTGTCATATTCTTCTATCAGTAAACAGAAAAAGAAAGAGATTCAGTTTAATATATTACACGTTTCCTTGATAGTTTTATTGCACCTTTTTCTTGATCTTTTCTTTGCTTTCCGGCTTCTTTCATCTCTTTCTTGAAACACTGAGCCACATAGTAATGAACATAGTGATTATATGTGTCGTCAAGCAACTTAATATCATTAATATGGTGCAGATTGATATTCATGTTCTCACAGGCACCACCAATAGCAACTTGATGAAAGCTTTGAATAGCACTGATTCAACTGGCTTCATTGTATAATGTTTCACTTGCTTCTTTGAGATTTGGGGCCCATTGAAGAATCCCCAATTTAGAAAGCAACGCCTGTATATATAAAATAAAAAATTCTTTTATGTAGACTATACCTCTCCCGACCTTCTTTTGTCTAGGCTGAGCTCCTTTCAGTGTTAAAACCTTGCTTTGAGGAATGAGTGGTACACTTGTATCACATTTGGCCATTTTTTTAATTCCTTAGGCACTTTTGAGGCAATTGCTGAACTCCTTGAGCATAGAAATTGTTGGCGCAATAGGAACTGAATGTTCATGAACCATATCCCAAAGAGCGTTTATATGGATATAAAAGGAATCCTCAATATAGATGCTTAAATATTTCAGTCATATGGCCTTTTTATTTATTTATTTTATGCAAAATTCATACCAACCTTTGTATACTGAAAATCTGGAGCTGTTTTGGCTATAATTAATTGATATGGGTTTGACTTGTGCAAGCAATTCTCTGATTTTTTTACAGGTAACTTTGAGCTCTTATATAGCTTCAAGGGTGGAATTTGACTTTTTGAAGCTTTATTTTGTTTATCTACTTCAAGGGATTTGATTTTTTCTAAAATATCTTTATATGCAGTTTGAAATTGTTAAAGTTGCTGCTGCAAGATTGAAATTTGAGGATTTTTCTGCTAAATTACAACTACAGGATGAGGTTTGGTGAGAGGGTTATCTGGATCAACCTAATCATTATTAGAAAAGTGATTGAAATTCATGGTAAGTTTTAGAAAAATAAATAGAGAAAATAATTTGAAAGAGCTAATGGCAAAAATATATTGAGAGATATCCTCATTTTCAATGAGTTGAACAGACAAAAGGGTTAGAAAAGATGGTGAAAGGACTAACCATCATTTAATTTAGTTGGAAGAAAAAAAGAACGTGATGTGAGAATTGAGGAGGACAGTGTGACGCAAAGTGGCCCACATCACCCAAGTGTTGGGGGCGTAGTTGGCACATCATGAAAAAGCCTGACATATCAAGTGCAAGGTTACACTGAGGTTGCAATGAAGTTTCACCTCAATTTCAGCTTACAAAGCAGAAACTTAGCTGCTGGTCTCAGTTTTCCTGCACGTTTTAATTTGCGCAATTCACTTTTTTATTTCCAAATATCAAATAGCTGACTAATTAAACCTTATGAAATTAATTCCACCACTTCTTTGAAATGCCTGTACCAAAGCTCTGCAAATAAGAATATTAGTAACACATCTAACATTGACAGATCAGATCAATTACATACATCTTGATTGAGCTAAAGTGTAACAAAATAAAACTTGATGCGTGCAATAATTCAATTGTAAACAAGTGAGACTGTGGAAATTTTTCTGAATCCATGTGGTTACTCATAGCTAAATACAATGGAAAACCAGATAAAAACTCACCACAGTTTTCCCCACTTCTTCTACTTTTGCAACAATAAATTTGATTTTTCCAAAATTCCTTTCAATTTGTAGTTTATGATTCATGTTTTTTTAGGTTGTTTCCTTCATCAGTCAGTCAATTGGTGTTGTGTCTGTGGCTGATTCTACCTAGCAATTGATTTTACTGGTTGGATAAATAGCTATGTACTAGAAAAACAAGAAGTAAATATAAATGTAAAGGTGATTATTTTGTGCTAAAAGATAGAGAAAGAGGATCAAATGTGATATAAGCAATATTGAATGAAAAATGTGTGATAGCAGGTCAAAAAGGAGTAATAAAAAATAGAAAAGGAACATATAATTCAATGCTGAAGAGAGAATAGGGAATGCAATTTGAATAATTATGTAAAGCAAAATTAGGCTGAAGATTATTCCTGATTAAGTTGAGTGATGAAAATTTATTTTTTGCAATAAAAACTTTATTAGAGAAGTTGAAGAGAGGTGAAGGATGGAATATTAAATAAAATTGTAAAAGTGGTATACTTAAATGGTCAATTACATCCATTGTAAATCCATCTCCAAAGGTAAGTCAAACCAGTAATTAAAGCTTTGTTGTCGTACTAGGAATGAGCTCATCATGTAATCGAAAAGAGAAGTTGATGAGTATTCTTTGAATTTTGATTGAATATGAATTCATTTACTGATTGAAAGGGAATGAAAAATCTTCACATAGGGAATTTATCAAGAATTGGGATCTATTTGCATGGGAGTTGCTCAGCTAGAAACAATGATAATAGATGTGTTGATCAGCATCACAAGTCCAGTAAAAGCAAGAAGCAATGAATATATGTATTTTTTTTTCTCTAGTATCTTGGAAGTAATATTACAAAGGGAGGAATTTTTGTTTAGACTGTAATCAGCTGTGGGAAATTGTTTGAAATAAGATCTGCAGAAAAATGCGGCTGTGCACAAATATAGGTAGGTTAGGTCTTATCAGCTGAGCCAAACTGACCTTGTATTAAATTATTTTTTTTCTACTTTCTCCAACTACATAATTGAACTTTTGAGTCTTCTTCCTTTCTTCATTTTGAAAAACTCAAAGTAGGTATTCCTGCTTATTCATCCTTTTTCTAGAAAATGCTTAACATTTCCCTTTCATTGGTTGAACCTAAAGTTAGATTATTCCTACAAAAAAACATTTTCAAGTACTTTGTATGATGCTCACTTCTTTTTCTCAAAGCTAAGCATTCAAATCTTTCCACCAAGTATATCAAAGCTTATTGAATTTGTGAGCCTTTGAGATATGACCACATACCCAAAAAGGTCACAAAAAAGACTTAGAATAACTATACCTTTAATATAATTATATTAAAATTACTTAGAATAATTATACATTAAAAATAATTACTTAAATATACAAAAAATACCATAAATTGGTACAGAAATTGGTTTAACTTAAAACCCAATGAATCAACATGTAAAAGAAATTATACCATTGGATTCCCCATGTTAAAATACACATATACCATTTTTATGGCATATCTGTAAAGTCAATATTTAAGGAATTATAAGGTATAATACCTTATAAAAACCATAAAACCTTATTTATCTCAAGAACTAATGAAACAACATGTGAAATAAACTGTACCAGTGGATTCCCCATGAAACTCCACACATAAAACAATTAATAAGCTAATTTCCAATGTTAATACTTAAGGAATTAACCTGAATATATGCACTTTTTTGGTCAACACATATATTCAAGGATCATAGCTAATATCTTCTAAACTATACATGATAGAATGATGAACCAAAAATAAAGTTACCACGTAATTACTGTAGGAACACAGATATGAACTTTATTTTACAAATTATAAACAAGGTTAAAACCTATGATGAAATATTGATAAAAATCAACAGAGCTGTTGACCACTTTGTTGTGAAAGTGCTCCAAACTTAAAAAAAAGTACACAGTTGGATTCTACTAGTTCATTCGTGAAGAATGATGTAATTTTTATTATTAAATTCAGGGTATAACCCCCTGAAATCAAGGTTTGAAGTTTAAAATATTGAATTTTGACAGAAAAGATGAGTTACAAGAAAAATCATCAAAATTAGAGTTTTGATGATGTAATGGAAAGCTCTTGGCAGCATAATAAGGTTATGTCAGGCTATCAGAATTCACTCTCTGAATTCAAAGTTTGAGCTTAATTTGAGCAGTTATGATCACACACTGTAACCTTAATTTAAGTTTAACAGTCTTAAGAGTGATAAAATTGGTGAATACTATTAGTTTATGATTAAAACTAATAAAATCCACGAAATTTGGGGTTCTTCCAAGCCTCTGATGTCATCAAACCTAGAGTTATAGTGATAACTCTAAATAATGGTGTAATAATGATGTAATATGGTTTGATCATGATGTAATCACCCTCAAACCTTAAAATATTGATCAATTCCAGTGGATATGATCAGTACACGTCTACTAGAAGCCTTTTGGACTCTAGGAGGGAGGTATTTACTATAAATAGAGCTCTTTTTACTCTATTTACCCCTCAGACGCATCAAAAACATTAAATCAATTAAATAAAAGGTAATTTCTTTATTCTTTATATATAAAACTCTTATATTATTAAAGACCAAAGACCATCTTAGTATTAATCACTATTCTTACGTGATTAAATCAATTCTTTAATTGTTTTTGTCATAAATCTCTCTATAAACTCATTTTCATGTAAAATCAAGAATTTTAGTAATTTTCTTTATTTTTTATTGTAAATACAATTTGAAAAAGTTGTATTATATTCTTTTGGCGTAAAATATCTCAAAATTATTATTTTAAGTGTTAAAAGTAGGTTATTTCATCTTATTATAATAATTTCTCTCTTATTATTACTCTTAATAATTCTTAATTAATATAAATAGTATTTATATTAATATATAACTTTAATATTAGTAATATTATTGTTATTAATTGTTTTTTATTTATAAAAAACAGTTTTTTACGCCTCTATTATTTGTTGGTAACAATAATAAAGAGCTTTATAATATATTAATTATTTTATATTAATATATTATTTATAATATTATAATTTCATATAATATTAATTTATATTATTATATTTATTTAATAATATAATATTTTTACGCCATAATAATAATATTTCTTTATTATTATTATTATTTTAATCTTATTTATTTTGATTATAAGGACATTCAGAGTACAATAAGTAATAAATTAGTAATTTTTACTTATTGTTTCATAGTCAAACCTTACATTTGGGGGCCTGGCCGTGATATTTACTTAAAAGACCTTTGAAAAGATTCTATTTGGGTTTATCCAATAATAAATTATATTTATAATCATAAAATTATATAATAATTTTATATTTTATTGATTTTAAAAGCTATTGAGGCATTTGGAAAGCAATTGTATTGTCTTACACGTGGTTTTTCACATCCTTAGACTTTCAAGAACTTTCTTTGAGTGACTCTAGTGATTAAAAGAGATATTTTATAAATTAAAAATAATTTTTATTATAATTTAATTTTATAAGAATCATATTCATTTTTTATTTTATTCTTTAAAAATAAAAAAAATAAAAAATATATAAAAAATATTAAAAAATATTAAAAACCAATAAAAAAGTTATTTTTATTCATTTTTATCCATTTCTTTATTTATTTCAATTTTTTAAAGATAAAAAAGCAATTTCTACGTGGAAAATTGCCATATCTTGCCAAAAATAACACTTCTTATAAAAAGACTTATATTTATTTGTCTTTTTTAGTGTTTGAAGATAACCCAACAGAAGACAACCAAGCTACTGTTGAGAGATTGGTGGAAGAAACTTGTCAAAGTTCTCCAACACCAGTTATCACCAAAAGAAAGAAAGCTAAGAAATTAGACTTTCCAGGGCCCACCATTCAAGACTCTGAAGGTGAGCACCTCTTTTTAAATTGCCATAAAAAATTTTTTATTCTAAAATACTTTTATTTTTTCTTATTCTTTAAAATTATGACTACCAGAAGAGGTTCCCAATACTCCATCCAATCAGATGGAGCTGGACTCAGAGGTAGAACTGATCCCTCAAAAGGGAAAAGAAAGGGCAATATCCCCAGTGGAAAAGAATCCACACAAGGAAGTGCCTTATCCCAAAGGCAAGTCCCAGAAATGCCCATGATATCTGAGCCTGAATTGGAACTAAGTATGAGTAACTCAAATAGGTACAAATCACATTCAGAGGGCTCAAATAGACATCTACATGAGCCAGTACAAGCAGTATTACACAGTATACAAGGACAAAGACTGGGAAATGCTGCCTCAAATACACCAAGGAGTGATGAACTCCTGGCACATCCTGAAAAAGTTCCTCAAAGAGGAGGAGATAGTGAAATACTCCAATGGATGGAATCCACTGTCATCCAAACCTCAAATCAAAAAAATCAAGGATTATCATGCCAAAAAGAGGCAGGCAACCAAGGAAGAAGCCCCAGTAGCCTCTACCAGCAAGCCTCAAGCCAACCCACTTCCCCAAGAAGGGAAGAAGAACAAGAAAAAGCATTGGAGGAAACCATATTCCCCAAGCTACAGAATCCCAAGAATCCAAAAGGATGCCATGGACAATGTTTTCAACATGGCCAGAACCTTGATGGAATTCAAGGACAAGGAAGAGCAAAGAATGAGACAACCTCATTTCCCAAAGAAATAACCTTGTCCAAAGATGTTGTAAATACTTTAACAGAAATTAAAAATAGTATATTACCTCTAAAAGAAATTAAAGATAGTTTATTATCACTACAAGAAATAAATAACAATTTATCTTCTTTGACAAAAATTGTTGTGCAAAACAAGAAAGAAATTGACAACATTAAGTTTATTGTTGAAAATAATAAACCAAAGAATTTAATTGACAATACTCAAAAATTAATACAAGGACAACAAGAATTGTATAAATACATAAAAGATATCAAAGACAAGACTTTGACAATCAATTATGATGTGAGTATTGACAATCTTACAGAAAAATTAAATAAATTAAGTATTTCTGTAGAAAAATTTGAAGAAAAGACTTCATCACACCAAAAATTACTTTTGGACCATGTGGAAAAAAGTGATGAAGCAAGAATGCATTTGAAAGATGATATTCAAAGTGAAATAAGGCTTATTACTGAAAAAATGGATAAAATTAATGAGGCTAATTTAAATATGCCAAAGTTATCAACACCATTTTGTCATATAAGAAGCCCTGTTAAAACAAAAAAGGAATTGTCAAATCCTTTCATAACAGACTTGAGTCACCAAGATAATAACCAAGTGTTAATGAAAGAAGCACCTCAATTAAAAGAATGGCCAACATTCACAGGAGAAGGTGAATATGACCACATGTCATTTATTAAAACAATTGACATGTTACAAGAAGACTATGCCATACCAGATGAATTAATCACTGCAAGATTACATTCATTGTTTGAGAAATCTGCAAAAAGATGGTATTATGGCATAAGACAAACAAATGGTAAAAATACCTGGTCTTGGTGGAAACAAGAAATAATCACCAAGTGGGCAAATGATGCCTGGAGGTATAAGATATAAAATGCATTTGAAAACTCTTTCTTTGACCCAGAGAAAGATAAACCTTTAACTTGGTTCTTGAAACAAGTTGAAAGGCTTAATGCACTGTACCCAGAAATGTCACAAAAGATGGTGCACATGAAAATACTTAAAAAATGTGGAGGGGAACTAGAACATGCCCTAAGAAGCAGATGTATAGAACCATGCTCCACAGAAGATTATATAAATGCACTGGAAGATATAGTGACAAGAACAAAAATTGGAAGGACTTGGAAGAAATTGGACATTAAAAGCCCAAACAAACCATTTATCAAAAAAGATAAATCAAAAGAATCCTTTAAGCCCAATACATCCAACAATAATGAGCAAAGAAAATGCCATAAATGTGGAGGTATTGGACACTTAGCCAATAATTGCCTTAAAAAAGCAAAGATTAATGAAATTGTGGAAACAGAAAGCCACAATGACAAAGAAGAGGAATCTGACTCTGAAAAAGAGACAGAAGAGTCAGAAAGCTCTGAAAGTGATGAAATCAATATAATTAATGCACAAATTAATAATATTGATATAATTTATGAAGTACTGGATGTTAATTCAAACTTACCACAAGTTGGAACATCTGACACAAACCTGACAAATATACAAGATGCCAAAATGTATAGAACCAAACCTGCAAGAGGAATGGGATATACAGCTGGAAAATCAAGTATAACTATTGTTATGGTTGATAACCAAGAAGGAAAGGTTAACTTGGATACAGGAGCATATTGCACTTGTGTTGGCAAAAGTTACTTAAAAACCATTGTCCCAAACTGGCAAGAAAAACTTATGCCAATACAAGGTGTCAAATTTGGTAGTGCAAGTGAGAGCATGAAGCCCCTTGGAATAATTGATTTAACACTAATTTTTCCTCATCCCTCGCAATGTGTCAGAATTAAAGTAGAGTTTGTAGTAATGGACAACTGTACTAGTAATCATTTCATACTGGGGAATGACTACTTATCAATCTATGGTATAGATATCTCCAACCAAAAAGACAGATATTTTACCATAGGAGATAACAAAAGACAAAAGTTTGGCTTCTTAAATAACAAAAAACAAATCACAGTTATTAAGAAGGAAGAAAAAATTCCAGAAAAGGAACTTTTTATATCTGAACAACTTACAGAGGCAGAATTCAATCAAGAATTAACAGAAAGAATGAAAGAAAAATTGATTGATCTCTTATTTAAGTATAAAAATGCCTTTGCAACTGACAAAGAGCCACTAGGTGCCATAATTGGACATGAAGTGGATATAATTCTTAATGTAGAAAAACCTTACCCACCTTTATTAAGAAGACCTGCTTATCCAGCCAGTCCAAGAGCTAGAGAAGCCTTAGAGGTGCACATTAAAGAATTAATGGACCTTGGAGTATTAAGAAAGGTTGGACATAATGAACAAGTAGAAGTTACTACACCTGTCATTATAACTTGGCATAATGGAAAATCAAGGATGGTAGGAGACTTCAGAGCCCTGAGTACCTATACCATTCCAGACAGATATCCAATACCCAGAATCCATGAGACATTAACCCAATTGTCACAAGCTAAGTTCATCACAGCTATGGATGCTCTGAAGGGTTTTCATCAAAATGTCTTAACAGACAATGCCAAGAAACTACTAAGAATAATAGTCCATTGTGGAATTTTTGAATACTTAAGAATGCCATTTGGAATAAAAAATGCACCTTCCCATTATCAAAGAATGATGAATACCATAATCCCTGAAGAATTATCAGAAGGATGGTTGATTATCTATATTGATGATATCATAGTTTGCTCACAAACTTGGGAAAATCACCTTACAAGACTAGAAAGGGTACTACAAAAAATAGTCCAAGTGAATATGAAAATTTCCTTGAAAAAATGTCATTTTGCATATAGTGAATTAAAAGCACTAGGACATGCAGTATCTGCCCTTAGTCTAGGCATAGACAAAAATAAAGTAGCAGCAGTACTACTTAAACCAATGCCTCAAACCAAAAAAGAAATGCAATCATTTCTAGGATTTGCTGGTTACTATAGACAGCATACAAAGGACTTTGCAAAGATTGCTAAATCCTTGTATAAGCTATGTGACTAACAAACAGTCTATGAGATGACAGAAGAAAGAGTCAAGGCATATGAAGAATTGAAAAATTCCTTAACAAATGCCCCATTTCTTCTGATGCCAGATTGGAAACTACCCTTCAAACTGTACATTAATGCTTGTGGAGAAGGACTAGGTGCTGCACTTCACCAAACACAAATTATCAATGATAAACCAGTGGAAGGACCAATTTGTTTCATTTCAAGGCAGATAAATCCAACAGAAGCAAGGTATGGAGCAAGCCAAATGGAATGCTTATGCCTAGTGTGGTATTTAGAAAAACTGCATTATTATTTGGATGGCACAGTATTTGATGTAATCACAGACTGTAATGCTGTGAAATCACTATTAAATATGAAGACTCCAAATAGACATATGCTGAGATGGCAAATTGCTATCCAAGAATATAGAGGAAATATGACTATTGTTCATAAATCTGGAAATATTCATAAAAATGCAGATGGTCTTAGCAGATGGGCTCTAGCAAATACCCCTGACAATCCAGCATGGGTACCACAAGAAGAGCACCATATAGAAGGAATATGTGTCACAGACTTAGGCACAGAATTCTTTAACCAAGTTAAAGAAAGCTATAAGACAGACAAAAATTGTCATATCTTAAGCCAACTTCTAATGAAAGACTGCAAAGATCCATCACTTTCATCAAAACTAGATGAAATATGGAAAAAGGCATATGATGAAGGAAGATTCCACCTCCTTGATGGAATCCTTTACCATAGAACAAAACACACATGTGTTATGGCCTTGACAGATAGAACACTAATAATAACTATTTTACATGAGTGTCATGATAATGTTGCATCTGGACATCTCTCAGAAGATAGGACACTAGAGAGGGTGAAAACCTGCTCTTGGTGGCCAAATTGGAAGAAAGATGTTGCAGAGTACTGCCAAACCTGTGACAGATGTCAAAAAGCCAACAGAGCCACAGGAAAGAAATTTGGGATGATGATCCAAATCCAAGAACCAAAATCCCCATGGGAAATAGTTCATATGGATTGGGTAACAGCCTTACCTTCAGGAGGAGACAGGAGTTATAATGCATGCCTAGTGCTAGTTGACAGGTACAGTAAAACTCCCATGTTCTTACCATGTCATAAAGATGACACAGCTATGGATACAGCCATAATGATATGGAATAAAGTCATTAGCCACACAGGCTTATTCCAAAATATTATAAGTGACAGAGACCCAAAGTTCACTTCAGCATTATGGACAAATCTCCATAACTTCTTTGGGACAAAGTTATCATTCTCAACAGCTTCTCATCCTCAAACTGATGGTCTAGCAGAAAGAATGATACAGACCCTAGAGGATATGATCAGAAGATTCTGTGCTTATGGGCTAGAATTCAAAGATTCTGATGGTTTTACCCATGATTGGTGTACACTAATACCAGCACTTGAACTGGCATATAAGACATCAATCCATTCTTCTACTGGCAAAACACCAGCAATGCTAGAGAAAGGTTGGAATCCAAGACTTCCTTATGATACCCTCAAAAAGGACTTAGTGGATATACATCCAACAGCAAGCAGTTTCAAGATAATGCTTGACAAAGCGAGACACCATGCAAACAGATGCATGCAAGATTCTTTTAAATATGCAAAAGAAAGATGGGATAAAAGTCATAAACCACCTGATTTCAAAATAGGAGACTTGGTTTTAGTATCAACCCTTAATTTCAATAACATAAAAGGCCCAAAGAAATTGAAAGATTCCTTTGCAGGACCATTTATGATAAAAGCACTTCATGGACCCAATGCTGTACAATTAGAACTCACAGGTGAACTAATGAACAAACACCCAGCTTTCCCTGTAATTCTCATAAAACCTTACAGTTCAAGTGACAAGGAGTTATTTCCACTAAGAAATAAACCCCCACTTGAGATTCCCCCCTTGGAAGAAGGAGAAGAAAAGAAAATAGTGAAAGTCCTTAAAGAAAGAAGGACAAGAAACAAAAAAGAAAGGGAATACCTTGTAAGGTATAGAAATTCAACTCAAGAAGATGAATGGCTACTTGAGAAAGATATAAAAAATTCTGATAAACTACTGAGAAGATTCAGACATGAAAGAAAGCCTGAAAAATACAAAAGTTAAGCATTATTGAGCTTCAAGACTAACAAAGTCTAATGAAGAGGTAGGACAGTGGATGATACCCTAATCACATATATCAGATTGTGGTACAATCTTTTTTGGTGGTAGGGAATGTGAGCCTTTGAGATATGACCACATACCCAACAAGGTCACAAAAAGGACTTAGAATAATTATACCTTTAATATAATTATATTAAAATTACTTAGAATAATTATACATTAAAAATAATTACTTAAATATACAAAAAATACCATAAATTGGTACAAAAATTGGTTTAACTTAAAAACCAATGAATCAACATATAAAATAAATTATACCATTGTATTCCCCATGGTAAAATACACATATACCATTTTTATGGCATATCTGTAAAGTCAATATTTAAGGAATTATAAGGTATAATACCTTATAAAAACCATAAAACCTTATTTATCTCAAGAACTAATGAAGCAACATGTGAAATAAACTGTACCAGTGGATTCCCCATGAAAATCCACACATAAAACAATTAATAAGCTAATTTCCAATGTTAATACTTAAGGAATTAACCTGAATATATGCACTTTTTTGGTCAACGCATATATTCAAGGATCATAGCTAATATCTTCTAAACTATACATGATAGAATGATGAACCAAAAATAAAGTTACCACGTAATTACTGTAGGAACACAGATATGAACTTTATTTTACAAATTATAAACAAGGTTAAAACCTATGATGAAATATTGATAAAAATCAACAGAGCTGTTGACCACTTTGTTGTGAAAGTGCTCCAAACTTAAAAAAAAGTACACAGTTGGATTCTACTAGTTCATTCGTGAAGAATGATGTAATTTTTATTATTAAATTCAGGGTATAACCCCCTGAAATCAAGGTTTGAAGTTTAAAATATTGAATTTCAACAGAAAAGATGAGTTACAAGAAAAATCATCAAAATTAGAGTTTTGATGATGCAATGGAAAGCTCTTGGCAGAATAATAAGGGTATGTCAGGCTATCAGAATTCACTCTCTGAATTCAAAGTTTGAGCTTAATTTGAGCAGTTATGATCACACACTGTAACCTTAATTTAAGTTTAACAGTCTTAAGAGTGATAAAATTGGTGAATACTATTAGTTTATGATTAAAACTAATAAAATCCACGAAATTTGGGGTTCTTCCAAGCCTCTGATGTCATCAAACCTAGAGTTATAGTGATAACTCTAAATAATGGTGTAATAATGATGTAATATGGTTTGATCATGATGTAATCACCCTCAAACCTTAAAATATTGATCAATTCCAGTGGATATGATCAGTACACGTCTACTAGAAGCCTTTTGGACTCTAGGAGGGAGGTATTTACTATAAATAGAGCTCCTTTTACTCTATTTACCCCTCAGACGCATCAAAAACATTAAATCAATTAAATAAAAGGTAATTTCTTTATTCTTTATATATAAAACTCTTATATTATTAAAGACCAAAGACCATCTTAGTATTAATCACTATTCTTACGTGATTAAATCAATTCTTTAATTGTTTTTGTCATAAATCTCTCTATAAACTCATTTTCACGTAAAATCAAGAATTTTAGTAATTTTCTTTATTTTTTATTGTAAATACAATTTGAAAAAGTTGTATTATATTCTTTTGGCGTAAAATATCTCAAAATTATTATTTTAAGTGTTAAAAGTAGGTTATTTCATCTTATTATAATAATTTCTCTCTTATTATTACTCTTAATAATTCTTAATTAATATAAATAGTATTTATATTAATATATAACTTTAATATTAGTAATATTATTGTTATTAATTGTTTTTTATTTATAAAAAACAGTTTTTTACGCCTCTATTATTTGTTGGTAACAATAATAAAGAGCTTTATAATATATTAATTATTTTATATTAATATATTATTTATAATATTATAATTTCATATAATATTAATTTATATTATTATATTTATTTAATAATATAATATTTTTACGCCATAATAATAATATTTCTTTATTATTATTATTATTTTAATCTTATCTATTTTAATTATAAGGACATTCAGAGTACAATAAGTAATAAATTAGTAATTTTTACTCATTGTTTCATAGTCAAACCTTACAGAATTTATCTTATTTGTTTCCTCAGTCATCCTTATAGATGAATTTATTGAAAAACTAAACATAGAATTCAATGAAAAAAAAGTTGATCAACTACAAAATCTCTTCAAAGCTTAGAGCAAAAAGGCCCATTGTTGCTAAACAAATCAATTGGAGCATAATATTAGTGGCACAAGACTCATCCTCCTCACCATTATTCTGAGTCTTGCATCTATGCAGTATTATTTATTTTCATCTATTAATTGGCTTGATTATTTTCTTTCTCAGGTTTGTTTCCTCTTCACAAAAGAAAATAATTTTTCCTCTTAATAAAACAAACCTAATTGTCTTTTTTTTGTTATTTACCTTTGGACATCTTCAATAAAACATGAACAAGCTTAATAACCCTTATTCAACTTCTAGTTATTCCTATAATAATTACATTCCTCAAACCCCTCATTACCAAGAGCTTGAAGATCTTAAGAATGTGATTGCAGAAAAAGATAAAGTCATTTTGAAGCTTGTTAGCAAATTCAAATCTTTGGAGGTCAACTCTGGATCAAAGAATCCACAAAGAATGAAACCCAACTTAGAAAAACCCATTACAATGTAAAAGAAGAAAAAAAATCAAATAAATAAAAGAACAATAAAAAAATAAAGCATGTGAGGAACCTAGAAAGCAACACCCACTACAGCTGCTAATGTGTGAAGTTCCGGAGGATTTTCAATATACAAAGGTGAGCCCAGAAAAGATGGTATTGCTTCTCACGTTATTCTCTTTCTTATTTCATTGCAGGACTCCATTTTTATCCATATCAGGATCCTTTGGGGAATGATCAAACAAAAATCATTACCACCATCACCTGATCAATCACTGCTCAAAGAACTCAATATGAAATTTTGCAACAATGATGAACTTGAGAATGTAGAAAACAGAAACACATGTGCAGTTCTAATAAGTGAAAAACAGGTTCAAGAGTTGTGTGATGCTTGTGCAGGATGCCAAAAGATTTGAAAACACATTGTTAACCTTGATGATTTTTACTTCCAGTACATTTGTTCTCTCCTCTCAAAATTTGGAATTTGTATTTGGGTGCCTGATCTTGAAGCAGCACCTGGCTCTTTATACAATGAGGCATGTGGAACAATTGCTATAATGAAATTTTGCCAGGTAGCTTGTAGTGGTGCATATCAATACAAGTGCGCAAACTTATCATACTTAAATAAAATTGACTTAATACATTGGGCCTATAATCATTATGTTCATTATCATATGACTGAAAAGTTTAAAAAAGAGATCAAAGAAACTGGAAAGAATTTGACTGACAATCAAAAAGCAGGCACTCAGCAAAGACAACAACGGGTGAGTAAGAAATTTGATCATCTGATTGATAGTTTTTTGACGGTTAACTTACTAATATACGTAAATCAGCTCTGTAAGAAGCAGTACAGATTTGCTGCAGCTAATAACTATTTGGATTGATACTTGAAAGTATTAGCTGATTTTAATTCTCACAGTGATGATTAATTGATTCCCAAACGGCAGGCTCAT
Organism: Austropuccinia psidii; assembly: GCA_023105745.1. Classification (NCBI taxonomy): domain Eukaryota; kingdom Fungi; phylum Basidiomycota; class Pucciniomycetes; order Pucciniales; family Sphaerophragmiaceae; genus Austropuccinia; species Austropuccinia psidii. Next base: position 23,355,882 of record JALGQZ010000004.1, on the reverse strand, counting down.
GCAATAAAAATATTACCTTATTGTTTGGAGAGCACAAACATTTTTCTTCAAAATTTAGATCGCAAAATGACGCAAAGTAACAAGTTTGCAGGAAAATCAGCCCCATTATGTCCACAATGTTGACCAAGGGTTCCAATCCCTTCTTCTTTCAAAAAGGCTCCACAAAACATGCAATTGGATTTCTACCGTCCAGAGTGCTTCAATAAAATTGATTATGGCAAGCGATTTCTGATAACAAACACAAAACAAGTTGCAATTATTCCAACCAATGACATTGAAATCAGCAAGAAACTCAACCCTGATGAGAAGCTTGGTGATAAGGCATTTAACAAAAAATACTGGGATTTGGTTACTGAACCTTATGATTTATCTCATGAAATAGCTGAAAGTAGTGAAGAGGAGGATGAAGAAACTGAGAGTGAAAGCAATGATCTGATAGATGTGAATAGTCTGGATCGGGAATATTCTGATTAGCACCAAAGTTACAACAACAGAGGAGAAGGCAATGATAAAAACAATAATGAAAAGAACACTGTCAGCCTGTGACTCAAAACCAGAGCACAAGCATGACAGCCAAATACCATAAACCAATGGTAAAGCCAAGATACCACAAAAACATGGAGCTAAGCCAAATTAACTCAAAAGATATAAAACTAAAGAGGAAAATAACCTCTTTCCAAATATACAAGTCCCATAATCATAGGACAAAGAATAACAAAGTTATTCCTGCTCAAAGCTATTGCTGAGCATAAACCTTAATTTTCACCTCCCATCTGAAATCCAGAGGAAGAGGCTTAACCCCATCAAATGGGTATTCAAGCTGAAGCTCTAAGTCAGGGCTATCCAATGGTACTAGCCAAACTGAGCTAGCACCAGAATTACAGAAGTTATGACCAAAATAAGGTCAACTAAGGATGATTAAGATATTCACCTCTCATCTAACTTCTACAGTTTTAGTGTGAGATACCTAAAGTGGGGTCTTTTTGGAAAGAGCACAATCAGAGCTATCTAATGGTTCCATCCATTTCCTCATATCCTACTTATAACAAAAGATAAAGAGCAAAAAAGACTCATACAGTTTTTGGACAAATCATAAATGTGTACAAGAAAACCTGTACATGGCAGAACTTTGCCATATTCAATGATAGCCATACCAAATGAGGTACCATTTTGTAGACCACATTCAGGGCTACACAATTAACCAATTTTTAGCTCAATATTGTAAAAACTGACAAAGGTATAGCAGGTTTAAGGTTAAAATCCCACAGTTTGGCCAATACAGCCTTACAGTGGGATACTGTCTCATAAGTATGATTATGGGGTGTCAAACAGAGAAAGAAGCTTACTTATACTTCAATACCTCATAGCTAAGTCAAATACAGAGGTCCATACAGGTTCTGTACAGCTTCTGACGCGTCAAAAGCACCAGAACACACCTGTAAACTTCATTGGCAAAACATTTCACCCTGTATAGGGTAAAAATGACTACTTGTGGTTCTAAAACCACATTTCCACCCAATACTAGTCTGTATTGAGTGTATAGACACACAAATCAGCCCACAGTAGTGAAAATTTTCACTCTGTGGTCGTGTGCAGAGGTAAACCACCTCCCACTACCCCAGAAAAAGATAAAAGGAGGCTTTGCGTCACCAGGAAACAAATCCAGAATCCTGTTCTTAGTATTCTTATGTGGTATAACTTCTTAAAAGAAGTGGTACCCTTAGAATTTAAACAGGTATACTTTAAACTTAAGTATTGTAGGGTTTTTTATTGCAAACCAACAGGAAAACACTGCACCCAGGGCTATCAGCAGCACTCACCATCACTAAATTTATTTAGTATAGCCCTTTTAACCATCTCTTATCTTAATTGTCATCTTGATTTTTGTGTCACACTCAGAGTTATAGCTTTTATTTTACATTGTACAGCAATATCATAGAGTCACCCTGACATTTTGGTGGCCTGGCCAGGTTTTTTTACCTATTTTAGACAAAATTCTAGCTTGTTTTCACTATTTTTAGCTTATATTCATGCTTTTTAGAGTTATTATACTTGTTTTATTGCTTATTTTCACTTTTTTTAAACCATAAGAAGCCCTGAAGGGGATTAATTTCATGGTGTTTCTCTATTCTGATTTTTTACTGAAAAATAAAAAACATAATAAAAAAAAAACTGTATACATATTCTTTTTTAAAAAAGAATATTTTTTCATTTTTGAAGAGTTATAAATATATAACTTATATTTATAAAATATTCTCTTTTTATAATGAAATAAAAACCATATGTTATTATTGTTTTTTTTCATAATATATACAAAGTATATATTATTTCAATTTTTCCTGAAGAAAAACTCTGATAATTGATTTTTTTACCCACATTGGCGTGAAAAGTTGATTATTATCATTATTATTGATAATACCCATAATAATACTTAATATTTGTATATATTATTTGAATTTTTCTTGAAGAAAAACTCTGATAATTCATTTTTCTTACCCAAAATGGCGTAAAAAAATTGATTATTATCATTATTATTGATAATACCAATAATAATACTTCATAATAAAATAAAAACCATATTTTATTATTTATTTTCATAATATACAAAGTATATATTATTTGATTTTTTCTTGAAGAAAAACTCTGATAATTCATATTTTCACCCAAATTGGCGTGAAAAATTGACTATCATCATTATTATTGATAATTTCAATAATAATACTCAATAATAAAATACAATCAATATCTTATTATTGATCTTTTTTTCATAATATATACAAAGTATATATTGTTTGAATTTTTCTTACAGAAAAACTCTTATAATTCATTTTTTCACCCAAATTGGCGTGAAAAATTTATTATTATCATTATTATCAATAATTTCAATAATAGTACTTCATAATAAAATACAAACCATATTTTATTATTGATCTTTTTTCTAATATATACAGAGTATATATTGGGAGAGTTGATTGATATTTATTATTGATATTTTCAATAATAACCTGTCCAAAGTGACTTATAGATTCCTAACAAAAAAGGGATTCAATCAACTAGCTGAAACTCTCACTTTAGAAATCAGAAATGATACTACCTCATTCCAAAGACTTGGATTTCCAAGGGATTATTCCTTACAAAGAGAAACAACCATCAGTTGGAATACAGGCCTGGAAAAGAGAGAAGTTGAAGTTGTTCAAAGTCATAATACATGGCAAAATGAACCTTCCTAAACCTTCCAAAATGGCTTTAAACAGAAAACCTCCAGGAATGGCAGACAGGGAATTCAAACCAGATTCCCACTACAAAGAACTTGTAGAAATTATTCAGAAGATTTCCCTCAAAGAGATATTCTTCAAAGAACTTATCATAGACAAGAAATGGAACCGGAGATAACATACTCTGACCATTTCAGGCTCATGAGGACTGGTAACCCAAATAGACTCCCTAGTGGCTTTACACCACTCAGGCACCAGCAGATCAGTGACCAAGAGTCACCATACTTTCCAATTCAAGATAGAATCCAGGAGAGGAAGAGGATCATAGGGAAAGAACAATACTTCTTTCAGCCAGAGGCAGAAAGACCCAGATCCTATGATCCAGAAATTGCTGGACCTGTTGCAAGAAGTACAAAGAAACAACAAACAGTTGTAAATAACTCTAATTGATAGCTCCACTCAGATGAAACACAATGTTGTGATACCTGAGAGTACCATAAGTAGTAATACACTATGGTTACAATTTTCCCAATTTATAGAACAAACTCAAAAAGAGTTTGAAAGAATCCATGAAAGTATTTCAAGGTTACAAGAGGTTTATACCTTACAAACCAAAACTATTCATACTCCTCAAGAGGACTATACTGAATTGTATGAAGCCTCAGAAGATACCAAAAGAAGACTAAATCAAGTCTGAGAGGAGCAAAATCATTACAAAAAAGATAGGGAATACCTGGATCAAGATATTGACAAATTGTTCCATTGCTGAAAAAAAATGAAACCCCAAACACAAGGGAATGTTTCTGGAAACACTCCATACCACCAGGAAGAAATCAAACCAGATGCATTGTTGGAGAAGAAGCCAAGATCCCAATCACAATACCAGGATGGAGATAATATGTCTTATTCTGAAAAGGAAGCCTTGAAACAGCTTCCTGAGGCCTCAAGCTGGCCCAAATTCTCTGGAACTGGAGAGTATGATCATATGGAACTCATAGATTATATTTATGGACTCTTCACTGATGTACCAAGTATAACAGATTACTGGATTACTGCCAGATTAAACACAGCTTTCAAAGGACATGCTAGTATTTGGTACACACAAATAAAAGAAGTCTATGGCAGAAGAAACTGGCCATGGTGGAGGAGCCAAATAATCCAAGAGTACACAAATGATACATAGATATGGCAGAAAACCCTTTCATTTGGAAATGATAGATACCCATTGGAAAAAGATCCATATGATTGGTGTCTGCAACAGTCAAAAAGGCTAATAGCCATCGACCCTCACATAACAAAAGAAATGAGAAATCACCAACTGTTGACCAAACTACCAGGAGACTTAGAGCATGCAGTAAAATGTAGATGCTCCAAAGAATCCACCTTGGATGAAATATCAACTGATCTTAAATAAGTCAGGATTAGAACATATATTGGTAGATACAATAACAATAGTACTGGTGATAACATGGAGAATCCAACCCTGGAAGCCAAAGAAACTCACTATGCAGACAATTCTCCCAAAGACAGGGAAGAGATATTTGCAAGAGAGGAAGAAACAAGAAAAGGCCATCTGACTCTGATAATGTGGGTAATGGCTGTGGAAATAATTCATACAGTGAACCCAACCCCCATGAGGAATATTTGGTGGAAGTTAAGAGCCATGGAATAGAGGAAATCGGTTCAGTCCACTCCAAAAGGAGGAAACCAATGATCAAACACCTGGATGTTTGGAAAAAAGCCACCAGACAGAGAGGGTATGAAAACAAGAAAGTTGTTGGCTCAAGGTCACATGAACCATGCTAATACCTCCAAGAAGAGAGGAGAGTCTCATAAATGATGATTTTTTTTTTAGAGGGAGGGTATGTCAGCCTGTGACTCAAAACCAGAGCACAAGCATGACAGCCAATTACCATAAACCAATGGTAAAGCCAAGATACCACCAAAACATGGAGCTGAGCCAAATTAACTCAAAAGGTATTAAAATAAAGGGGAAAAAAACCTCTTTCGAAGTATGCAACTCCCATCATCATAGGAAAAAGAATAACAAAGTTATTCCTGCTCAAAGCTATTGCTGAGCATAAACCTTAATGTTCACCTCTCATCTGAAATCCAGAGGAAGAGGCTTAACCCCATCAAATGGTTATTCAAATTGAAGCTTGAAGTCAGGGCTATCCAATGGTACTAGCCAAACTGAGCTAGAACCAGAATTACATAAGTTATGACCAAAATAAGGTCAAATAAGGGTGATTAAGATATTCACCTCTCATCTAGCTTCTACAATTTTTGGAAAGAGCACAATCAGAACTATCTAATTGTGCCATCCATATACCCATATCCTATCTAGAACAAAAGATATGGAGCAAAAAACTTTCATACAGTTTTTGGACAAATAATAAATGTGTACAAGAAAACTTGTACATAATAGAACTTTGCCATATTCAATGATAGCCATACCAAATGAGGTACCATTGTGTAGACCACATCCAGGGATACACAATGAACCAATTTTTAGCTCAATATCTTAAAAACGGACAAAGGTATAGCAGTTTTAAGGTTAAAATCCCACAGTTTGGCCTATACAGCCTTACAGTGGGATACTGTCCCATAAGTATGATTATGAGGTGTCAAACAGACGAAGAAGCTTATTTATACTTCAATACCTCATAATTAAGTCAAATACAGAGGTACATACAGGTTCTGTACAGCTTATGACGTGTCAGAAGCACCAGAACACACCTGTAAACTCCATTTCTGAAATCACAACAAGATTTCACAACTGGGAATCACCAAATCACTATGCAGACAATTCTCCCAAAGACAGGGAAGAGATATTTGCAAGAGAGGAAGACACAAGAAAAGGCCATCTGACTCTGATAATGTGGGGAATGGCTGTGGAAATAATTCATACAGTGAACCCAACCCCCATGAGGATTATTTGGTGCAACTTAAGAGCCATGGAATAGAGGAAATCGGTTCAGTCCACTCCAAAAGGAGGAAACCAATGATCAAACACCTGGATGTTTGGAAAAAAGCCACCAGACAGAGAGGGTATCAAAACAATAAAGTTGTTGGCTCAAGGTCACATGAACCATGCTAATACCTCCAAGAAGAGAGGAGAGTCTCATAAATGATGAGCCTTTTTTTAGAGGGAGGGTATGTCAGCCTGTGACTCAAAACCAGAGCACAAGCATGACAGCCAATTACCATAAACCAATGGTAAAGCCAAGATACCACCAAAACATGGATCTGAGCCAAATTAACTCAAAAGGTATCAAAATAAAGAGGAAAATAACCTCTTTCCAAATATACAACTCCCATCATCATAGGAAAAAGAATAACAAAGTTATTTCTTCTCAAAGCTATTGCTGAGCATAAACCTTAATTTTCACCTCTCATCTGAAATCCAGAGGAAGAGGCTTAACCCCATCAAATGGTTATTCAAATTGAAGCTCCAAGTCAGGGCTATCCAATGGTACTAGCCAAACTGAGCTAGAACCAGAATTACATAAGTTATGACCAAAATAAGGTCAAATAAGGGTGATTAAGATATTCACCTCTCATCTAACTTCTACAATTTTTGGAAAGAGCACAATCAGAACTATCTAATTGTGCCATCCATTTACCCATATCCTATCTAGAACAAAAGATATGGAGCAAAAAACTTTCATACAGTTTTTGGACAAATAATAAATGTGTACAAGAAAACTTGTACATAATAGAACTTTGCCATATTCAATGATAGCCATACCAAATGAGGTACCATTGTGTAGACCACATCCAGGGATACACAATGAACCAATTTTTAGCTCAATATCTTAAAAACGGACAAAGGTATAGCAGTTTTAAGGTTAAAATCCCACAGTTTGGCCAATACAGCCTTACAGTGGGATACTGTCCCATAAGTATGATTATGAGGTGTCAAACAGACAAAGAAGCTTATTTATACTTCAATACCTCATAGTTAAGTCAAATACAGAGGTCCATACAGGTTCTGTACAGCTTCTGACGTGTCAGAAGCACCAGAACACACCTGTAAACTTCATTGGCGAAACATTTCACCCTGTATAGGGTAAAAATGACTACTTGTGGTTCTAAAACCACATTTCCACCCAATACTAGTCTGTATTGAGTGTATAGAACCGCAAATCAGCCCACAGTAGTGAAAATTTTCACTCTGTGGTCGTGTGCAGAGGTAAACCACCTCCCACTACCCCAGAACAAGATAAAAGGAGGCTTTGCCTCACCAGGAAGCAAATCCAGAATCCTGTTCTTAGTATTCTTATGTGGCATAACCTCTTAAAAGAAGTGCTACCCTTGGAATTTAAACAGGTATACTTTAAGCTTAAGTATTGTAGGGTTTGTTATTGTAAACCAACAGGCAAACACTGCACCCAGGGCTATCAGCAGTACTCACCATCACTGAATTTATTTAGTATAGCCCTTTTAACCATCTCTTATCTTAACTATCATCGTTATTTTCGTGTCACACTCACAGTTATAGCTTTTATTTGTCATTGTACAGCTATATCATAGAGTCACCCTGACAAACACTCAGTCCCAACATAGATGGACTCAAGATCTTGATGATGAAATGGTCAATGATTTTGGGGTAGGGACTAGTAATCAGAATAATGCCTTTTTCAAAGATTATTTGGGTGAAACCATATAGAAGTAGATTTTATTAAAAAATATCGTAAACACATTCTTACATTATTTCTTTGGCTTATTTCTTAGATTGTCCTTGCATATTCAATTTTCTTAGTAAAATTTGTTTATTTAATTAATTATCACCATTAATAAAATACAAAAAGCATTCAATATTTTTTAAAGAATGAGTAGCAAATTGAAACAGAGTTGTTTGCATTGAAGAAAAAAATTGATCATAGTTTGTGAGTAATGTAAAGCTGACCCAAAAAATAAAATGGCCCCCTTTGTCCTATGAATTTCAAAGGTGGTTGTCATAACAGATATCAAAAACAAAGGCCAAAGCAAATATCCCAATATTTATCACTTTTACAAAATCTAATGCAGCTGTATCAAAGTTTCTCCCATCTAACCTGACCTACCCCCAGTCTCTTTTCCCTCACCCTAATTTCTATCATATAAATCCAAAACATGGATGTTATTACAAGTGTTCTTACAGTCTCAGCTAAACCTGCAAATCAGACACAAATGCTGTTTTGTGATTGCCACGATCCAACACTTCTTGTCATGGGTGTAGCAAAGGAAAATCAAATTTACTTGCATTGCCCCTGAAAACATCCTAACAATGGTTGGCAGAGTGGATGTAAATTTTTTGGTATGTTTGATTCCACCAATACCTCATACCTGCTATGATATTTCATTTCTTATATTTTGTATTCAGCATGGATGGATGACTATGCCTTGAAGCATCAGTTGTTCAAGAATCCAATTTTAGTTTCAGTACACCCAACCTTTTGGCAAAAAATAAAAGTACAAAATTTGGATGATGTCAAAATTTCAATCAAGGAAACTGTTGCAAAAGGACATGATAAAAGTCAGCATTAAAAGTAATCTGGTTTGCCTTTTTGTATTATGAAGCTAAGTGTATCTTTGAACAGGGGAACATCTACAGATGTTGTATTCAGTGGCAGCTTCAAATTTGCCCAATAACGTGACCTTTGTGCAGTAATAAACCTACTTGATGACATTTGGAACGCACCCAAAAATAGTTTGAGCATGGCCATGGTTATTGGAAGAATTCACATCATCAAGCGAGCTTTACGTACTCTAGCTGAAGATCTTGATATCTCAGCCATAACATCATTGAAGTGACTTATGTTTTGTGAATTACTCAAGTGATTTTACCTTCAAATTTGAACAAGAAGTTGATGCGTTTTTTTGTATCTTTTTTACTATTTCTTTTTGTAAAAAATTCAATTTATTTGCTGTGTTGTTTAATATTCATCAAGTAAAATATTCTTATGAATAAACAAATTAAGATGAGTGATAGCCTTGTTGAAGCCATCCTAAGTAAAACAAACAAAAATAATAATTTAATAATGAAAATAATGTAATTTTAATAATATCAATTTTCTCATTTTGATAAGCATATCTATCTTTCTTTTAAAATAGCCATACTCATCATCTTGATAGTGAAAAATCTTTTGCTTCCAAAATCCCAAGATTTTTTGCCATAGAAACAAAATTCATTATTTCCAAAATGAAATTTAACATTAAAAAGCACCTTTTTTTAATACTTTTAGCTTTTTGCTTCTGGGCTTGATAATTTTTAAGGCTACACCATTCAGAAGAGGGGCAGTCCATCCATATGATTATTAACCAGCAATCACTTCCCAAATATGCAAATGTTTATGTAGTCTTAGGTTTATTACTACCATTATCATAAGAATGAACTACAAAATTAAATAATGGAAATTGTCTCACTTCAATAACACCAATTTTGCCATTTTGATAAAAAATAAAGATATCACTTTAAACAGAGCCAGCTTATTACCTTCATAATGGAAACCCCATTCTTGAATTATTACAAAAGTTTTTTTCCATGCAAAGCCAATTATTATATCAGAATCAAATCCCTTTTCAAACGATAGGCCAATTTTTTATCCAAAATGCAGATATTAGTATCACTATAATAACCTCATCATGGTGGCAAAAGTATTAAAATATTGAGAGATTCCTTCCTGGATAACATTTTTTTTAATACAAATTCAAAATTCTGCATCTCAATATTCAATTTGTTATTATTGTGATAGAAACCATTTATTTTTTTAAAGTATTCAATCACCAATTGAGTATTTGAAGATTATTAATGAATTCATCGTGTCTATGGCTAATTCAGAATTAAAATAAGGAAGACCTTCTAAAAGCAGAAGAGATGATATTTGAAAAATTGATAATTGATTATTCCAATCAGCACAAAGTAAACATTTTCCAATTAACCAACCTATAAATGAATTTGATCTTGATAAATTTATAACAAACAAAAAAATTCAGCAATATTGAGTTAATAATTTTGATTTTAAATAGTCTAACAACCAATTCATAATTTGAATGCAAATCAAGTTATCATCTTAATAATCATAGCTTCCTCACTCATGTTGAAATCCAAATTCTCAAATTATTATTTATGTCATACAAAAAAGCTGTTAAATTGGTAATAGCCATTCTATCAATTGTGTATTGATATGCAGTTATCATTTTGATTCTAATATTTGTATTATTCATATACTACAGAACTTATCCTTTTAATGATCAAAGTTGTATCATTTAAATAAGAGAATCATTCTTTCAATAATTATCAAGGTCAACTTGATGATAAAACAGTTACTTTTTGAACAAAACAAGATTTCATATTGACATAATAACATGATTATTTATAAATGACAAATCCATTAATTCTGTAATAATGCATTCTGTATTTTTATCCAAACATTTTTTTCATTATTACTCAAATAAAAATTATCAAAGAAAAACCCTCTTATCAAAACAGCTACTTTATCAGAATTGAAATGATAGACTTATCATTATTTTTATAATAGGATCATTGTTATTAAGATCACCACAAAGCAATGTTTCAAATGATTCACTTCTTATTATTTTAATAATAAGAAAACCATGCTTTTCTAAATACTAATGAAGCCATTGTTTTAGAAGTAACATTATTAGCTAAGTAATGATAAGCTAAACATTTCAATCTTGAGAAGCACCTGCTTTTTTGAATAATAATAAATGTCACCTCTTAATAATATTAATACAGTTATTATCAAATTAATGATTACTTTATTAATAAAAAAGCTGTTGCTTTAGAAGTATCAAATTATGAAATGTTAACACAGAGATCAGTCCCATAATAGTAGATTTATGGCTTAAATAATAACAAAGGTAAGCTTAATATAATACATGCTTCTTGTGCCTCCTAGCCACCAACGTCTTTACTTGATATCAGAAAAGTTAATATTCCAGGTCTTTTTTAAGGTACCAAAACTCCCACCATAGCCCACTTCTCTTTGGCTTAAAAAGCAGCAACATAAGCTTCTTATAATAGCTAATTTCTCAGTTTCATCATCACAAAGCTATCAGTTGATGATGTCAACATTTTCTTTTGACCAATAAAGAATTATTCTCAACAATAAAGACAATCCTATTAATAAAACAATATGGTAATTGGAACCATTCCTTCAATACATGTAGCATTAAAAAAATAAGACGTTAAAATTATGGGAATTACACACCAGTCTCCATGATTATTTATCCTTCCCTTATCAAGTGAACAATTGTACTTTGCTCCTTTGAGCCCAAGCGCCATGCTGGTAACTCCCGATAGGCACAGACGCCAGATATATATAATGGCTGTACTATTTCCAGTTCATGGGTTCCTTGCAAGTGCATAATTGACAGACTTTTAAAAATCATCAAAAGAGGTTGTGTTGGTGGGTACTTGCATTCAATCATTTTTCATACAAGTACAAGGGTGTTGCTGTGGTTTTCCAAAGGAACTCTTATAATATGTAAAACAAACCCAAAACTTGAAGTACCCTCCCCTTATTTATAGTGGATGATGTTGTTGGGTGGCCTCTTTCCTATTTTGAAGATGTTTGGCTGATTTCCACAAAGTAATATTAATATTTCCTTTGCATACTTCAAGAAAACCTTGGAGCCATCAAAGTGAGGTATGTGTGTGTGATCCCAAATAGTGGGTTCAGTAAGTCTCAGGAACAAAAGAATATTGCTGTACATTTCTCAATCCAGCTCAAATTCAACCTCCAGGAGAAACTTCTTTGTTGCAAATCAAGGTAAAGAATTAGTTGCAACTAGTCATTGCCATTGACAAAACCTTGTCATAATGGTTTCACCAAATCTTTCTACAATTGATTCCATAATCAGAGCAGTTCATCAAAATAAGACTAATTAATGCAGGTGTCAGCCTGTGACTCAAAACCAGAGCACAAGCATGACAGCCAAAATACCATAAACCAATGCTATAGCCAAGATACCACCAAAACATGAAGGTGAGCCAAATAAGCTCAGAAGGTATCAAAGGAAAGAGGAAACTAACCTCTTTCTGAAAACATAAGTCCCATAACCATAGTACAAGAAATAACAAAGTTATTCCTGCTCAAACTTATTGCTGAGCATAAACCTTAATTTTCACCTCTCATCTAAAATCTAGAAGGAGAGGCTTAACTCCATCAAATGGGTATTCAAAATGAATCTCTAAGTCAGGGATATCCAATGGTGGCAGACAAACTGAGCTAGCACCAGTATTACTCGAGTTATGGTCAAATTCAGGCCAAATAAGGGTGAACAAAACATTCACCTCTCATCTAACTTCTACAGTTTTAGTGTGGGATACTTGAAGTGGGGTCTTTTTGAAAAGAGCACAATCAGGGATATCTGATGGTGCCATCCACTTCTTCATATCTCACCTATAACAGAAGTTATGAGGAAAACAAGCTCAATAAAGCTTTTTGCCCAAACCACGCCTATGTACAAAAACCTTATACATGGGATAACTTTCTCATATTTAATGATAGCCATACCAAATTGGGTATGATTGTGTAGAGCTCATACAGGGCTATTCAATGAACCAGCTTTGATCATGATATCTCAAAAACTGACAGAGGTATGGCCATTTGAAGGGTATATTCCCACAATATGACCAATACAACTGTATTATGACAGGATACAGTTGTACTCTGATTATGAGGTGTCAAACAGACGAAGAAGCAGCGTAATAATTTTATACCTCATAAGTCAGACAATACTGGGGTCACATACAGTTTCTGTACAGAATTCTACGCGTCATACACATCAGAATCAGGCTGTGAGGTCCCCAGATGAAAGTTTTCACCCTATATTGGTGAAAACTGCCCAGATTTGGTTTCAAAGCCACATCTGAGCCCAATACAGGGCATACAGACTGTTTGCAAACCACAAGTCAGTCCTAGAGAGTGAAAAATCTTCACTTCCTCTATGTGGAAAGGTCTAGCACCCTTTCCACCCCATTTCAGGATAAAAAGGAGGCTTTTCACAGCCAGAATTGTCTCCTCATCCTGCTCTTGAATACCCTACGTAGTAAACTGTTAAAAAAGCTTTACTCTTGCGTAATAAACAGGTATAATCTTAATTTAAAGTATTGTAGTCTTTATTATTGTAACCCAACAGGTAAAGCTGCACCCAGGGCTTTCAACAGCGCTCACCACCACTATATTTATTATAGTAAAGCCCTTTTTTTAGTAAATTAACCCATCATTAATCCTTATAAAACATTTTTTAACTATATTCCACGTGTCACAGTCATAGGTTTAGTTGTAAATAGCTTTCTTACCACTTCAACATAGACTCATCCTGACATTTTGGGGGCCTGGCTGTGTTTTAAAGCCTTTTGGACTTATTACAAGTAAGTTTTTCTCTTTTTTATCATTTTATTGACACTTGTTTTATCTTTTTAGGCGTCATTTTCTTTAAAAAATATATATTTTTACATTTTTATTTATTTTTTAGAATACTCATATTTTAAAAAGTATCTGTCATGTGTCTGATAACCACAAGACCAGTATTTTTGGCGTGTTTTGTATATAAAAACACTTCTAAGCCACTAATACAGTCTTAATTCTTAATTGAATCAAGACAGCTCATACTGATAAACCAACAGTTGAGGCCTGTATGGGCACATTGTTAACTCAATTTCCCTGTAATACACCATCTTTGACAGATTATACTTGCTAATTACAAGTATCCTGTAAGATATTGGTATACAAACAGTATACCACATATCAGTAAGCTGTATTTTTTCATGTGGAATTGTTAATTCGATTACAATGTCATAATACAAGGGCATATTGTAATAATATACAAGCCCAGAGGCCATTCTTAGACGTACAAAACCAGCCTTTTAAGAAGTCTTAACTGACATAAGCCCTCTTTTCCTGTTTGATTCAGTGGAAGAAAATTTCATACCACTTGAGACCCAGTCACAGGCCAACACACCAGTGACAGCCTAAGAACCAGAGGGCAGCAAGGGAAAAGGAAAAAGACTTAGTGAAGGCCTCATTACAGCCAAAAATTGGACACCAATAGCCACTCAGAGGATTAGAGAACCATGAAACTCTGCTGCAATACAAGGTAAACCAACCTTAACCACTTGTACAGGGAAGATTACAATTATTAACCCAGTTGTAACCTCCAAAGGCAAACTGCCCAAATCAGCAGATAAAAGATTTGTACAAGGAACAGTCAAAGGTAAATACCCTAAGAACATAAAGTTTTTGACTGCTTGCAAACACTGATATGTCCCCTGCATACCTCAGAGACCTTGGCTTCCAAAGGAACCAACCAGAGGACAGAGAAAGCTTGTCCAGAACCAGAAGACCTGGAAGAAGACACTTTGGAAACAGTGGTTGATGGCAAAACAATGAGGGACATAATATCAACCTTGCCATTCACACTCCAATTCAACAGGAACCTCAAACCAGAGGTCTGGAAGGATATGGATCAAGTTCTTCAGCTCCACCAACTCCTCAAAGACTTATTTCAATGGAGCATGGACAACAAGAGGTTCAACCTGGCAAGCCACTGGGCAGAACTTGGAGCAAGTTGCCAGAAGATCTGTCTCAAAGAGATAGACTTCAAAGACCTGAAGGTAATCACCAAAGGTTGGAATCCTACCAGACAGTTCAGACTCCTGGAGGCAAGGGTACAGAGGATAAGGGAGAATCAAGCCACTATCCAAGCTATAGAAGAACAGTTAACCCAGACAGGGCCTACTCAGATTCCTTCAGGCTCACAAGTAACAGGCCAAATCAGCTCTCCAGTGGCTTCACACCATTCAGAAACCAGCAGATCAGTGGCCAAGAGTCACCATTCATCACAATCCCAGGAAATTTCCAGGAGAAGAAAAGGAAACAAGGGCAAGAACAAAGCCTCCTTCAACCAGAGGAGGAAAGAGTCAGGCCCCATGATCCAGAAGCTGTTAGATTTGGTAAAAGAAGTACACAAGAGCCAGAAGTAGTTGTACACCACTCTAGAATCAGTAGTCCTAGTAATAGAAACATTACCCCCACTCAGACTGAAAATAACATTGTCACATCTGAGAGTAACATAAACAGTGATGCACTGTGGTTACAAATGTCCCAATATGCTGAGCAATCTGCAAAGCAGTTTGCAGAAATTAAAGCTGGCCAGGAGAGTATGAGACAAACTCAAGCCTCCCTGGAACAGATAGTTAAAAATCTTCAGGAAGGATATGCTCAACTGAGCAAAGCCTCTGAAGAAACCAACAAAAGACTGAATATAGTCTTTGAAGAACAACACCACAGCACAAGGGACAGGGAGTGTCTGGATCAATACATTAACAAGTTGTTTAATGCCTACCATCACTTGAAGCCTCAACCACAAGGCCAAGCTATGGAGAATCCATATCAAGCAGATGACATCAAACCAGATTCCATGTTGATGAATAAGGCAAGATCCCCATCACAATACCAGGATGGAGATGGAAAGTCTTATTCAGAGAAGGAAGCCTTGAAACAGCTTCCTGAGGCCTCAAGCTGGCCCAAGCTCTCTGGATCAGGAGAATATGATCATATGGAACTCATAGAATATATTGATGGACTCTTCATTGATGTACCAAGCATACCAGACTACTGGATCACTGCTAGATTTAATACTGCATTTAAAGGTCATGCTAGTATATGGTACACTGAAATGAAAGAAATCCATGGCAGAAGAAACTGGCCATGGTGGAAGAGTCAAATCATCCAAAAGTGCAGAAATGGAACTTGGATATGGCAAAAGACCATGTCATTTGAAAATGACAAATACTCTGTGGACAAATATCCATATGAGTGGTGTCTTAGACAGTCTAAAAGACTTAAAGCCATTGATCCTCAGATGAACATCTAAATGAGGAATCACAAACCTCTGACACAATTTCCAGGAGAACAAGAGCATGCAGTAAAATGCAGATGCAACCAAAATTACACTCAAGATGACATTGCCAACACCTTACAAGACATAAGTAAAAGGACTAATATAGGGAAAGTAACCCCATATAAGAGCAGTAGTTTCAAAGAGAAACAACCTTTCAGGGTAGATTTTAAAGACAAACCCAAAGAAAGGGTGGCAGAAGTGGCAAAGAAGAGGAATTTTGTCACAATTGTGGTTCAACAGATCACTATGCCAAAAGCTGTCCAAAGGCAAAGAAAAAAGTTTATGCCATAGAGAAAGTCCCTGAGGAAGAACCTTCAACAGAGGATTCTAATTCAGACTCCAAGGGTGATGCCATCAGAGAACTATGTGAGGATGATCAAGACCCAAGGGAGGAATTTCTAGTGGAATACCAAGAGGAAACCCCACTGGAAATCCAGGACATACAGTTGGAAGCAGGCATGCCACAGGACACTGCTAACAAGAACTTGTGCAAAAACACACAAGATGCACAAACATTCCTGGTTACACCAACCAAAGGAATAGCATATAAACATGGGATAGCCACAAAAATGACTGTTTGTATTGAAAATGCTCAGCACCCACTGATCATTCATAGTGGAGCACACTGCTCCATAGTGGCCAGAAATTTCTGGATACCCACTTCCCAAATTGGCAAAAAAAGCTCTTGCCCACTAAGGCAAAGAAATTTAAAAGTGCATCAGGGAAGATGACTTCCATTGGGACAATTATCAAGGAAATAATTATACCCCACAGGAAGGGTGATATAAGACTCAACCAAGAATTTGTAGTGCTGGGGGATGCCCACATCCAAGGGTTTCTACTGGGAACAGATTACCAGAGGATGTATGGCATAGAAATTTACAACAGTAAAAATAGGCACATCACCATTGGTACTAACAAGGAAAAGAAATTTTCACTTGATATATACCGGATATCTCCACAAGACCCACTAGAAGAACTTCTGAAGGAATTCAGAGAGGGACAGTTTAGCACTACCCTCACCAGTAAACAAAAACTAAGTTTACTGAAGATGCTGAGAAAGAACAGAACAGCATTTGCCATTGGTGAAGAACCATTAGGCAAGATCAAAGGCCATGATATAGAACTATATCTGGATGTGGAAAGGCCTTATCCACCCATGCTGAGGAGACCTCCTTATCCAGCAAGCCTGGAAACCAGGAAAGAAATTGGAAACATATCAATGAGCTCCTGGATATGGATGTCATTAGGAAGATTGGACATAATGAAATAGTGGAAATCACCACCCCTGTCCTAATCACCTCGCATGATGGCAAGTCTAGACTATGTGGAGATTTCAGAGCTCTGAATAACTACACAAAAGCAGACAGGTACCCTATACCCAGGATACCTCATGCCTTGGATAAACTGGCTAAAGGCAAATACATAACCAAATGGATTATATGAAAGGTTTCCACCAAAATGGAGATAAACCAAACTCCATGAAACTACTCAGAATAATATGCCATATGGGCATATATGAGTACACCAGAATGCCATTTGGCATCAAGAGTGCAGCAGCCCACTTCCAAAGGATGATGGACACAATATTTCAAGATGAGATATTGGAAGGCTGGATGGTGGTATATATTGATGATATCATTATATACTCAGAGACAGGGGAGGACCATGTGCAATACATGGACAGAGTCCTAAGTAAATGTACACCCATAAATATCAAAATTTCACTTAAAAAGTGTAATTTTGGCTAACAAGAGTTACTGGCTCTAAGACATAATGTCTCAGGTCTTAGTCTGGCAATTGACCAGAGCAAAGTAGTAGCAGGACTGCAAAACCAGTACCAAGAAGCATCAAAGAGATGCAATCCTTTCTTGGGTTTGCAAGCTACTATAGAAACCACATCAAAAACTTTTCACACATAACTAGTAGTTTATACAAGTTATGTTCAAAAGATGTAGTTTTTGAAATAACCAAAGAAAGGAGGGATGCATATTAGAGGATCAAATATGAATTCACTAATGCACCAGTGCTCATCTTACCTGACTTTGAATTACCATTCAAGTTATATATAGATGCAGCATGAAGTCAAGGCCTAGGAGAAGCCCTTCACCAAAGACAAATTGTGAATGGTGAACCAAGAGAAGGATTAATTTGCTACATCTCAAGGCAACTGAAAGATTCAGAAGCCAGGTATGGGGTCACCCAGACTAAATGTCTGTGCCTAGTCTGGGCTCTAGAAAAACCCCATTATTATCTGGAGGGTGCAGGCTTTGAAGTATACACAGACTGCACAGCCTTGAAGTCTTTACTAAACATGAAGACTACAAATAGACACATGCTGAGATGGCAAATAGCCATCCAGGAGTATAGAGGGAACATGACCACCATATAAAAAGAAGGTAAAAGTCATACCAATGCAGATGGCCTTAGCAGATGGCCACTGGAAAATGTAAAAAGCAATCCAGCTTATGACCCTGAAGTTGCAGCCAAGATTCCTATCCATTTCATGGAAATAGATAGGAGAAAGAACTTCAGATTTTCTGAATGGGCACCAGAGAGTGGTACCCCTGAAAGTGGAAACACTGATTCAGAGGAGACAGAAACTCCAATATTGGGAATAGATTCCTCTGAACTGCACAATGAATTTTTTAGTGCAGTACTGAAGTCTTATGCCAAACACAAAAAGTGTGGCATACTACTACAACTCCTTCAACAAAAATACAGAAGTCCAGAACTGGAAGCCCAGCTGGAAGAATCCTGGTTTAGGGCCTATAAGGATAACAAGTTTTTCCTTATAGATGGCCTGCTCTACCACAGAGAAAAACACACAAGTGCACTCACAGTGGTAGACAGAGACCACATTTCATTGATCCTGCAGGAATGCCATGACTGCCCCTATATGGGACACATGAGTGAAGACAGGACCAAAGAAAGGGTAGCAAGCACAGCTTGGTAGCCCAAGTGGGAGAAGGAGTTGAGTGAATACATCAACACCTGTGAAAGATGCCAAAAGGCAAACAGGAAACATGGGAAGAAGTATGGGTTACTTCAACAAATAGAGGAACCCAAGCACCCATGGGAAACCATCAACATGGACTGCGTCACAGGACTTGTCCCAGAAGGCAAAGAAAAATACAATGCCTGCCTAATCATAGTTGATAGGTTCGGCAAGAGCATGTGGTGTCTACCATGCCACAAGGAGGACAGATCCATGGATAATGCCCTGTTATTTTGGAATAACATCATATCTACCTTTGGAGTCCCTAAAATCATCATTAGTAATAGTAACTCAAAATTCACATTTGAATTTTGGACCAACTTTTATGACATGCTTGGCACCAAGCTTGCCTTTTCCACAGTTTACCATCCCCAAACAGATGGCCTAGCTGAGAGGATGATCCAGACTATGGAAGACATCCTCAGAAGATTCTGTTCCTATGGCATGGAATACAAGGACCATGAAAGATACGCCAATGACTGGGTTACCCTTCTACCAGTGTGGGAACTCCTCTTGTGTGGGATTAAAATGAGGCAGTACCTGGAGGGGGAAATCACAGGTAACTAGTTTTGAATTGCTAATAACTCCTGTAACCAAGGGTGGCAAGGGTGTATTGCCTGCCCCTCCTGAAATACTGAACAAAATCTTCCTTGGAGCTCACAAACCAAAATAAAATTAGTAAGTGGCTTTGCAACTGCAGAAGACAAAATTCAGCAGTCTCAGATCAGACCTATTCAATAAATAATATAAGAAATAATGTCAGTTCTTTTGGTTAAATTTGAGATTTTAATGAAATACTTGTCTGTTTAATTTTAATATTTTTTTTGGTTAAATTGAGGTGAGTTGTTTCTTCTTGGTGATAAATCCTTGGTAGGATGGGTTATTTAAGGTTTTCTGGAAAATTTGATTGGTGTTGATAAAGGTAATTTTGTTAAGGTCAAGTTATAATAGAGTAAAATAATTTTTTTAAAGGTTTGTTATTTTTTTTTATTCAAGATTTGTTGATAATGAGATAAAATAGTATTTGTTAAATTTAAGAGGTAAGGTTCTTTGATATTGGATTTTTAAAGGGGTAAGTTAATTTCAAATCTTGATAAATGATGTTGATTTTAATGGATAAAATATTTTAATAGAGTAGTAACCCTAATTTTGGGTACTGGATATTTTTTATTTTTTATTTTTTTTAATAATAATAAGATTCCACTGAGTTTAGCTACTGGGCAATCTTTAACACTATACTTTCACTGAGCTTAGCTACTGGGCAAGTAAAATTCACTATAATTTACTGGACTACCTCCCAGGTGAGGGATGACTTATTCCTGTGCTTGTAATGTTCAGAGGATAAATTGTGCATGGGGGGGGGGATTTTGAAATTTGGGTGGAGAGAGCCCCTCTATTTATACCTTTTGGGAGCCCAGGGGGCCCTCCATGGGAGCTGTCTTCTTCCACTTTAATTCCTCTTGATTTCATCATGTGACTCCATTTTTGATGAGGACCTTTCTTGCATGGGTCAGGTGATTTCAGGTTTGGTGATAATTTTCTTTCTGCACAGCCTCCATTTATCACATGATTGTCTTTTGGTGAACTAATTATGATGTGATATTCTTGAATTTTCCTTGCATACATGAGGTGATTCAATTTTGGCTGGGGATTTTTGTTGTGCACAGCCTCTTTCCTGTCACATGATATTCTGTTGGTGGATGCAGTATCACATGATGACCTTGTAATTCCTTTGCATATGTCCTATTTTAGGTTGGGTAGAAATGGCTGTGTAATTTATGCAGGTGTCATGTTTGTTTTTCTTCTTTTTGAACTTTAAAATGAAGTCAGGTGATAACTTCTTGCATTGGTGAATTTACTGTTTTTTATGAGATGATGTGATTTTTGATTTTGACACATGCTGTGCATAGTCATGTGGTTGAGATTTAATTGGAATTGTGTACTGCATGCAGCCTGTTGTAACTAGCTTTGGTTTGCATGAGGTGATGAGTGGTGTAAATAATTATGTTTTAAGGTTTTAAGTGGGGTTACTGTGGATATAAGATAAGGTACTCCTGGGGCTGTGTTGTAAATGAATTGCAGGAATTCCATGGAGTTGAGCTTTGCATAATGTGACTTTGAATGCAAGTTGGCTGTATAACTAATGCATGTGTCATTTTATTGCTGCATGAGTCCTGTGGCTGTAAGGGGGTGTAAAGCTGGGTGGGGTGTGTAATTTAAAGGGTGGTACCTCATTTGTTGTAAACTTCCCTTTGGTGCCTGTGCCATGGTTTTATGAGTTAAATCCAGCTTCTTGCTGTAAAATTGACCTTTTGGTGTAAAATTTGAGTGTAAGTCTGCCTGTAGGCTGGATTTCCCGCTGTTATAGGGTACTATGAGCTTGAGCCTGGTGAAAAAAAATGGTATGGAATACCACACCAGCTGTCCAGCTGGTTTGTAATACAAGTCAGCACTCTACAACAGGAAAAACACCTGCAGTGGTAAAGAAAGGGTGGAACCCCCTGTTGCCTGTGGATCACTTGAAGAAGAATCTTCTAACCATCCACCCCACAGCCAAAGACTTCCATGATATGTGGAAGAGGGCTTGTGACACAGCTGCCAAATGCATAGCTGAGGCAAAAGAATATAATAAGCAGAGGTGGGACAAAACACACATGGAACCTGACTTTAAGGAAGGGGACCAGGTGCTAGTGTGTACACTAGACTTT
The DNA here is from genome assembly GCA_023105745.1 of Austropuccinia psidii. Classification (NCBI taxonomy): domain Eukaryota; kingdom Fungi; phylum Basidiomycota; class Pucciniomycetes; order Pucciniales; family Sphaerophragmiaceae; genus Austropuccinia; species Austropuccinia psidii. Next base: position 23,334,043 of record JALGQZ010000004.1, on the reverse strand, counting down.
AATAATCTTAAAGGACCCAAGAAGATGAGGGACTCATTTGTAGGGCCTTTCACTATCATTCGATTGATAGGAAAGAATGCAGTGGAAGTCGCACCTACATAGGAATTTTCCAGGAAGCACCCAGTCTTCCCAGTAAGTTTGGTCAAGCCATACTTCCAAACAGAGGAAGATAAATTCCGCTCCAGGAAGCAAAACCCCACACCACCTCACAAAGTGGAAGTGGAGGACTCCCCAGGACCTGTGAGTAAGATCATCAGGGCCAGGAAGATGAGACTTAATGGGAAGGATCAAAGACAATACTTATTCAGATTCAAACACCAGACAGCTGATAAAGACAAATGGTTAGCAGAAGATGCCATACCAGATGGGAAACTCCATCTAAGGAGATTCAGAGCCTCTAGGAGGACTGAACAGTCTCATCAATGATGAGCCTTTTTTAGAGGGAGGGTATGTCAGCCTGTGACTCAAAACCAGAGCACAAGCATGACAGCCAAAATACCATAAACCATTGGTATAGCCAAGATACCACCAAAACATGGAGCTGAGATAAATCAGCTCAAAAGGTATCAAAAGAAGGAGGAAACTCACCTCTTTTTGAAAGCACAAGTCCCATCACCATAGGACAAGAAACAACAAAGTTATTCCTGCTCAAAGTTATTGCTGAGCATAAACCTTAATTTTCACCTCTCATCTAGAATCTAGAAGGAGAGGCTTAACCCCATCAAATGGGTATTCTGAATGAAGCTCTGAGTCAGGGCTATCCAATGGTGCCAGCCAAACTGAGCTAGCACCAGTATTACTTGAGTTATGGTCAAATTCAGGCCAAATAAGGGTGAACAAAACATTCCCCTCTCATCTAACTCCTACAGTTTTAGTGTGGGATACTTGAAGTGGGGTCTTTTTGGAAAGAGCACAATCAGGGCTATGTGATCGTGCCATCCACTTCTTCATATCTCACCTATAACAGAAGTTATGCGGCAAACAAGCTCAATACAGCTTTTTGCCCAAACAACGCCTATGTACAAAAAGCTTGTACATGGGATACCTTTCTCAGATTTAATGATCACTATACCAGATCAGGTATCGTTTCTTAGAGCTCATACAGGGCTATTCAATGAACCAACTTTGAGCATGATATCTCAAAAACTGACAGAGTTATGGCCATTTGAAGGTTATATTCCCACAATATGACCAATACAGCTATATTATGACAGGATACAGTTGTACTCTGATTATGAGGTGTCAAACAGATGAAGAAGCATGTTAATACTTCAATTCCTCATAAGTCAGTCAATACTGGGGTCCCATACAGTTTCTGTACAGCATTCTATGCGTCATACACGTCAGAATCAGGCTGTGAGGTCCCCAGATGAAAGTTTTCACCCTGTATTGGTGAAAACTGCCCAGATGTGGTTTCAAAACCACATCTGAGCCCAATACAGGGCATACAGGCTGTTTGCAAACCACAAGTCAGTCCTAGAGAGTGAAAAATCTTCACTTCCTCTACGTGGAAAGGTCTAGCACCCTTTCCACCCCATTTCAGGATTAAAAGGAGGCTTTTCACAGCCAGAATTGTCTCCTCATCCTGCTCTTGAATAGCCTATGTAGTAAACTGTCCAAAACAGTTTTAATCTTGGGTAATAAACAGGTATACTCTTAATTTAAAGTATTGTAGTCTTTATTATTGTAACCCAACAGGTAAAGCTGCACCCAGGGCTTTCAACAGCGCTCACCACCACTATATTTATTATAGTGAAGCCCTTTATTTAGTAAATTAACCCATCATTAATCCTTATAAAACATTTTTTAAATATATTCCACGTGTCACAGTCATAGGTTTAGTCGTAAATAGCTTTATTACCACTTCAACATAGACTCAGCCTGACAGCAGATCACCAACCTTTCCGTCATTTTTAAAGCTCTTTAAAAAACCATTTAATCTTTCGCCTGTTTTTTCAGATATTTCATTTAATGGGCCCCACCATCCAAGTTGACTCTTCACATGCAATGCATAATGAGAGTTGGAGGTTATTTTGCAATTGAGAAACAGTTCTTGCGATGTCCAACAGTATGTTTTGTATTGTTTTGCAAATAAATTACATTGATATTCAGTAATTGAACAAGATATTGAAGTTTTTGTGTAGGTTACTAATGCACAAAGGTTTTTGAGTAGAAGGCGATTTGAAAGGCAATTCAATTCAAAGAATTCAAAATCTCCATGCAAGACGTCCAGAACAGTAAAAGGTAAATAGATTGAAAATAACAATTGCCACTCAGTGGCTTTCAATTTTCCTTCTTTCAGAATTCCAACCTCTTTTGGGACTCTAGTGATTCCAGATGGTACAATGACTTCCTTGAATAGAGCCTTCAGCCTTGTGACTTTTTTAGTGGACAGACCTGGAATCTTTGGATTGAGGCTGTCTATTTCCATTTCATCTTCATTAACTGAGGGTTGGTTGATTTTGTTTTTGCTAGCATCACTCCCCTTTGGTTTGAAAGTAATCTATTGCCATCAATTCAAAAAATGGTTTTGAAGGATACCTTCAAACCACATGTGCAAGATTCCCAATGATGTATGCCTAACAGGGTCCTAGTATGGAAGTCGGTTGAGCTCAGACCACCAAACTCCTGATGTTTTAACAAGTCAATCTGCCCGAGTTTGATTTTGTGCATCCTTGAAGGCATTTGAATAGTGGCGCACAATATGCCATTTACAAAGACAAGGAATCTCCAAATCAGGAAGTTGAGCTTTTGTACACTCACACCAAGTACAAAAAGAAGTAGCAGAGTGAGAAGCAAATCCAAAAACCTTGTTTGTTGCAACCAAGTCACCAATCAAGCAACCAAGCTTAACAATAATATTCCGCCCATTAGGTGATTTTGGTGTGCAAATCATGATGCCAGGATGAAGTTTAATCAGATTGTCAATGAAAGGCATAAGGATATTTTTGATGGTAATTAGATTTGGCTCATTTGGAGAAGGAATTATGCCAGAAATAAATGTGTTTTGCAATTTCCATTGAGTATTTGGTCGAAGACTCAAGCAGTTGAGTGCCATAACCCCAAGCAAAACTTGTTTCCCTGCCAATTTGTTTGTAAGAGGGTTAAACCATCAACAAACAAGCCAAATGATAGAAGCATTTATTTCACTTTTGAATTTGTCAAGTTTGGGTAAAGGGTTTTTCAGGAAGGTGATTGCTGGTAATCAGATATTGGTATTCCTTCATTTTGAAGATGGCTCTTCCAGTAATCAATTGAGCCTTCAACCTGAGGAATGAACCATGTGAGCCACTTTGAAAAATCTTGTGTAATGTATGTTGAGTGAGGTTTGCTAAAAGTCAAATGATTGGTTGCTTTTGAAAAATGTTGAGAGTCTTTCTTTAACTGAGGTAGAGGTCTTAGGAAATGTTGAGTGAAAAGTGATTCACCACAGGGAGAAGATTGAGAGAAATATTTGTATTGACACCCTGATGGTGCCGAATCACTATCATAAAGGCAATAGAATTTAGGACGGCAAATGCCCTTTTCAAGTTGAGGAGTTAGTTGGAGCCTTTTGCAAATTGTTTGTATATCCACAGGAAGGTTTTTTATGACGTCTATGCCAATTTTGCTAGGTTGAAAAGATTGAATGAGTTTTACTAAGTGTTGCCGTGCAAAACGACTTTGTTGATGACTAAGTTCACAAGAGAGGTATAACAATGCCATGAAAGATAATGTAGCCTCTGGAACAAAGGCAATGTGAAGATTTGAAATAAACACTGACTAGTTAATTCCAAAGCAGTATTTTGATGAGTAGATGATGAATGTGAGCTCTCAGACTCATTGCTTGATACTCGGGAAATATTATTTGAGCTGTCTTCTGAAGTTGAAATCCTAGTGTATATATGCAAGCCGCAACCATCTGTTTGAGAGGCACTAGCCCAGTGTCAATTACGAGTGCTTCATGGAACAAGTACCCCTTGTATTTGTTGTCTGTCTTGGTTGGTAAACTGAAAGGATTTGCACTTTTGGCAAGTGCATATCTCCATGAAGTAAACGTGGTAAGAGCCAAATATTGATGGGTGAGTTTTTCAAAAAGTGGAAGCAAAGAATAACCTTGAAGGAAACAGAAATAGCACAGAAAAAAGGGAGTTGGGTTGGATCAATGAATGGGTTTGATGGAGAGGATGTTGAGCTCAAGTTTGAATTAGGTTTATCAAGTCAAGCTGCGCAGGGTCTATCTATATGTAACATCATAGCAAGGTTGGCATAACATTTCATATGCAACATCAGGCTTTTTCATGATATGTGGTAAGGAGGATCTCTGAAGCTCAAATCTGGCAAGGTCATGGGTTCAATCCACAGTGTAAATACTCTCAAAATTTAGAGTATTTCTGGAAATGAATTTTGTAGAAGTTTGGGGAATTTTCGAGAATATTTCAGGAAAGATCTGAAGATTCAAGAATCTCCACAAATTATGAAGTAATTTAATAACTCATACATACTTTTATGAAGAATATAAAGCTAACCCACAATATCACCTTCAATATGCACAGAAAATGAAAAAACTTTATGAAACCAGAAAACTACTAATATATTATGTACAATCACCTACTCAAAAGAATAATCACAGTAGCAATCAAGACAAAATATATAAGTGATAGTTTCTCCACTCTAACTCCACAAAAATCCCCCAACCAATACAATAAATCTGAAAGTTCCAACATTGACCCAAAAAAACCATGAAAATATCTGCAAGGACAGCAATAAAAACCTCCTTAAATCCTCAACTTAAACATTTCATTGGAATTATTACATCTATAAAAAAATATCCACAATACCAAAACTCAATTAAATGACACAGCCTCACTGCATGAATAAATTAAAATACATCAAACAATGCAAGAAAATATCAGCTGAACCCTAAATCCCCCCTAATACCCCAGCTCATGCAATGCAAAGCCCAAACACCTCCATCATGACACAGCCCTATTAAAATATGGAAGGGGATACACTATATCACTAAGAACATCATGTGTCAAATTAAAAAAAATCACATCATCCCATCCACAACAGAAAATTCATCGGTTCAAGATATTATCACCTGACCTCACTTTAAAGTTCAAAAACAAGAAACACAGCCATGACAGATCCATAAATTACACAGCCACTTTGACCACACCTGAATCATGACATATGCAAAGTAAATACAAGTTGATCATGTGATACTTCACCCACCAACAGCATATAATGTGACAGAAAAGAGGCTGTTCACAAGAAAAATCCCCAGCTAAAATGAAATAAACTCATGCATGCAATGAAAATCAAAGAATATCATGTCATAATAAGCTCATCAAAAGATCATCATGTGATAAATGGAGGCTGTGCAGAGAAAGAATTATCATCAAACCTTAAGTCACCTGACCATGCAAGAAAATTCCTCAACATAGACAAAGTCAAATGATGGAATCAAGAGGAATTAAAGTGGAAAAAGACATCTCCCATGGAGGCCCCCTGTGGTCCCAAAAGGTATAGATAGAGGGGCTCTCTCCCTCAAATTTCAAACTCCTCCCATGCACATTATAAGCACATGAATAAGTCATCCCTCACCTGGGATTTAGTGCAGTATATTATAGCAAATTTACTTTCCCAGTAGCTAATCTCAGTGGAATTATAGTGTTGAAGATTACCCAGTAGCTAATATCAGTGGAATCCTAGTATTAAAAAAGAAGATTATCCAGTACCCAAAATTAGTGTTACTACTCTATTAAAATATTTCACCTAGTAAAATTAACACATTTTTCCAAGATTCAAAAGTAACTTACCCCTTTGAAAGTCCAAGATCAAAGAATGTTACCTCTAATGCTTAGAAAATACAATTTTATATTATTATTAACCACTCTTGAAAAAAAACCTTTAAAAATGATTTTACTCTATTATAAATTTACCTTGAAAAAATTTCCTTTATCAACACTCATCAAATTTTCCAGAACACCTGAAATAATCCAGATTATCAAGCTTCTCTCACCAAGAAGAAACCACTCATCCCAATTTCACTAAAAAATAAAAATTATACAGACAAGTAATTCATTAAATTCTCAAATTTAACCAAGATTACTGACATTAGATTTCTCATTATATGTTGCATAGGTCTTATATGAGACTTCTGAATTTTTTCTTCTTCAGTTGTAAAGCCACTTACCAATTTATTTTTGGTTTGTGATCTCCAAGGATGATTTTGTTCAGTGTTTTAAGAGGGGAAGGCAATAAACCCTTGCCACCCTTGGTTACAGGAAGTATTAGCGATTGAAAACTAGTTACCAGTGATTTCCCCCTCCAGTTATTTCCTCACTTCAATTCCACACCAAAAGAGTTCTCAAATTACTATTCTTAATTATATTTTACCTCATATAAATTTTGAGGACAAGAAAAGTACTTGATTTTTAATCAAAGCTTCATATGCACACCTTACATATGAGCTTACTTGTTAAACAAGGTATTGAGTATTTCTGGTAATCTGGGAGCTCCTCTTGTGTGGGATAAATGAAGCAGTACCTGGAAGGGGAAATTACAGGAAAACACTTTTGAATTGCCCTTAAAGCTTGTAACCCTTTCTCTGCTTTTGTGCTAGAATACTCTAAACTGCCTTCCTAATAATGCTTAATTCTATTGAATTGAGTTCCCAAATAAATTGAAATTATTTGATGGTGGCTGGGACAGAAAAATATATTCAACAGACCCTATCAGACTTTGTTTTATCTGTAAACAATGGTTTATTAAACCTTAACACAAATAAATGAAGATAAAACTGGGGAAAATTATTTTTTTAATCCTTTACTCAGAGAAGTAACACCTTGAGGGATTGCCTATTTTTGATGATAAAAATGTTGATAATATGCCAAATAATAAATAAAAAAACACGCCTACTATGTTTTAAGGTTTAATCCTTTTATGATGATAGCTTGGGATAACAGACACTACTATTATTTAACTTACTACCAAGCTTGGCTACTGAGTAAAGAACTTTGTCAATAGGATATCATTATAAAATAATGTAGAACAACTGTTGGCTACTATTATCTATAAAGCACCCAGCCAGTGCTACTGAGCAGATTCAGGAATGGAGGTAGTCAATGAGATGAGTTTATAAATTAAAGTAGACCAACTGTTAACTACTATTAATTATAAATCACTCAGAAAGTGCTACTGAGCTTGGCTATTGAGAAAATTGGGAATGGGATAACACTGTTAAGGGGAAAGTCAGGGAGTTTAATTTATAAATCAATGTAGACCAGCTTTTATCTTATATTAATTATATAATAGACTCAGACGGTTCTTGTGAGTGTAGCTACTGATAAAAAATGGGAGGGAGATAGTCAATGAGATGAGTTTATGAATTAACATAGACAAACTGTTAACTACTATTACTTATAAATCACTAAGGCAGTGCTACTGAGCTTAGCTACTGAGAAAAATTTAGGAATAGGGATGGGATGACTATACTTCTGAGATTAGCTACTTAGTATTCCTAAAAAATTAGGAGAATGTGGATGGGTGGAGGGGATTTTCCTCAGAAAAATATTGAAAAATTATGTTTTTGTTATGGGCCTCTCTCTAGGCCATGAGGAAAAAAGAATTCAGGGAGATCGGACCTCCATGAGAATGTCAAAAAAGAAGACTTGTGATTCTTCCAGTTTTTCTAGGCTGTGTTTTGTTTCAAGTGGGGCTGTGCAATACAGCCTGGGTTAACTAAGAAACTGCGGTGAAATGATGTCAATGATTATTTAATAAATTGGGATTTCTGGGATCCTTATCTCCATGATTAGTAATCCTTGTTTAGTTCCTATTTGATGATGTCATTGATTATCTGATCAATTGAGTTTCCAGGATCCTTATCTCCATGATTAGTAATACCAGTTTAATTCCTGTCTGATTATGTCATTGATTATGTAATCAATTGAGTTTCCTGGGATCCTTATCTCCATGATTAGTAACTCTGGTTTATTTCCTGTTGGTGATTTCATTGATTATTGAAGTGATTGAAAACCCTGGAAGCCTCATCTCCATGACTACCTGTCAGCCTGTGACTCAAAACCAGAGCACAAGCATGACAGCCAATATACCATAAATCAATGGTAAAGCCAAGATACCACCAAAACATGGAGCTGAGCCAAATTAGCTCAAAAGGTATCAAAAGAAAGAGGAAACTCACCTCTTTCTGAAAATACAAGTCCCATCACCATAGGACAAGAAATAACAAAGTTATTCCTGCTCAAAGTCATTGCTGAGCATAAACCTTAATTTTCACCTCTCATCTAAAATATAGAAGGAGAGGCTTAACCCCATCAAATGGGTATTCAAAATGAAGCTCTAAGCCAGGGCTATCCAATGGTACCAGCCAAACTGAGCTAGCACCAGTATTACTTGAGTTATGGTCAAATTCAGACCAAATAAGGGTGAACAAAACATTCACCTGTCATCTAACTTTTACAGTTTTAGTGTGAGATACTTAAAGTGGGGTCTTTTTGGAAAGAGCACAATCAGAGCTATCTGATGGTGTCATCCATTTCCCCATAACTCAACTACAACAGAAGTTATTGGCCAAACAAGCTTAATACAGCTTTTTGCCCAAACCACGCCAATGTACAAAATACTTGTACATGGGATAACTTTGTCATATTTAATGATAACCATGTCAAGTTGGGTACCATTGTGTAGAGCTCATATAGAGCTATTCAATGAACCAACTTTGAGCTTGATATCTCAAAAACTGACAGAGTTATGACCATTTCAAGGTCAAAATCCCACCAGCTGTCATATACTGCCTTACCATGGGATAACACCCCATAATCATGAATATGAGGTGTCAACAGACGAAGAAGCATGTTTTTACTTCAATACCTCATATGTCAGTCAATACTGGGGTCCCATACAGTTTCTGTACAGCATTCTACGCGTCATACACGTCAGAATCAGGCTGTGAGGTCCCCAGATGAAAATTTTCACCCTGTATTGGTGAAAACCGCCCAGATGTGGTTTCAAAACCACATCTGAGCCCAATACAGTGTATACAGGTTGTTTGCAAACCACAAGCCTGTCATGGGGAGTGAAAAATCTTCACTCCCTCTACGTGAAAAGGTTTAATCACCTTTTCACCTCAATTTCAGGATAAAAGGAGGGCTTTTCACAGCCAAAAACCTTTCCTCATCCTGCTCTTGAATACCCTACGTAGTAAACTGTCAAAAACAGTTTTACTCTTGGGTAATAATCAGGTATTATTATAATCTTAATAATTGTAGTCTTTATTATTGTAACCCAACAGGTAAAGCTGCACCCAGGGCTTTCAACAGCGCTCACCACCACTATATCCACTATAGTAAAGCCCTTTATTATTAAATTAGAACCATCTTCAACTCTTATAAAACCTTTTTAACTTTTATACACCATGTCACAGTCATAGTTAAAAGTTGTAAATACACTTTATTACTCTTATCATAGACTCAGCCTGACATTTTGGGGGCCTGGCCGTGTTTTTTACTTATTTTGGACCTTACAAGTAAGTTTTTTCTCTTTTTTTATCATTTATTGACACCTGTTTTTTATTTTTAGGCGTCATTTTCTTTTGAAAAATATATTTCATATATATTCCTCTTTAAAAATTTAATAATACTCATATTTTTAAAGAGTATTTGTCTAGTGGCTAATAACCACAAGACCAGTATTTTTGGCGTGTTTTGCATATAAAAACACTTTTAAGCCATTTATACAGTCTCAATTCTTAATTTAATTAAGACAGCTCATACTGATAAACCAACAGTTGAGGCGTGTTTGGACACATTGTTAACTCAATTGCCCTGTAATACACCATTTTTTGACAGATTATACTTGCTAATAACAAGTACTCTGTAAGATATTGGTATACAAACAGTATACCAATAATCAATAAGCTGTATTTCTGACGTGGAATTGTTAATTCAATTACACTGTCACTATACAAGGGCATACTGTAGTAACATACAAGCCCAGAGGCCATTCTTAGACGTGCAAAACCAGCCTTGTAAGAAGTCTTAACTGACATAAGCCCTCTTTTTCCTGTTTTGATTCAGTGGAAGAAAATTTCATACCACTTGAGACCCAGTCACAGGCCAACATACCAGTGACACCCTCAGAACCAGAGGGCAGCAAGGGCAAAGGAAAAAGGCTTAGTGAAGGCCTCATCACAGCCAAAAAGTGGACACCAATAGCCACTCAGAGGAGTAGAAAACCACGAAACTCTGCTTCAATACAAGGTAAACCAACCTTAACCACTTGTACAGGGAAGATTACAATTATTAACCCAGTTGTAACCTCCAAAGGCAAACTGCCCAAATCAGCAGATAACAAATTTGTACAAGGCACAGTCAAAGGTAAATACCCTAAGAACATAAAGTTTTTGACTGCTTGCAAACACTGATATGTCCCCTGCATACCTCAGAGACCTTGGCTTCCAAAGGAACCAGCCAGAGGATAGAGCAGGAATGTCTAGAACCAGAAGACCTGAAAGAAGACACATTGGACACAGTGGTGGATGGCAAAACAATGAGGGAGATAATATCAACCTTGCCATTCACACTCCAATTCAACAGAAACCTCAAACCAGAGGACTGGAAGGATATGGATCAAGTTCTTCAAATCCACCAACTCCTCAAAGATTTGTTTCAATGGAGTATGGACAACAAGAGGTTCAACCTAGCAACTCACTGGGCAGAACTGGGATCAAGTTGCCAGAAGATCTGTCTCAAAGAGATAGACTTCAAAGACCTTATGGTAATCACCAAGGGTTGGAATCCTACCAGGCAGCACAGACTCCTGGAGGCAAGGGCACAGAGGATAAGGGAGAATCAAGCCACTATCCAAGCTATAGAAGAACAGTTAACCCAGACAGGGCCTACTCAGATTCCTTCAGGTTCACAAGGAGCATGCCAAATCAGCTCTCCAGTGGCTTCACACCATTCAGAAACCAGCAGATCAGTGGCCAAGAGTCACCATTCTTCACAATTCCAGGAAGTTTCCAGGAGAAGACAAGGCAACAAGGGCAAAAACAAAGCCTCCTTCAACCAGAGGAGGAAGGAGTCAGACCCCATGATCCAGAAGCTGTTAGATTTGGTAAAAGAAGTACACAAGAACCAGAAGTAGTTGTAAACCACTCTAGAATCAGTAGTCCTAGTAATAGAAACATTACCCCCACTCAGACTGAAAATAACATTATCACATCTGAGAGTAACATCAACAGTGACACACTGTGGTTACAAATGTCCCAATATGCTGAGCAATCTGCAAAGCAGGCTACAGAATTTGCAGCTGCCCAAGAAAGGATGAGAAAAACTCAAGCCTCATTGGAGCAGATTGTTAAAAACCTTCAGGAAGGATATGCTCAACTGAGCAAAGCCTCTGAAGAAACCAACAAGAGACTGAATCAAGTCTCTGAAGAACAACACCATAGTAGCAGGGACAGGGAGTGTCTGAACCAAGACATCAACAAATTGTTTGATGCCTACCATAGCTTAAAGCCCCAACCACAAGGCCAAGCTATGGAGAATCCATATCAACCAGATGACATCAAACCAGATGCCATGTTGTTGAATAAGGCAAGATCTCCATCACAATACCAGGATGGAGATGGCATGTCTTATTCAGAGAAGGAAGCCTTGAAACAGCTTCCTGAGGCCTCAAACTGGCCCAAATTCTCTGGATCAGGAGAATATGATCATATGGAACTCATAGATTATATTGATGGACTCTTCATTGATGTACCAAGCATACCAGATTACTGGATTACTGCTAGACTGAATACTGCATTTAAAGGTCATGCAAGTATATGGTACACTGAAATGAAAGAAATCCATGGCAGAAGAAATTGGCCATGGTGGAAGAGTCAAATAATCCAAAAGTACAGTAATGGAACTTGGATATGGCAAAAGACCATGTCATTTGAGAATGACAAATACTCTGTGGACAAAGATCCATATGAGTGGTGTCTTAGACAGTCTAAAAGACTTAAAGCCATTGATCCTCAGATGAACATCCAAATGAGGAACCACAAACTCCTGACACAACTGCCAGGAGAACTAGAGCATGCAGTAAAGTGCAGATGCAACCAAAATTGCACTCTAGATGATATAGCCAATACCTTACAAGACATAAGGAAAAGGACTAATATAGGGAAATTCACCCCATATAGAAGCAGTAGTTTCAAAGAGAAACAACCTTTCAGGGTGGAGTTTAAAGACAAACCCAGAGAAAAAGTGGCAGAAGTGGCAAAGAAGAACAATTCTTGTCACAATTGTGGCTCAACAGACCACTATGCTAACAACTGTCCAAAGGCAAAGAAAAAAGTCTATGCCATAGAGAAAGTCCCTGAGGAAGAACCTCCAACAGAGGATTCTGAATCAGACTCTATGGGTGATGCCATTAGGGAACCATCTGATGAGGATCAAGACCCAAGAGAGGAATTTCTAGTGGAATACCAAGAGGAAACCCCACTAGAAATCCAGGATATACAGTTGGAAGCAGGCATGCCACAAGACACTGCCAACAAAAACTTGTGTAAACATACACAAGATGCACAAACATTCCTGGTTACACCAACCAAAGGAATGGCATATATACATGGAACAGCCACAAAAATGACTGTATGTATTGACAATGCTCAGCACCCACTGATCATTGACAGTGGAGCACACTGCTCCATAGTGGCCAGAAATTATCTGGATAAACACTTCCCAAACTGGGAAAAAGAACTCTTGCCCACCAGGGCAAAGAACTTTAAGAGTGCATCTGGAAAGATGACCTCTATTGGGACAATTATCAAAGAGATAATTATACCCCACAGAAAAGGTAATATCAGACTCAACCCAGAGTTTGTAGTGCTTGAAGATGCCCACATCCAAGGGTTTTTACTGGGGACAGATTACCAGAGGATGTATGGCATAGATATTTACAATAGTAAAAATAGGCATATTACCATTGGTACTAACAAGGAAAAGAAATTTTCTCTTGATATATACCAGATATCTTCTCAGGACCCACTGGAAGAACTTCTGAAAGAATTCAGAGAGGGACAGTTTAGCACTACCCTCACCAGTAAACAAAAGTTAAGTTTACTGAAGATGCTGAGGAAGAATAGACCAGCATTTGTCATTGGTGAAGAACCATTAGGCAAGATCAAAGGCCATGATATAGAACTATATCTGGATGTGGAAAGGCCTTATCCACCCATGTTAAGGAGACCTCCTTACCCAGCAAGTCTGGAGACCAGGAAAGAGATTGAGAAACATATCAATGAACTCCTGGACATGGATGTCATTAGGAAGATTGGACATAATGAGATAGTGGAAATTACCACCCCTGTCCTAATCACCTGGCATGATGGCAAGTCTAGATTGTGTGGAGACTTCAGAGCCCTGAATAACTACACAAAAGCAGACAGGTACCCTATACCAAGGATACCTCATGCCTTGGATAAACTGGCTAAAGCCAAATACATAACCAAGATGGATTGTATGAAAGGCTTCCACCAAAATGGAGTTAAACCAAACTCCATGAAGTTGCTCAGAATAATATGCCATATGGGCATATATGAGTACACCAGGATGCCATTTGGCATCAAAAATGCACCAGCCCACTTCCAAAGGATGATGGACACCATATTTCAGGAAGAAATAATGGAAGGCTGGATGGTAGTATATATTGATGATATCATTATATACTCAGAGACATGGGAAGACCATGTACAATACATAGACAGAGTGCTAAGTAAATGTACACCCATCAATCTAAAAATTTCACTTAAAAAGTGTAATTTTGGCCAACAAGAGCTACTAGCTCTAGGACACAAAGTCTCAGGCCTTAGTCTGGCAATTGACCAGAACAAAGTAGCAGCAGTACTGCAAAAGCCAGTACCAAAGAGCATTAAAGAAATGCAATCTTTCCTTGGGTTTGCTAGCTACTATAGAAACCACATCAAAAACTTTGCCCACATAACTAGTAGCTTATACAAGTTATGCTCAAAGGATGTAGTTTTTGAAATAACCAAGGAAAGGAGGGATGCATATGAGAGGATCAAATATGAACTCACAAATGCACCTGTGCTCATCTTGCCTGACTTTGAACTATCATTCAAGTTATACATAGATGCAGCATGCAGCCAAGGCTTAGGAGCAGCCCTTCACCAAAGACAAATTGTAGATGGTGAACCAAGAGAAGGTGTAATATGTTACATCTCCAGGCAGCTGAAAGATTCAGAAGCCAGGTATGGGGCCACCCAGACAGAATGTCTATGTCTAGTCTGGGCTCTAGAAAAACTCCATTACTATTTGGAGGGTGCAGTCTTTGAAGTCTACACAGACTGCACAGCCTTGAAGTCTTTACTAAACATGAAGACTACTAATAGACATATGCTGAGATGGCAAATAGCCATCCAGGAGTATAGAGGGAACATGACCATCATATACAAGGAAGGCAAAAGCCATACCAATGCAGATGGCCTTAGCAGATGGCCACTGGACAATGTCAAAAGCAATCCAGCTTATGACCCTGAAGTTGCTGCAAAAATTCCTATCCATTTTATGGAGATCAATAGGAAAAAGAACTTCAGATTCTCTGAATGGGCACCAGAGAGTGGTACCCTTGACAGTGGAAACACTGATTCAGAAGGGACAGAAACTCCTATACTGGGAATAAGTTCCTCAGAACTGCACAATGAATTTTTCAATGCAGTCCTGAAATCTTATGCTAAGCACAAACAGTGTAGCATATTACTCCAACTCCTTCAACAAAAATACAGGAGCCCAGAACTGGAAACCCAGCTGGAGGAACCCTGGTTGAGGGCTTATAAGGACAATAAATTCTTCCTTATAGATGGCCTGATTTATCACAGAGAAAAGCACACCAGTGCACTCACAGTGATAGACAGAGACCACATCTCTCTAATCCTGCAGGAATGCCATGACTGCCCCTATATGGGACACATGAGTGAAGACAGGACCAAAGAGAGGGTAGCAAGCACAGCTTGGTGGCCCAAGTGGGAACAAGAGTTGAGTGAATACATCAACACTTGTGAAAGATGCCAAAAGGCAAATAGAAAACATGGGAAGAAATATGGGTTACTTCAACATATAGAAGAACCCAAGCACCCATGGGAAACTATTAACATGGACTGGGTCACAGGACTTGTCCCAGGAGGCAAAGAAAACTACAATGCCTGCTTAATCATAGTTGATAGGTTCAGCAAAAGCATGAGATGTCTACCATGCCATAAAGAGGACACAGCCATGGACACTGCCCTGTTATTTTGGAATAACATAATATCCACCTGTGGAGTCCCCAAGATCATAATTAGTGACAGGGACCCAAAATTCACATCTGAATTTTGGACCAACTTATATGACATGCTTGGCACCAAACTTGCTTTTTCCACAGCTTACCATCCCCAAACAGATGGCCTGGCTGAGAGAATGATCCAAACAATGGAGGACATTCTCAGGAGGTTCTGTGCCTATGGCATGGAATACAAGGACCATGAAGGATACACCCATGATTGGGTTACCCTCTTACCAGCAGTCCAGCTGGCTTATAACACAAGCCAGCACTCTACCACAGGAAAATCACCTGCACTGGTAGAGAAAGGGTGGAATCCCCTGTTACCTGTGGATCACTTGAAGAAAAATCTTCTGACCATCCACCCCACAGCCAAAGACTTCCATGATATGTGGAGCAAAGCCTGTGATACTGCAGCCAAATGCATAGCTGAGGCCAAAGAGTATAACAAGCAGAGGTGGGACAAATCACATATGGAACCTGACTTCAAGGAAGGGGACCAGGTGTTAGTATCTACACTGAACTTCAACAATCTCAAAGGACCTAAGAAAATGAGAGACTCATTTGTAGGGCCCTTCACTATCATTAAGTTAATAGGGAAAAATGCAGTAGAGGTCAAGCTCACTGAGGAGTTTTCTAGGAAACACCCAGTCTTTCCAGTGAGCCTGGTCAAGCCATACTTCCAAACAGAGGAGGAAAAATTCCCCTCCAGGAAGAAGAACATCACTCCACCAGAAATAGTGGAAGTAGAAGACTCTCCTGGACCTGTGAGTAAAATCATCAGGGCCAGAAAAATCAGACTTAATGGAAAGGATCAAAGACAATACCTAGTCAGATTCAAAAACCAGACAGCTGATAAAGACAAATGGTTGGCAGAGGATGCCATACCAGATGGGAACCTTCATTTAAGGAGATTCAGAGCCTCTAGGAGGACTGAACAGTCTCATCAATGATGAGCCTTTTTTAGAGGGAGGGTATGTCAGCCTGTGACTCAAAACCAGAGCACAAGCATGACAGCCAATATACCATAAATCAATGGTATAGCCAAGATACCACCAAAACATGGAACTGAGCCAAATTAGCTCAAAAGGTATCAAAAGAAAGAGGAAACTCACCTCTTTCTGAAAATACAAGTCCCATCACCATAGGACAAGAAATAACAAAGTTATTCCTGCTCAAAGTCATTGCTGAGCATAAACCTTAATTTTCACCTCTCATCTAAAATATAGAAGGAGAGGCTTAACCCCATCAAATGGGTATTCAAAATGAAGCTCTAAGCCAGGGCTATCCAATGGTACCAGCCAAACTGAGCTAGCACCAGTATTACTTGAGTTATGGTCAAATTCAGACCAAATAAGGGTGAACAAAACATTCACCTCTCATCTAACTTTTACAGTTTTAGTGTGAGATACTTAAAGTGGGGTCTTTTTGGAAAGAGCACAATCAGAGCTATCTGATGGTGTCATCCATTTCCCCATAACTCAACTACAACAGAAGTTATTGGCCAAACAAGCTTAATACAGCTTTTTGCCCAAACCACGCCAATGTACAAAATACTTGTACATGGGATAACTTTGTCATATTTAATGATAACCATGTCAAGTTGGGTACCATTGTGTAGAGCTCATATAGAGCTATTCAATGAACCAACTTTGAGCTTGATATCTCAAAAACTGACAGAGTTATGACCATTTTAAGGTCAAAATCCCACCAGCTGTCATATACTGCCTTACCATGGGATAACACCCCATAATCATGAATATGAGGTGTCAACAGACGAAGAAGCATGTTTTTACTTCAATACCTCATATGTCAGTCAATACTGGGGTCCCATACAGTTTCTGTACAGCATTCTACGCGTCATACACGTCAGAATCAGGCTGTGAGGTCCCCAGATGAAAATTTTCACCCTGTATTGGTGAAAACCGCCCAGATGTGGTTTCAAAACCACATCTGAGCCCAATACAGTGTATACAGGTTGTTTGCAAACCACAAGCCTGTCATGGGGAGTGAAAAATCTTCACTCCCTCTACGTGAAAAGGTTTAATCACCTTTTCACCTCAATTTCAGGATAAAAGGAGGGCTTTTCACAGCCAAAAACCTTTCCTCATCCTGCTCTTGAATACCCTACGTAGTAAACTGTCAAAAACAGTTTTACTCTTGGGTAATAATCAGGTATTATTATAATCTTAATAATTGTAGTCTTTATTATTGTAACCCAACAGGTAAAGCTGCACCCAGGGCTTTCAACAGCGCTCACCACCACTATATCCACTATAGTAAAGCCCTTTATTATTAAATTAGAACCATCTTCAACTCTTATAAAACCTTTTTAACTTTTATACACCGTGTCACAGTCATAGTTAAGAGTTGTAAATACACTTTATTACTCTTATCATAGACTCAGCCTGACACTACCGTACTGTAATTTTTCTATATTATCCTGTCTTTATCTGTAAATAGACTTCCTGTAACTGTAACTGTATTACAGTACACCCTTGTGAAACTTGTGTAATTTTGCTTTGATTGTTCTGTGATACTACTGTGATACATTTACTGTATAATATCTGCTTCCTAGCCTATTCCATCTACATTTCATACCATTTTTCCATTTTTACACAGCTAAACCTTGAATTTATTCCTTCTAACATGACAATAGGGGGTGTCAAAGTCACTAAATCCCACCTTAAAATAACATGGGCTTTTGAACCCAAATCCCAACACTCAATCCCATGTTTTTTATACGTAAATCACATGGCATTTTAACTGAGTCCCCTGGTATTTTGAAGAAATCCCATGCATCTGGGATTGGATGTTGATGCCTAAACCAAATGAGTACTCACAATTCATACTTGTACAACATATTCTTCCACACTCCATTTTGGATAATCTGACCAAACAGCTTACAATCCATTTTCACTTCTTCATCCATATAATAATTGCTTTTTCCACAAAACGACACATCAATTCAGATATGAAGATCACCTCTGGCCTGCCACATCCATCAGGTCACTTGATATGTAAAGATTATTTAACCATAATTAATTGGCTTTCAGTCAAATTTAATTTTGAGTCATGTTTTGGTACTAGTGGTTGAACATCTATTGGAAGACCTCCTTTGTCAAAGCAGCATGGATTTCAGCTTATGGCCATTGAGAGAAACAAAAAATCACAAGATCTGCCAAGCCTTAGTTCAAGAAACATCCGAGATCAATGGAAAACATATAAAAAGAAATATGTGGCAGCAAAAACATTTGAAAATTTAACTGGGGCTGGAATAACGGAAGAGGATGAAAGTAAGGGTGTGAGCCTTAGAGGTAATTTCATATACCCAAAAGACCACAAATATAAAAAATAACATATTAATATAGATAAAATAAATTTATTTATATTATTAAAATAAAAAAATCAAAATATAAATATAAAATTATATTAAAAATAAAAAATTAATTACAATTTAAAAATAAAAATACATTAAATTTTGTAAGTATAAAATTACATTTATACTTGAAAAAATTAAGTAAAAATGAAATTTTAACAAAATTGTGAAAAAATAAATAAATTTGGAAAAAAGTTAAACAAAAATTATTATAGCTTTTTATCCAATAAATAAATACATAAAAATTATTTCACCATTGGATTCCTCATAAAAAATCAGGTTGGGTCACCTCTCAGTGAAATTCTTGTAACTCAACTCTAAATAAGCTTAAATTAAGTTTTTAGTATTTTCAATACAAAAGTTGAAAATCCTCAAAACCTTAATTTAATTCACACCACATGTGGTGTTAACCATCAATTTTTGTGTTAAAATTGAGGTGTTGTGTTTAGTTTAGAAGTTATGAGGAATTGAAGTATTTTCAATTGAATTCAATTGAAATGTCAAAATGTGCGCGTGTATTACATAAGTGAACTTTGATTTACATATGAGGTGTCAATTATTACTGTATTGTACTGTACAATTCAATTGAATTACATATGTAAATTATAAGTATAATACATGATGAGGAATTAAAGGAAAAATAAATTGGAAAGATTAAATTTGGGGGGGAAAAAGAACTCCAGCTCTAAGGGGGAGCTAGCCCCCAAAATCCTTGCTGACAGGCGTGGGATGTCAAAATTCACGCAAAAGCTCATCACTTTTGGCCTGGAATTGAGTGACAGGGTCTGTGGACTCATTTGATGATGAGGTTTTGATACCAACTCAGGTAGTTTTAGCTGTTGCCAAGAGGGTAAAACTACCCTTAAGATAAAACAATCATAGTAAAAACAGCTTTAACTGGTTTCTACGCCTCTGACACACATTCTGACGTGTTTTGAAGGCTCTAGGCCTGGTATTGCTATAGTAATGACTGATTTAAGGGTCTGAAATGGCTGAAACCAGCCCTTTTTGGTCTAAACCAGGGTTCAATGATGCCATAATTGGCTTTTTTGTTGTCAGACTGTTTTTTACGACTGACAAGAGTAAATTTTACTTTTGGAGTAAGAGAATTGATGGCTATAAAAGAATGTCTTCTTTGCCCCACTTTTCTCTTCATATTAGAATCTTTTCCTTTTATTAATTAGTTTAAACACTGTTAAGCTAATCAATCAAAGATTCCAACCACAATTTTTAAATCATTTTAATCCTTTTAACCACGTGAAAAAATCATTATAATTATTGTTTGTAACTATTATAATCATTTTTACCCCGGAACCACCCCAAAAGTGAATTAAAGCATCTTTCATCACTGTAAACTTTGTCACTTTGTTTCCAAATTCACTCTGGTCACTTTTGGGCGTGTTTTCTCTTTAATATTCTTTTTAAAGACTTTGTTCTTTAATTAATTGCTTGCAGTTCTTTGCTCAATTAATTCCAATTGAAATTGCTTTTGAAGAAATTTCTTTTGTAGCCTTAAAATATCTCTTGTAGAATATTTTTTGGAGAAATTTTTATTGTTGGTAAAACAAGAAATTTTTATAATACTATTGTTTTATACTAATAAAGTTATAAACAATAAAATTGGCGTGTTTTCTCTTAAAAATAATATTTCATACCATTTTTAACTGAATTTTACCTTATACAAATTTTGAGGACAGGAAAAGTACTTGATTTTTAATCAAAGTTTCATATCCACACCTTACATTTGGGGGCCCAGCCATGATATTTTACCTGTGACATATTTTTTTTACTCTTTTTAAATCTTTTTTCTTATATCGAAAAATTTAAAAACATATAAAAAATACTTATAATTCAAAAAATCCATAAAAAATAATTTTTTTCATATTATAAGTGAGGCTTATATATTGTTTTTTTTTTTGAAATAACCTTTTTTTACTTAATTAATTGGCTTTTTCATTAATTTTAGTGTCTGACAATGTGGTAAGACAAGAAAACATTGAAACAGCTTCAACAGTAACCAGCATTATCCCTGCCAGTACTGTTAATTCTGATCATAATAGTACTGTTATTATGACTCAAAATAACCAAGCTGAACCAATATCTTCTGAATTGATTAACTTGGACATAAGTAATACCCTTCAGAAAGCTAAAAATTTGGCCAATAGTAAGTTTTTGACGTAAAAATACTATTTTAAGCCTTTTTAACCATAATTATGCCTTCAACCAGGTCAGGGGTCAGCTACAACCCCTCAAGCAGTTGCCAAAAAGGTAATAGACATGATTATGGCAGAGGCCAATCAGGTACAGAAGGAAAAGGGTCAGTTGATGACTTCCAAACAACTAAAATGGGTCATTCTGAAGGTGATAATACCATTTTACCTTCAAAAAGAGTTGACACCGCCACAACAAGCCTCTGTGGACATATACAAAGCCAGCCACAGTGCATACAACAATGCACTTCAATTCAAGGAGTACCAGATCCTTGCAGACCTGTGGAAGAATTGCATGAATTCTTACCTGACAGTAAGAAAATTCCTGGGCCATCCCAACACGTGCAAATTGCTCAATGGATGGCATCCATTGATGAAGAAGAAAAACATGATGCTGTTGACACTAGACTGGAGGAAAAAAAACCCTCCACCACCCAAACCAGTGCCAAAAACAGCCCCAGTGGCCAGCAGCAGCAATTCCAACATGAAAAAGCAGCCACAAACTCCAAACAAGGGCAAAGGGAAGGCACCAGCTTCAAAACCTTACAGCCAGGGCTACAGAATCCCAAAGATTCAACATGATGCCATGGAACATGTATTTCAGATGGCCAGAACCATGATGGAATTACAGAAGAAGGAGGAAGCCAGATTAAGATTCCAGAAATGATTTCTGATATATATGATTCCATCCCAGAATTGTATGATTCTATGAATGACGTGAAAAAACATCTTTCTGATAAAAATGAAACCATTTGTAACAACATTAAAACAAACAACCTGAGTCTGTGCCAAATTAATGAAACACTTATGTGTTTTGAGAAAGTTTTAAGAACAATCAAAAATTCCAATAATGATAATTCTTCTAACAATAAGATAAATGAACAATCTGCCATTATTAAAGAATTAACTGATAAATATTCTAAATTCAATATTGATGACATAATTGAAACAAGAATTAAACAAGCCATAAATATTATCAAAACAGACAACAAGAAAGTCCTTGATGACATTTCAAATTCATTTACTGAAGTAAAGACATATACCATTGCCTTGAAAAAGTGTTTTGATGCTTCACAAGAAGAAGTATCAAAATTATCAATGAAATTGAATCAAGTCACTGCTGATAATACAAGACAGACAGAGTTATGGCAAGAACTGAGAAATAAGGAAAACATGTATAAAATTGAAGTAATAAATTTAATACAAAGCTTCCAACATGAATACAGAAATTCCCAAAGGTGTAGCAACAGTAAAATGAATGACATTGAACAAATACTGAACACCTTACCAAGAATGTCTACACCTCTAAATCAAAATGAGGCCACAAGAATTTCAAATCCACAAGTATTGGATCCTGATAATTCACAATTAAAAAATGAATTATCCACTTCTTTTCATAACTTGGAACCATCAATGGGCCAAGCACTCTTGAAAGAAGTTCCAAAACTTAAAGAATGACCTCACTTCAGTGGTGAAGGAGAGTATGACCATATGGAATTTATTAGAGGTATCGACATGATCAAAGAGGATTTTGAATTACCAGAAAGATTGGTAACAGCCAGGTTTAACACCTTGTTTACCAGATCAGCTCACAGATGGTACATAAAAATAAGACAAGCACATGGACACCAGAGTTGGACTTGGTGGAAAACCCAAATCATCAACAAATGGGCAAATGATGCTTGGAGGTTTAAAGCTGAAACAGCCTTTGAATCTGCCAAATTTAATGCTGATAAAGACAAAGCTTTACCATGGTTTTGCCAAAAAAAGGACAGATTAACAGCATTATATCCTGACATGTCAGAATTTATGATCCATAGAAAAATTCTGAGACAATGTGGAGGTGACTTAGAGCATGCTGTCAAAAGCAGGACTACTGAACAATCTTCAGCAGAGGATATTATCAATATACTAGAAGAAGTAACCACCAGAACCAAAATTGGTTCTAGTAGGGTGAATCTCAAAACAAGGTTTAATACACCTTGGAAAGATTCTGTGGACAAAACCCCAAAGAAAATTCTAGTAATAATAAATATAAATCTGCAGATACAGTCAGAAAATGCCATATTTGCCAAAGCACCACCCATTTAGCCAATACATGTCCAAAAAGGGGGAAAATCAATGAAATTGACATTGAAAAGGGACCAGATGTTGAAAAAGAAGACATAATTGAAGACAATTCAGATGATAAGTCATCCATATTTTCTGAATCTTCAAAACATATAGAAAATATCAATGCCACTTTTGACATCATGGAATCTTATTCCCACTTACCACAATTGAGCAATAGTCAAGTTGATTTATCAAAAGCTCAAGATGCACAACTTATGAAGACAAAACCAAACAGAGGAAAAGGTTATACAGCTGGTAATTCCTATATAACAGAAGTGGTGATTGCCAACAAGCCCACCAAACTTTTGCTTGACCCAGGAGCCTTTTGCTCTTGTGTTGGAAAATCTTTTCTTAAGACTTGTGTACCAAATTTTGAAGACCAATTGTTACCAATTGATGGTATAAAATTCAACAGTGCAAGTAACCCAATGAAAGCATTAGGAATCTTTGAGACCAATGTCATATTCCCACACATAAATGGGAATTTAAGGATCACAGTTGAATTTGTTGTTATGGAAAATTGCTCTAGTACCCATTTTATATTGGGAAATGACTATTTAATCATGTATGGAATAGATTTACATAATAACAAAGACAGATACTTTACAATTGGGGACAATAAGCGCCATAAATTTGCCTTTTTACCATTTAAAAGACAAATTACAGTAAACAAAGTATCACCAGTCAAGTTAGAGTTAGAGAAATTCAAGTCTGAACAGTTAAATGAGGCTGAAATAAGCCTTCATCTGACTGATAAACAAGAAAATGAACTTTCTTCCCTTTTGTATGACCACAGAGGAGCATTTGCTACAGACAAAGAACCCCTCGGAGCAATTGTTGGTCATGAAGTTGACATCATTCTTAACATTGAGAGACCTTATCCACCACTCTTAAGAAGACCTGCTTATCCAGCAAGTCCAAAATCAAGAGAAGCTCTAGAAATTCATATCAAAGAACTTCTGGACCTTGGTGTAATAAGAAAAGTAGGCCACAATGAGGAAGTAGAAATAACTACACCAGTTATAGTGGCGTGGCATAATGGAAAATTCAGAATGGTTGGGGACTTTAGAGCTCTGAACACTTACACTGTCCCAGACAGATACCCAATACCAAAAATTCAAATTGCCCTTACTCAAATATCTCAAGCAGTGTATATAACCACTATGGATGCCCTTAAAGGATTCCATCAAAATGTGGTAACACCAAGAGCAAGAAAATACTTAAGAATTATTGTTCATTGTGGAGTGTATGAATACTTAAGGATGCCCTTTGGTATCAAAAATGCACCTTCACACTTCCAAAGAATGATGAATGAAATCTTCCCTGAAGAACTCTCAGAGGGATGGTTAATCATTTACATTGATGACATTATTATCTGTTCAAAGACTTGGGAGGAGCACATGTACAGATTATCAAGAGTTTTGACAAAAATCCAATCAGTAAACATGAAAATCTCCTTGAAGAAATGTCATTTTGGATTTAAAGAACTTAAAGCATTAGGACATGTTGTATCTGGTTTGTCCCTTGGAATTGACAAAAACAAAGTTGCAGCAGTATTGTTAAAACCCATGCCTCAGAATAAGAAGGAAGTTCAGTCATTCTTAGGTTTTGCAGGATATTACAGGCAAAACATTAAACATTTTGCATCCATAGCAAGACCACTTTATAAGTTGTGTGACAAAGAAACAGTATTTGAAATGACTGTTGACAGAGTCAAAGCTTTTGAGTCTCTAAGAGAAGCATTGACCACTGCTCCACTCTTACTGATGCCAGACTTTAAATTGCCTTTCAAGCTGTATATTGATGCATCAGGGGATGGACTGGGTGCTGCAATTCACCAAGTTCAGATCATAAATGATAAATCTGTAGAAGGACCCATATGTTTCATATCCAGGCAAATCAAACCAACTGAAGCCAGATATGGAGCAAGTCAGATGGAGTGTCTATGCCTTGTCTGGGCCTTGGAGAAGTTGAACTACTTCTTAGAGGGATGTGTTTTTGAAGTGATAACAGACTTTACAGCTGTCAAATCACTTTTGAACATGAAAACACCCAACAGACACATGCTCAGATGGCAAATAGCCATACAAGAATACAGAGGCAATATGACTATTGTTCATAAGGATGGGAATATTCATAAGAATGCAGATGGACTAAGCAGATGGCCATTACCAAATAATATTGATAATCCTGCTTATGTTCCAGAAGAAGCTTCACCACAAATTCCAATAGAAGGAATAAGTGTTACAGACTTGAACACCACCTTCTTTGAAGAAGTCAGAAGTAGTTACACTCCAGATAAGAATTGTAGCATCTTATGCCAATTACTTAACAAAGACTGTAAAGACAACTCTCTAATACATGCCTTGGATGAAGTATGGAGAAACTCTTATGATGAAGGAAGATTTCACCTACTTGATGGTATAATTTACCACATAACCAAGCACACATGTGTCATGACAGTTGTACACAGGTCATTAATCAATCTTGTACTGAAAGAATGCCATGATAGTCCCTTTTCAGGACATCTGTCTGAAGACAGAACAAGAGAAAAAGTAAAAACCTGAATATGGTGGCCAATGTGGCAGAAAGATGTTGCAGAGTATTGCAAAACCTGTGACAGATGCCAAAAGGCAAATAAATCCACTGGAAAAAGACTTGGAAATATGATAAAAATCCAAGAACCAAACAGACGTTGGGAAATTGTCCATATGGATTGGGTAACTGGCCTACCACCAGGAGGTGACAGGAGCTATAATGCTTGCCTGGTAATTTTGGACAGATTCATTAAAACTCCAATCTTTTTACCATGTCACAAAGATGATACAGCCATGGATACAGCTCTGCTGATATGGAATAGAGTAGTGTCATGGACTGGGATATTTACAAATATCATCAGTGATAGAGATCCCAAATTCACTTCAGAACTATGGACAAATCTTCACCAATTATTTGGCACTAAACTGCCTTTCTCTACAGCCTACAACCCACAAACTGATGGCCTGGCTGAAAGGATGATCCAAACCTTAGAGGACATGGTGAGAAGATTTTGTGCATATGGCCTTGAATTCAAAGATTGTGATGGATTTACCCATGATTGGTGTACTCTGTTTCCAGCACTGGAATTAGCATATAAGACATCAATACATGCCAGTACCAATCAGACTCCTGCTATTCTAGAAAAAGGATGGAACCCCAAGTTACCCCAAGATCCCTTGAGGAAAGACTTAATTGAAATACATCCCACAGCTGCTAGCTTCAAAGGAATGCTAGACAAAGCTAGAAAGCATGCAGTAAGATGCATGGAGGACTCTTTTGCATATGCTAAAGATAAATGGGATAAATCACATGCAACTCCAGATTTCAAAGTGGGGGACCTAGTTCTTGTATCCACCACTAACTGCAATAACATCAAAGGATGTAAAAAGTTGAAAGACTGCTTTGCAGGACCTTTTGTCATTAAGGCCCTCTATGGAGAAAATGCTGTTGAAGTAGAGTTATCTGAAGAACTTAGAAATAAGCACCCTACATTTCCAGTGAGCTTGATAAAGCCATATAAATCTAGTGATGCTGAGAAATTTCCCTTGAGGAATAAGATTCCCCAAGTTATACCTCCTATTGAGACATCTGGTACTAAGAAAATTACCAAAGTTCTTAAAGAAAGGAAATTAAGAACCAAGAAAGTAAGGGAATACCTTGTTAGGTACAGAGACCCAACTTGTGAAGATGAATGGTTAGAAGAAAAAGATATACCAGAAGCTACCAAACTCCTCAGGAGATTCAGACACACTAGAAACACCAATATTACAAAGTAATATTCTTTTTTAGGGGGAGGGAATGTGAGCCTTAGAGGTAATTTCATATACCCAAAAGACCACAAATATAAAAAATAACATATTAATATAAATAAAATAAATTTATTTATATTATTGAAATAAAAAAATCAAAATATAAATATAAAATTATATTAAAAATGAAAAATTAATTACAATTTAAAAAGAAAAATACATTCAATTTTGTAAGTATAAAATTACATTTATACTTGAAAAAATTAAGTAAAAATGAAATTTTAACAAAATTGTGAAAAAATAAATAAATTTGGAAAAAAGTTAAACAAAAATTATTATAAATTTTTATCCAATAAATAAATACATAAAAATTATTTCACCATTGGATTCCTCATAAAAAATCAGGTGGGGTCAGCTCTGAGTGAAATTCTTGTAACTCAACTCTAAATAAGCTTAAATTAAGTTTTTAGTATTTTCAATACAAAAGTTGAAAATCCTCAAAACCTTAATTTAATTCACACCACATGTGGTGTTAACCATCAATTTTTGTGTTAAAATTGAGGTGTTGTGTTTAGTTTAGAAGTTATGAGGAATTGAAGTATTTTCAATTGAATTCAATTGAAATGTCAAAATGTGCGCGTGTATTACATAAGTGAACTTTGATTTACATATGAGGTGTCAATTATTACTGTATTGTACTGTACAATTCAATTGAATTACATATGTAAATTATAAGTATAATACATGATGAGGAATTAAAGGAAAAATAAATTGGAAAGATTAAATTTGGGGGGAAAAAGAACTCCAGCTCCAAGGGGGAGCTAGACCCCCAAAATCCTTGCTGACAGGCATGGGATGTCAAAATTCACGCAAAAGCTCATCACTTTTGGCCTGGAATTGAGTGACAGGGTCTGTGGACTCAATTGATGATGAGGTTTTGATACCAACTGGGGTAGTTTTAGCTGTTGCCAAGAGGGTAAAACTACCCTTAAGATAAAACAATCATAGTAAAAACAGTTTTAACTGGTTTCTACGCCTCTGACACACATTCTGACGTGTTTTGAAGGCTCTAGGCCTGGTATTGCTATAGTAATGGCTGATTTAAGGGTCTAAAATGGCTAAAAATGGCTTAAAACAGCCCTTTTTGGTCTAAACCAGGGTTCAATGATGCCATAATTGGCTTTTTTGTTGTCAGACTGTTTTTTACGACTGACAAGAGTAAATTTTACTTTTGGAGTAAGAGAATTGATGGCTATAAAAGAATGTCTTCTTTGCCCCACTTTTCTCTTCATATTAGAATCTTTTCCTTTTATAATTAGTTTAAACACTGTTAAACCAATCAATCAAAGATTCAAACCACCATTTTTAAATCACTTTAATCCTTTTAACCACGTTAAAAATCATTATAATCATTGTTTGTAACTCTTATAATCATTTTTACCCCTGAACCACCCCAAAAGTGAATTAAAGCATCTTTCATCACTGTAAACTTTGTCACTTTGTTTCCAAATTCACTCTGGTCACTTTTGGGCGTGTTTTCTCTTTAATATTCTTTTTAAAGACTTTGTTCTTTAATTGATTGCTTGCAGTTCTTTGCTCAATTAATTCCAATTGAAATTGCTTTTGAAGAAATTTCTTTTGTAGCCTTAAAATATCTCTTGTAGAGTATTTTTTGGATAAATTTTTATTGTTGGTAAAACAATAAATTTTTATAATATTATTGTTTTATACTAATAAAGTTATAAACAATAAAATTGGCGTGTTTTCTCTTAAAAATAATATTTCATACTATTTTTTACTGAATTTTACCTTATACAAATTTTGAGGACAGGAAAAGTACTTGATTTTTAATCAAAGTTTCATATCCACACCTTACAAAGGGAATAAAATCAATGAGTGAAAAGCTTTAACGTATGTGTCCTTGCTATGCTGAAATCAATTTTCTCTTTGGACACAAGCCCATTGTTGCTCCCATTGCAAGCTAGGATTCACAAGAAAAAGACAGCTTCAATGGTGGTGATGATGATGATTTTTTGCCTGATACGGTAAGTTATTGTTTCTTCCTTTTTCTACCTGCAATAATTAATACTCATTTGCTTTTTAAAGGAGAATGATAGTTTGGAATCACCACTAAATGTGGTTCCTTTGCGTCATAATGAAGATGACTTGGTTCAAGTGGAAAACCTTCAAGATGAATCAAAAAGTATGTTTAAGCCTTATACTTATGAAATCAATTGTTGATTATTTCTCTTTTGACCAGAAAAGTAAATCCATAATGCATTCAACACAAAAGTGTAATCAAGCATTGAAACCCAACTTGAATGACAAGAGTGGTTCTAGGAAAAGGCCAATGGATATGTTTGCACCAACATATGCAAATTTGCTTGAATCACGGCAAAAGGGTATGTTTTGGAATTATGGTTAATCTGATCAATCCTACTGACAAAATGCATGATTTTTAGCCTGTGAAACCAGTGAAAATTCTTGTTTGGAGTAGGACAGGGAGAGGTGGAATGAAGAGAAAGCAAGTAACATGGAAAAGCAATGGTTTGAAGAAGTCAACTTGCAAAAGCAAATGGAGTTTGAGTAGAAGGAAAATACAAAGAAATATGAATTTGCAAAAGAAAAGTGGAATTGTGAATTGGAATTGAAGGAAAAGCAATGCCAAATGGATCTCACTATAGCAGCATTGTCATCAAGCAGGCCAATTGGGGAGCTGGAACGCATTCTGACATTAATCAAAAAAAGTAACATATTAGGCCTACATAATGTGAGCATTTTATATGTGGTTATTTGTTAAATAAAACTGATTTTTATGTTTAATTATTGATCTTATGTCATGAAATCAAACTGCACTTTATTACCAACTGAAAATTCAATTTTTATGCGTAATTGGGGTACCAACTTGCAATTTTGTACAAAATTTAATTGCAATTTAGTAAAAAATTGAAAATTTGGGCCACTTTTGCATCAAGATTTCATGTGAAGTCTGTTCAAAATGAAATTGATGGCTCCCTCCATATTGCCTTTTTTTTGGATTTTTCTCCAAATATAAGTTGATGACACCTTTTTTCGTTTTTTTGAAATGGTATTTGATGTCATTATTTATTGATTTTTTTTAATTTTTTCATCTTTTTGTATATGTTTCTTTTTTTTATGATTCATTGTTCACTTTTATTTTTTATTTTGAATTGATTGAACTTTTAATTTTGAAATTTTCCTTTTATTTTTGATTTTTAATCTTCAATTTTGAATTTTTAACTTTTAGTTTTTTTTTTAGTTTGAAGTTTTTTTTAATCTAAATTTTGAATTCTTCATTTCTTAATTCTTATTTTTCCTTTTCACCCCTCACTCTTCCAAAAAGAATTTACCATTTTTTTTAAATCAAGTAAGTGAATTTTTCTTGTTTTTATTTCACAACTCTGATTTTTTTTACATCCTTCTTATTTTTGTTTTTTTATAGGTAACCTGTTTAAATTTTATTTTATTTCTTTTATCCACCTCCAAAAATCCCCCATCTATCACCACCCACCACCAAAAACCCACCATCCCTCACCATGAAACTCCTAAAAGCCCCCACCCATCACCATCCAACTATAAAAGCCCCCCACCCCACTCACCCTGGAGCCTCCCCAGAAGGCTCCTGGGAGGTTCCAGGGCCTAGCTGGCTGAAATAGTGTTGAATTGATTTGGAATTGATTCGGCAGGCCACCCAAATTGATTTTGAATTGATTCCAAGGCTTTTTTTAATTTTAATGCTAATTGATTTTTTTTCTTTTTATTTTTTTAATTATACAATACTGATATACTGTTTTTTTAAATTTTTTCTTTGAAAATCAGAAACTTATTTATGTTTTTTTTTCTCATGAATGATATTTCAATGCTGATTTTTTCTCTTTTTTTTAACATCATCATCATGAATTACTAATAATTAATTTCTTTATTTTTATTTTTTTTGAATAATAATAATTTTGAATTTCTTTTTTTGATCATTATGATTGCTGACTTTTTTTTTATAATCATCATCATTAATAACTGATGATCTTTTTTTTTGCTTTTTTTTAAAATCATGATCATGTTGAACTTATGATTATTTTTTTTAAATGATAATCATTACTGACCCATGAGTTATTTTTTATTTTGATTTTTGTTTAAACTTTTTACTTCTTTGTTAATATAGGAGAATATCATTTATAACGGTTTCTTTTGCAATGTCATTCAATTTCACCCCCCTTCCATCATCCTTGAAATTTCAAAAAAATGCTCCTACTCTCTCTCACTCTTCAAATCATTTGGATGATTTCATAGTTTGGACTAAACCAGACTCAGCGCATCATCAGAGTGATTTGAAAGATGATAAAGCTATTATTACTCCTCTTCATTGCATGGTTAGGACTAAACCAAATATAGAACATCATGAGGATAATAATACCAAATCAAATCATAAAAGAAAGCCCAGCCAAAGCCAAAGAAAACACATCCATGACTAAAAACAAATTATGTCTCACCTCGGCCATCCAAACAAAGAATATAAAGACTTTTCAACCATTTGAATTGACAATAAATCAACCAATGTCTCATTTCCAAAAACTCCATCTCTCAACACTCTCCCCCATCCTTATATACTCATTGATAAAACAGAAAAGCCCTTTTTGCCTGTCATGATATTTGAAATACCCCTTTTGATAATTCTTCTGGACACTCTCAAATGCTTCAAAACCTAATCATGAGATTAATTTCCTTATCTCAAACTTGACAAGAAATTAAAAGAAATAAGCAACTCCAAGGTGCCATTATGAAAGGTATTGGGCTTTGTTCTGGTTCAGATTCTGGAAAATCTGCAGGTGTTTGATCTTTTTTGCTTAGTATTTTGATAATTACTAACTCATTACAAAATTATTAGGTGTTTACTCCAGAAAACCAGGTTTAACTACTCATAAAATTTAAAAATATAATAATCAATGGACCAAACTTCATCAATATGACAAATTGGTTTACTCAAGAATCTCCCATTTTTCAAAATTAGCAGCTAATGAAAATCAGTCATTAATGGAAGCAGCCAAATTACCAAATTGCAGTCAACTTGAATGGACTTCTTCCAATCCAAAGGAAGAATTCAAATAATTCACCAATGTCATTGTCACTCAAGATGGATTTTTCAATAAGACGCACCAAGATTTAAATGATCTCAATGCCTGGACTTATGGTATATTTTCTTTTGAATTAAAAAAATATTTCCATCCCCTTCCAACTCTCTTCACTCCCTCTGGACATGGCTTGCACTTCCCCAAATTGAAAATAGAGATTGATTTTTCAAAAAAACCAGGCACAATGGAAATTCTTTGGAAGACATCAAATATGGTTCATTGTACAACAAAACCTCCTCCAGAAATTGTCAATCATGACAAAATAACTCATTTTGGATTTTCTTTTTGAATCAACCATAAATTATTTAATGTAGGTGAAAAATTCTTTAAAATGACGCTCACCAAAATTAATTCAAAAGTCAATGGGTAGTTTGAAAGAAATATGCAGGATCAAAAAAGAGCTAAAAATATTAATTTTAAATAGTTTTATTTTACCAATAACATCTCCACTACACTGTATGCCATTAAATTAAGTACATAAATCAATGGTCCTGATGAAATTTAAAATTGACTATTTTTACATGCCAAAGTAATTGGTTTAATTTTTTCATGCATATTTACGAAATCTTCCCCGATTTCATTATTGGCCAGATTTTCTGCATGTGATGGATCATAATCTTCATATAAATCAAACCATTAATCACCAATTTATGCTAACATATTATGTAAAATCATGCAAGAAACAACCCAACTAACAAAATATTCAATCTCATGATTATACCTCATTCAATTTTGCATCTCCCTTAGAAAAAACCACTGTCCCTTCAAAATTCCAATTGCGTGCTTTATTCTGACCCTTGATTTTGCTAGACAGTAATTGAAAGAAAAATTGTCTTCATTCTGTGCTACAACTCCCTTATATGTTGGAACAACCCAAGGAGAGATTGCATATGCTGAATCAGCAAGTAAGTACTGATCCTTTTCATAAAACTCTTGAGGGGTTTGTGCTATCTTCATATGTTGATAGACATTCAAATCATGAAGTGACCCAGTCAAACCAACATGTACAGCAGTGAACTGTTTGTCGATATCACAAACCAGTTGTATTGACATAGAATACTTTAATTGTAAACACTCAGTAAAAATTAAATAAAGAATAAAGACTCAACAGATTACCTCTTTCTGCAATCAAAATAGGCTTCACCATCATTGGAGGGACGTTTTGATAATGGTATGAGACGCTCATCAATAAACACAATTCACCCAGGGAAGCCTTCTGCTTGCATTACTTGAGACATCTCTCCTTGTTGTTCTATTGTTGGCCACACAATTAGTTTGCGCTTCAACTTCATTAATATCTGATGCCTCTTTGAGTGTACAACACAATAGCCCCATGGATAATTCCAAATAAAATTCCAATCTTTCCCAAAGCGGCCCCATTGCCATTTGATCCTAGCCTTGGTAATGCCACAGCCAATTGGATGGCAGGATTGTGTTGTTTGTTTTGTGATGAGTTTTGAAGAATTTTATCAGCTTGAATTTGTGCAACCAGTTTTTAAAATGATTCATGTGTCGTCCTACATAGCTGTTGAAACTTTTCAGATGATAATTTTTGTAAATCATTCATTGTATACATGGAATGTGATGGATATCTTCTACAAGGATTGATATATCTTTGTGATGTTATCATATCTAATAAGATTATATCTTCCTCGATATCAGAATCACTATCAGAGCTGAGAGCATGAATGAACTGAAGTGAGTTTAAGGTCTGAAGTAAAGGTAGCCTTTGTGATGCCTTGGGCATGGTAAATGAAGAAAAGGCCTGTAGTAAATGCAATTTGAAATCAAATACTTTGATAAATGATGAGTGTATTCAGATTTTAAGCAAGAAAAGGAACGTTTTATGCAATTTAACATGCCCTTACTGAGCTGTGTGGTTTAAACATGTGCCTTTATTGGGAAGTTAAAGGTGGGATTTTAGTATTTAAACATGGGATTCGGTACCAAAAACCCACGTTTTTATACCTTAAAGTACCACACCTGTTTAGGTGTGGGATTTTGATAATCCCAAAAGGTTGATGCAGGATTTTGGCAAATCAAAAGTGGGATTTGGTAACTTTGACACCCCCTAATGTCCACCTTATCATGATCATGAAATTATTACTAGCTTTTTAAATATACTTAACTCCTTTTTTAAATGATGGACTTCCTCAAAGGAATCATAGAGTACAATAAACCTGTACTATTCTTGTTTCATTGATATCCTAAGCCTGAATTAAACAGCTTTCCTGGATTTAACCCTCTAAATTTAATATTCATTTCCTTCTTAAAATCAATAGAAACACCACTTTTCATCTAAATACCCAATTCTACCTTTTTGATATATAAATAAACTTTCAATTAATATTTATGACCCCTATCATGCTACAAGTCTTCCCTAAAATGTAATTCCATTCCTCCTCATTGTAAATAGGGCCTTCTGTGCTGTAGTATATGTTTTTTTATTTTACTACCCACAAGATTTAAAGAAAATTGAAGTAAAAAAATTAAGAAACCAAAATATATAGAAAAAAAATAATTGTTTTAGGTCAGCCAATCCCTTGAAGGTTAACTTAATCTGGGTGGTGCATTGGGGTGTCACAACATAATTGTCAAGTTCATTTATTAAAAAAGGGTATTTATTGGGTTTAATGGTGTTAGTCCTTCTTATAATTTATTTTGAAAGCCAATGAATACAATAATTTATTGGTAAAGACCTAAGGGAAATTTGAAAAATATTGTTGCCTAGTTTTTCCATTGATCCAAACTGGTACAGGTATACCACAGTAACTAAAATTCTTTTCTGATAATTTAAATTCCTCTAATAAATTCCACATGGTCATAATCTCCTTCACAACTGGAGTGAGGCCATTTTTTAAGTCTTGGTACTGATATCAAGATTACTTGGCCCATTGATAGTTTGAAAATATGGAAATGAGGGGGAAATTAATTTTTTCATTTTTTCATTTCCACATTGACTAACTGCGGGTTGGAATTCATTATTCCCTCAATTTAATTTGGTGGTTTACTAATTGCTCAATCTCACTCAACCTACTTTTATTGCACTTTGTGGAATTTCCAACTTCATTTTGAAATATTTGTATTAAACAGATAAAATCAATTTTATAAATATCTCCTTGAATTTTAATTTCTTTCCATAAATTTTCTTGTGTAGGTTTATCAAAAACAATTTTATTTTTTTTGGCTCAAATTTGATACTTGGTCTTGTGAATTATCAAAAAACTTTTTCAAGGCAATTGCCTTTGTCCTTAATTCAGAAAATGATTGTGTGATATCATGGAAGATATTAAAATTCCCTTCTTTCATAAAAATAATTTATTTTTGTATTCTTGTCCCAATCATTTAATAAAAATTTAACTTAGAATATTTTTTTGTCAACTCTTTGATCGTGACAGATTCTTCGTTTATTTTACTCAAAAATATATTATCACTATTTGATGCTTTATGTGAGCCTTAGAAGTATTTTCATATACCCAAAAGACCACAAAAGATAAATTAAGATACAAATATTAATAAATTTAATTTATTAATATTATGAAAATTGAAATATAAATACAAATTTATATTTGAAAATCAAAATTTAATTGCAATTCAAAAATAAAATTACATTAAATTTTGGAATTATAAAATTACATTTATACTTGAAAAAATTAAGTAAAAATGAAATTTTAACAAAATTGTAAAAAAATAAGTAAATTTGGAAAAAATTTAAATAAAAACTATTATAACTTTTTATCCAATAAATAAACATATAAGAATTATTTCACCATTGGATTCCTCATAAAAAATCAGGTGGGGTCACCTCTGAGTGAAATTCTTGTAACTCAACTCTAAATAAGCTTAAATTAAGTTTTTAGTATTTTCAATACAAAAGTTGAAAATCCTCAAAACTTTAATCTAATTCACACCACATGTGGTGTTAACCATCAATTTTTGTATTAAAATTGGGGTGTTGTGTTTAGTTTAGAAGTTATGAGGAATTGAAGTATTTTCAATTGAATTCAATTGAAATGTCAAAATGTGCGCGTGTATTACATAAGCGAACATTGATTTACATATGAGGTATCGATTATTACTGTATTGAACTGTAAAACTCAATTGAATTACATATGTAAATTATAAGTATAATACATGATGAGGAATTAAAGGAAAAATAAATTGGAAAAATTAAATTTGGGGGGGAAAAGGAACTCCAGCTCTAAGGGGGAGCTAGACCCCCAAAATCCTTGCTGACAGGCATGGGATGTTAAAATTCACGCAAAAGTTCATCACTTTTGTCCTGGAATTGAGTTACAGGGTCTGTGGACTCAATTGATGATGAGGTTTTGATACCAACTGGGGTAGTTTTAGCTGTTTCCAAGAGGGTAAAACTACCCTTAAGATAAAACAATCATAGTAAAAATAGTTTTAACTGGTTTCTACGCCTCTGACACACATTCTGACGTGTTTTGAAGGCTCTAGGCCTGGTATTGCTATAGTAATGGCTGATTTAAGGGTCTAAAATGGCTAAAAATGGCTTAAACCAGCCCTTTTTGGTCTAAACCAGGGTTCAATGATGCCATAATTGGCTTTTTTGTTGTCAGACTGTTTTTTACGACTGACAAGAGTAAATTTTACTTTTGGAGTAAGAGAATTGATGGCTATAAAAGAATGTCTTCTTTGCCCCACTTTTCTCTTCATGTTAGAATCTTTTCCTTTTATAATTAGTTTAAACATTGTTAAACCAATCAATAAGAGATTCCAAACACCTTTATTAAATCATTTTGAACCTTTTTAACACGTGAAAAAATCATTATAATCATTGTTTGTAACTCTTATAATAATTTTTTACCCCTGAACCACTCCAAAAGTGAATTAAAGCATCTTTCACGACTGTAAACTTTGTCACTTTGTTTCCAAATTCACTCTGGTCACTTTTGGGCATGTTTTCTCTTTAATATTCTTTTTAAAGAATCTGTTCTTTAATTAATTGCTTGAAGTTCTTTGCTCAATTAATTCCAATTGAAATTGCTCTTGAAGAAATTTCTTTTGTAGCCTTAAAATATCTCTTGTAGAGTATTTTTTGGATAAATTTTTATTGTTGGTAAAACAATAAATTTTTATAATATTATTGTTTTATACTAATAAAGCTATAAACAATACAATTGGCGTGGGTTCTCTTAAAAATAATATTTCTTACTATTTATAATTGATTTTTTACCTTATACAAATTTTGAGGACAGGAAAAGTACTTGATTTTTAATCAAAGTTTCATATCCACACCTTAAACTTTAAGTATTCATGAAAATTTGTAAAAAAAAATTCATTTGCATTTCTTTGGCTCAAAATTAGATTATTGATTCTTGTAATAAATATGAAATTTCACTTCATTCATGGCTATATACAGTTCTTGAATTCCATACAAAATCTCAGAAATAATCTCCAATATCTTAGTCTATATTCCTCCCTCTTATGCATTTACATCATAACACAGCCAATCTGAAACACATTTTCCATTGCATATTATTTAATCATCGGCATTCTGTATCCTTGTCTGTATGGCTTGGTAGCTATTTCCCTTCCTTGGCCCTTTTTTCTAAGCTTGTGGCCCATCCTTCTTGTTGGAATTGCTTCTGCTGGCTACTATGGTAGGATTATTCACTGTTTTAGGTGGTTGTGGGTTTTCTCCTTCATTCTTATGTCATGAGCATACATTCCTTTTTATCCAACAACTTAAGCTATGCATTCAGTGACTTGTAAGTCCTGAGATGACCCTGAAATTTTCTCACTTCCAGGTAAGAATTTAGGAAGTTTTTCCAAAGATGTGCTAAAATATAGTACTGCTTTTATGAATGTATAAACTGGCTTACTGTGGTGGTGTAAGCTCTATTAGAAGGTAAAAAAGTCTTATCAGCTTTAGAATGGCATAATCTTTCAGTATGTGGTTTATTCACTGGTCCTTGTCCTTCTTTACAAAATTAGATTCTTCCATAATCAGATCTATAATATGTTTTGGAGATTATTTTTGCATTGAAGTCTGCTCCTGATTTAATTGAAGGGATTATTTTGAATAAAAAAGCTTAAAAGATAGTAATTTAACATAAGAAACCTTATGGTTTTTGAGATTCTTACCCTTTTGAAGTGTATGACTCATACTCAAATCAATTCATTCTGAAATTCATTCTTCTTGATTATTCAGAGCTATAATAGCTGCAATATTATAGTCAAAATTGGAAGTACTGACAGGCATAATTCTCTTTACTGTTGAAGCTGTTTCAATATTTTCTTGTTTCACAATTGTGTCAGAAACTAAAATAAATGAAGAGGAAAATTATTTGAGTAAAGAAATATTAATTTTTCAAAATTAAAATAAAAAACAAATCCACACTTAAATATGAAAAACAATATTTTTATCAGTTTTTTGAACTTAAGAGTATTTTTTATGTATTTTCAAATTCTTTCCATATAGGAAAAGATTCAATAAATGTGAAGGAGATCTCATAGCTAAAATTATCTCTGGGCCCCAAAATTCAATGTTTTCATATGAGTCTTTTATTGAGAGATCAGGTACCTTTCTTATTCTCAAAATTTGTATAAGTTAAAATTATGTAAGAACAATAATTTGAAAGGTTTTTTAAGAGAAAACACACAAAAATTACTTTTTTTGACCTCTTTATTATGGAAAAATAGTAATATAGAGATTTATTATTTTACAAAAAATAAAAAACTTCCAGAAATCCTATACAAGATATTTATGGCTACAACAGAAATTTGATCAAAAGTGATTCCAATTGAAATTAATTGAGAAATGAACTTCAGGAAGCTTATAATATGACAAAAGAGCCTCTGAAATGAATATTGAAGATAAAAAGCACCCAAAAGTGCTCAATTTGATTTTGAAACAAAGTGAAGAAGCTTATAGTGATGAGAGAATCTTCAAATTGACTTTTGGGCTGATTCAAGGGTAAAATGAAGGTAAGGAGCTACAAGAAAATGATTGTAGTTTTTTTTGGCTTGTGAAAAACCTTAGGATGGCTTGAATATGGTGGCTTGAATATTTTTTATATTGGTCAAACTGTGTCTCAACTCATTATCAAAGTATAATATTCTAACATGAAGAAAAAAAGAGGGCAAAAGAAGAAACTCTTTTATAGGAACCAATTTTTTTCTTCCAATAAAAGTTTCTCTCATCAGCTGAGATAAACATAGTTAAAACATAAAATCCAATTATAGATTCATTGAGCCTTTTTAGACCAAAAAAGGCCCTGGTTTAGACATTTTGGCACTCTAAACCAACAATTACTATATTAATAGTTGGTTTAAGCCTCCAAAACATGCCATAGATACTATGAAAAAAAAGCTATCCCCCGGCAGGGGTAGCAGGTCCAGCCTGCTTCCAACCTGGGTCCTAACCTTGGGTGTAACCTGAAAATATTTTTGCAGATACATTCAGCCACATCTTTGGTCATCAGAACTTTACTCAATTTAAATACAAGATTATGGATTTTGCATGATTTATATGTATTTTCTCATACATTACATCTACAATATTTAATAATAGAGGAAATTATTTAATTAAAGTTACTTATAACACCAAAAGAAACTTCTTCTCAAAGATCTGATAAGCAATTTCTTGGGAAAATCATTTTATTTTCACTTTGGAATCATTTACCCATTGCACATGTCACCAAAAGTGCAATTAATTCATCTTCATCTCTTTCCAAGGTCATAAATTCACTATATAAAAAATATGGCAGAAAATCAGAGATATTTTCTTGCCGGATCATCCAACACCTAGTGTTTTTGTTGTTAAATAATTTCCATACCCTTTGAATTGAGGATCAAGATTTTGAAATATTGTTGTGATACATAAATAATATTTTCTTTCTTCCTCAGTTATATAAAATATATTTGGAAAGAATTCTTTCAATAATATTTTGGAGATTAAACTTTTTTTGTTAATCTATATTTAATGGATTTGGTTCCATTTTTTGCCAAACATATGTATCATTGTCTTGATTATCCAAGCTATTAATTTTGAACGAACATTCTTTTTTCTTGCCCAAATATATTGTTAAATATTGATAAGCTTCTCTAAATTAGATGAAACATGCTCATTTCTAGAAGCCCTGCAATTCAAAATTTGCTTGAAATTCAAGATTCATAATTCTTAAAATGACATAATCTATAATTCATAGAAGTTCAAACATTTGTCTTTTAAATTCTGGAATGGGGTTCAGAGCTTATCATACACTTTCACATTAAATCCATGATTTAATTTTGTTTTATGCACCAACACAGAAAGAAATGAGTTTATTCAAGTGTTAAAGTTCCCATGTTGTGATTGTACTTCCTACATCTTTGAGTTCAGTTATGAAGCTCTGGATATTTGCATTCATCCTTTTTCTTAATATTCAGAATCTGTTAAAATTCAAAAATTACAACAGCGCAAAGAACCTTCAGAATTTGTTTTTGTGAAATGCTTATTTTTTTGAATTTTCATTGTGTTTTTTAATAATTGATTTTTTTGGAAAATTTAAATGATATTTTCTTTAATTCATTAGTTTTTTATTGCACTTTTTTGGATTTTATTTGAAGCTTTTTCAATTCATTTTAGCTTGTTTTGATTTCTGTTTCATGTTTTTAAACTTCTTTTTTTACCTTTTTCATGTCCTTTTTTGCAGTATTTGAATTTTGAAATTTTATTCACTTCCTTTTTGTGTTGTATATTCATATTTTCAATTTTCAAGCCATTTTTCATTAATTTTTCTAATTTTCTATAGTTTTCGTTTTTTTTTATATTTTTCAAATTTGCATTTGAATTGGTTACTTGAATTATTTCTTCAATTTTCAATTTCAACTTTTTTTTATTGTTATTTTTGAATTGGATTTTTTTTTTGACTTTTAATTTTCAATTTTTTTTTGTGGTGGGGGTGTGGAAGCTCTGGAATGAGTGCATTACACTGATTCCAAGGTATATGCAATTATTTCTTCGCGCTGAGCGTATTGCAAAGAAATACTTACATACACAGTGGAATCAGTGTAATGCACCGATTCCGGAGTTACCACAACCCACAAAAATAACTCAAAAATAAAAAAACAAAAAATATTAATAATTCAAGAAAAATAAAATTTAAAATCTAAAATGTAAAATAATAAGATAAAAAGAATAACAGTAAAAACTATTGAAAGAACTTCATAATTTAAGAGAGAAGAATTGAAACAAAATAAAATAACAGAAATTAAAAAAATTAAAAAAACACAATCACAATCGGAAAAATTCAAAAGAAATAGAAAAAATGACAAGAGATTTAATCAAGAAAATTCCAAACAAATATAGAAAAGCTGAAAGAAACTTACAAAAGGTTTTACAAAATGAAAGAGGAAAAAAATGGTAAATAATTTTTCCAATAATCAAAAGCAAATTAAATAAAACTAAAAAAAAACCTGAAAAGAAAAGAATTAAAAATTGTAAATTAAATAAAAAGAATAGTGGAGAAATCAAAAAAATTCAAAAGAAGAAAACACAAAACCAAAATTAAAATAAGAAAGGAAAAAACTAAAAAAGAAAATAAGCAAAAACAATAAAAATTAAAAAGAAAAGCAATATTATTGGAATGAAACTGAGAGAATATGGGAAATTTGTCACAAAATTTCAAATAAAAAGAATAGAAAAAAGAGGAATCTATGGGACATAAAACCCAAGCTGCACAAAAATGTCAGAGGATGGTAAACAAGGATATTAGTTTGGTGATTGTTAAATTTTTGAGAAAACTGACATCTTATGTTTGCCGATCACAATAAACTGAAATAGAAATAAAAGCTAAAAGTGAATCTACAATTTTATGTTCATTTGTTAAAATAATTATGAGATTTTGAAAAAATCTGGAAGGTGGAAGGAGGTCTTATTTTCACAAAAATTGATAATCTAATAAAATTACTGTTTTTGATTTAATGAATAAACTTAATATTTAAGTCAATTATATTAATAGAACCCATGATGATCTCACTAATTTCATAATCAAAGAAGCTATAAAGATAATTAATCATTTAATATTTCCATATTCACTCTGTTCTTAACTTCGCTTGAACAAGGGTCTAACCTGGTGAGTGTTGGTGGGTTGGACCAATGTTCGAGAGTAATTTGAATTGTGATGAACATAGGTTTTCACAGAAACACAGAAGAAACCCCAAGAATAAATGAATGTTTCCAAATCCGTTGTTCTTTAAAGGAATAATTTCTTACTTGAGAAATCATTTTTGAATTAACAAAGATTGTAGAAAACTAAGTGCAATATATAACACATGCTGAGGAAGTGATGAAGTAAATTCTGATTCCTACTGACTCAGATAGCTGAGTCCTCAATACTAAGTGTTCTTATCCAGATGAGCAGCTTAATTCATGTTACTAGTTACTTCACATATAAGTTTATGGAAACTTTATTTTCCAAACTTTCAACAAGTAATCCACTATAAAAGTTCTTTACAGAAATTCTATCCAAATTTTCGAAGCTAGGAATTATAATTATGATACCTTAATAATTTTCTTTTTGATAATGGATACCCAAAAAAAGTTTGAAAACTAACTTAAATACCTTTCAAAATAATTCTGATTCATTAATAATCATAATTAACTCCCCAGTTCCTTCATCATGAAATTATTTTTATGATTTTATCTCATTAAGAACAGAAGATTGAAAATACAAAACTTCTTTCAAAATGAAATTAGCCTCTTGAATATTTTAAAGCATAATTAAATGTGAGTTGATTGTAGCAGGGGAAAATTCACCTGTTTGAATACAAGTGGTAAGTTTTGGAAAGAAATGATAACAATAATTATCTAATAAGAGAGAAAACAATGTAATACTGGTATTTATATATCTTGGATAAATATGGGCCCAATTTGTATTCCGCATTGATATGTTGGATAAATAGTTGATTCTAGATTAAACTGGGAAGATATGAATAAGTCTGTATGAAATTGTAATTTTCAAAATAATTCAAAACCCCATTATATTTGCGTAATTTAAATATTTTATTCCAATTTTATTTTCTCGCAGTTGAGATCTTGAATTTTATCTTCTCTAGAGAACTCCCCTTATATTAAATTGCACAAATTTCAATAAATATGTGAGCCTTTGAGATATGACCACATACCCAATAAGGTCACAAAAAAGACTCAGAATAATTATACCTTTAATATAATTATATTAAAATTACTTAGAATAATTACACATTAAGAATAATTACTTAAATATACAAAAAAATACCATAAATTGGTACAAAAGTTGGTTTAACTTAAAAACCAATGAATCAACATGTAAAATAAATTATATCATTGGATTCCCCATGGAAAAATACACATATACCATTTTTATGGTATATCTGTAAAGTCAATATTTAAGGAATTATAAGGTATAATACCTTATAAAAACCATAAAACCTTATTTATCTCAAAAACTAATGAAACAACATGTGAAGTAAATTGTACCAGTGGATTCCCCATGAAATTCCACACATAAAACAATTAATAAGCCAATTTCCAATGTTAATACTTAAGGAATTATCCTGAATATATGCACTTTTTTGGTCAACGCATATATTCAAGGATCATAGCTAATATCTTCTAAACTATACATGATAGAATGATGAACCAAAAATAAAGTTACCACGTAATTACTGTAAGAACACAGATATGAACTTTATTTTACAAATTATAAACAAGGTTAAAACCTATGATGAATTATTGATAAAAATCAACAGAGCTGTTGACCACTTTGTTGTGAAAGTGCTCCAAACTTAAAAAAAAGTACACAGTTGGATTCTCCTAGTTCATTCGTGAAGAATGATGTAATTTTTATTATTAAATTCAGGGTATAACCCCCTGAAATCAAGGTTTGAAGTTTAAAATATTGAATTTCGACAGAAAAGATGAGTTACAAGAAAAATCCTCAAAATTAGAGTTTTGATGATGTAATGAAAAGCTCTTGGCAGCATAATGAGGTTATGCCAGGCTATCAGAATTCACTCTCTGAATTGCTGTAGCGTGTAAATCTTAAAAGGTATTGAGGATCAAAGTTTGAGCTTAATTTGAGCAGTTATGATCACATACTGTAACCTTAATTTAAGTTTAACAGTCTTAAGAGTGATAAAATTGGTGAATACTATTAGTTTATGATTAAAACTAATAAAATCCACAAAATTTGGGGTTCTTCCAAGCCTCTGATGTCATCAAACTTAGAGTTACAGTGATAACTCTAAATAATGGTGTAATAATGATGTAATATGGTTTGATCATGATGTAATCACCCTCAAACC
The DNA here is from genome assembly GCA_023105745.1 of Austropuccinia psidii. Lineage (NCBI taxonomy): Eukaryota > Fungi > Basidiomycota > Pucciniomycetes > Pucciniales > Sphaerophragmiaceae > Austropuccinia > Austropuccinia psidii. The sequence goes on along the minus strand of JALGQZ010000004.1, from coordinate 23,289,771 downwards.
TTAAAATATTGATCAATTCCAGTGGATATGATCAGTACACGTCTACTAGAAGCCTGTTGGACTCTAGGAGGGAGGTATTTACTATAAATAGAGCTCTTTTTACTCTATTTACCCCTCAGACGCATCAAAAACATTAAATCAATTAAATAAAAGGTAATTTTCTTTATTCTTTATATATAAAACTCTTATATTATTAAAGACCAAAGACCATCTTAATATTAATCACTATTTTTACGTGATTAAATCAATTCTTTAATTGTTTTTGTCATAAACCTCTCTATAAACTCATTTCCACATAAAATCAAGAAATTTAGTAATTTTCTTTATTTTTTATTGTAAATACAATTTGAAAAAGTTGTATTATATTCTTTTGGTGTAAAATATCTCAAAATTATTATTTTAAGTGTTAAAAGTAGGTTATTTCATCTTATTATAATAATTTCTCTCTTATTATTACTCTTAATAATTCTTAATTAATATAAATAGTATTTATATTAATATATAACTTTAATATTAGTAATATTATTGTTATTAATTGTTTTTTACGCCTTTATTATTTGTTGGTAACAATAATAAAGAGCTTTATAATATATTAATTATTTTATATTAATATATTATTTATAATATTATAATTTCATATAATATTAATTTATATTATTATATTTATTTAATAATATAATATTTTTACGCCATAATAATAATATTTCTTTATTATTATTATTTTAATCTTATTTATTTTAATTATAAGGACATTCAGAGTACAATAAGTAATAAATTAGTAATTTTTACTTATTGTTTCATAGTCAAACCTTACAAAATACTTTTTAATATATTATTTGATTTGGAAATTCCAAGATAAAAATATGTATAAAGCTTTACACTTATACACCATACTAAAGGGTATCAGTACTTTGGGAGATTTGGATGGCCAATTCTACAAATAATAGTATTTTGAAGCTCCAAGGCTTGAGTAGTACATATTATGCCACATATATTCTTCATTAATCAATGAAATGACCTTTTTCAAAGAAGTTGTAAATTTTTTCATCTATTATATAGATAAAGTAACCATGCAAGATTTCCTATGAAAATGGGGTTCAAGAATTTACTTTAATTCAAGATTTACTTTTTGGAGTGGAATCTTCCAAATGCAACATATGTTTTTTTCCAAAAAAAATGACGTATTATTTTGAAAATCATTTTGAAGGTCTCAATAAGACACTGAAAATTTATAAACATTGATTATACTGGTATAATGAGGGATTTACTCTTCTGAGAGTGTACATTTCCTTTTTTTAGCATTAAACCTTATATCCATATAAAATTAAATCTATCTTTGAAAGAAAATTACACAACTAGATTAATATTCCCCATAAAGGCAAAATTTTAATTAAGAATCATGAAATATAACAGTTTTCATTAAGCTATAATTAACAAGAAAAAGATTCACTTAAACTGAAGAAATCTCTTTTGAAAAAGAATGAGATGAGCTGATTTTCAGATCATGGAGAGAAATTTTTGGTGAAACTTTTCCCATATTAAAAACTGAAGAATTAATGCCTGATTTTTTATACAATGTGGATCTTAATACACATTTTCATCTCAAACAATGTTATTATTCATGACAAATAAGTAAGATAGATGAAGTTTAAATTTCACTTTGAAGTCCCCAGTTTGATGAAGGATTCCGAATTGATGCTTTTTTTATTGGATTATTGGTAAATTTTAATATAATTCTTCTCATCTTTCTCTGGAAGATGAAGAGAATCTTGATCAGCTGATTCAATGCTGCTTTTCTAGGAACAGTGTTTCATAATTCATTAGTTTACCAATAATGCAATTATTATGAAGTAAATGAAATTTCTGAATGAATTTGTACAGATTAGTTTATATTGAGACTTCTGGGTAGTCATATGATATTTGATTTGAAAGGGAAATACTTTATGAGAATTAAAAGGTCTTACCTTACTTGAATAATTGAGAAAGTAATAATAGCAATCTAACCATGGAACTTGAAAAAAATAACATGAATTTTTCTCCAAAATTGCAATTGAAATTTACATTTCTGATACCAGATAAATGGAAAACTATACTCAGAATTTTTCTCTTATACAAAGTTTGGCTTGAGTTTGAATTTCACCAGGATATTGGGATATATTTTTTAAATGGTTAAAAGAGGAAACTGTACCAATTATGTTTTTTCATTTATCTAATTGAAGATCAAATAGGCTTTCAGAGAAAATTGATATTGAAACACACATATTTTGTGTTCTTAGTGAGAGAGACAAATAGTTATTTATAGCTCAAGGAAAAAGACACCAATACCAAAGAGTATTGATATCAAAAATAACATATACTAATAGAAAACATTTCAAATAAAAAACCCATCATGGAGCATATGTGATAGAAGATGAGAGGACAGGATAGTTTGATCTTGAGAAGAATACAAACATTTCTTATACTTTTTGACTTTATTTTTTTTTGATTTTCTTTAGCTTTTGGTTCAAGGAATCAGGTGGAAGAGAGGATTATTGTGTAATTCAAAAACCTACATAGCTCAATTCAATCAAATTAACACCAGGGAAAATGTTGCGTCAATCACCCGCAATTGACTTCACATCACACCACAGTCAGTATAAGATCTTGCTTCAGTCACGTTAGTATCACATTATAGCCACTGGATTTAGTGGGCCACATCACATCTGCGTGAAGAAAACGTCAATAATCAAATGTGTCACATGAGTATGTCACCCAAAGCAAAAACCCATAACAACGAAATTTGTGAGGTTGGGATAATTACACCTCATGGTGAAAGGCAGCAATTTGGAATGCTCATATTTGTGCATGAGATGACTTCTGCCCTGCCACCTAATAATATCACCCCTTTACCATTCCTACTCTCACACATGAATTTGCTTCCCCACCACCCCCCAATAATCTCCGCCAGCTGCCAAAATATTCTTCCACTGCCGCCACCACACCTCTGAAATCACCCATCCTTACACTTCCGCACCCCCACCTAATCCTCTCTGCCGCCACCTCATCTTCTCAGCAGCTTACCATGCTTATGCTCCCCCCGCGCCCTCATGATATGCCTCCAATGCTGCAGCACCATGTCCTCGCTTCCCCATCCTTGAACTTCCGCACACCCGCCACTTATCATGCTTATGCTCCTACAGCACCCTCAAGATATGCCTCTGAAACCGGCACCATCCTCACGCTTGGACACCCCCACCTTATCTTCTCTGCTGCTTACCATTCTTAGGCTCATGTATTAGATTAATAGGTTATGGTGGCTTGTTGGCGTACACAATGAAGGTAATCACAGAAATATGCTGAGTGGCCTTCTCTTCCAACAGGTTCTTGGGGGAAATTGGTCGGGATATTCACAATGCTGCGGTTAGGGTTTAAATCATGAGACTCACAAATCAAAGCCTAATAGTGGACTATATTTAAGACCAGAGTTGTGTCTTGTGTTTCCCAGACAAAACCATTTTATTTCATATCATTCAAATGAAACACTTTGCTTAGTCCTTACCTCATGAGCGTTGAATATTTCAAAAGTTGACTTTAGTAGATGTCTCACTAGTTAGCTTTATTCAATTTCTCACAGGGAGCAATTTTCATCTGAATGATATGAAATAACTTGCAACACATCACCTCCCTGAATTTCCCAACAAATAATATTTTGAAATGCAATACAATTTCAATTGATATTGATGGAAGGCTCCAAGGCAGTTGATGGTCAGGTTTCTTTTGGTCAGCTTGTGGTTCTAAAAGGTCTTTTTTATAGAAGATTCACTAACTATTGAACTGATTCAAATGGATTTTTAACTTCTTTCAAACTTTCCAAAGTTCTCCAATATTAATATTACCTAAAAAAGAATGAATCATTAATATCTTAAACTTATTTTACTTCCACCACTTTCAGAACTCCCACCTTTTTTTGGATAATTTTGATCTTTTTATTCTAGAATTTTCAACCAAGCTTACAATCAACTTCTCACCATCTATTTAATTAATAAACTACCTCCGGTATGCCCCAAGAAATTCCCCAAACCCCGGGAAATTCAACTGGATTCAATGAACAAAGACCTTCATCCCCAGAGAGTGGAAGTGAAATCTCTGATATGGTCAGTAGTCATGAATTAGGCATTGAAGTAGAGAGCCAGTCACATGAAAATAATCAAGATCCACTAGTTCTACCCAAATGTGAGTTGAGATTCATTTTGAATATTTGTAATCTCTCAAAAGCTGATAGTTTTGTCAAAGCCTTTATTTAAGCTCAGTCTCCAAGCTTTCAAAAACTAAATTTTAAAAGCTATGAGAAGGAAAAGACTGTGGAACCTTGTGCACCAACAGGGGATGCTAGGCAAAATGACATAATTTTCAGTGGTGAGGTTGAAATTGATTCCAAAGAGCAATTTGTCTCAAATATTTCTCAAACAATACCAAGGCTGGAAGAAATTCAAAAAAAGTAAGATTCCTGATTATTTATATCAAAAGATGGCTGAAGCAATGAGCCTCCTCAAGATGGATTTGAGCTGTAAGTCCATCACTAAATCCAAAAAAATTGATAAAAATAGCTGCTTACAATATATGGCTTGGTGTGGAGGTGGGAGAATATTTACCTGAAGGATCTCAAGTGGTAATCCAAGTGCCAGGAAAAGGTTTAGGAGAAATACCAAATGTAAATGCAACCAAAAGGAACAACAAAAGACACCTTACCTTTGAAGCCGAAAAGGATTCTCAGGATAAAGGTGATCACATTATCAATGTTGAAGTTGATCATAATGATAATGAACATCTGCATACCAAACCCCTCCAGTACTTAATGACACAATCCATGATGAAACCCCTCCAGCCTCTCCTCAAAATATTCAAGAATTTCAAGAAAGGGGGGGAATTAAAGATTATACAGTGGGTAAAGAAAATATTACTGTTATAGTGCCTGAACCTGACCCCAAAGTGTCAAACAACACTAAAGTTAAAGGAATATTTTTATCCTGCATTTAAGAACTCGGAGACATTTTGACTTACTGTTCCAATATTACTCAAGAATCATGAAAAGAGGGCTTGATAATATTAATAGTATTTACAAAAACTGATGGGACAATTTACCAAAAAATGATTCTGATACATTCCTGCCTGTTGGTATTAAGGTGATTGGTAACAGAGAACTTGAAATGTTGGTGTGGCTTGAGGAGCTTGAGATTGCAGGTGATTTTTATCTTTGTGAATGATACATTATGATTTGGCTGATGACTCAAGTGATATACATTGTAATATAAAGGGTTAGATTTTTTTAAGGCAACAGAAACAAAAGCGTTTTTGAATAATAACATTTGGAATTTCAAATCGATGAAGGAATCAGAGAAACCTCCAGATAATCTCCCAAAATCTGAACAATCCCTCTTCAAAATGGTTCAGAGTCTTCTTTACCCCTCCAATCAAATTAAAAAAGCTTGGGAAAATGTTATGTTTGAATCCATTAGTTTAGTCTCATACAATGTGGTTTCACCCAAACCATATGTGGCGCCAACAACAAATTCTGCCAATCCTCTTGTATTCAAGAAGGGAGCAGTTTAATACCTTGCCTTGTTCTTGAGTAAATCAAAGCAACGTGAAACACAATTTAGCATTGAAGGTGGCGGGGCTGACAATGAGATATTGACAAAGCCACACAAGAACTTGGAGGATCTAATGGATACAGTAATCCACTTGATGATTGCACACAACATTGTACATGCACATACAAAGGTTTATAGCTTTGGAATGAACCACAAACTCATGAGTTAAAAAAAATTAGGCTATTAAAGATCTTTTGGTGTGTCACAAGAATATCAGAATAATTCAAATATGCTATGGTATATTAGCTGCATTCTGTGAGGCAGGGGTTTGTGGCTTGATGGTATCCTCAGATTATTGGAGAACAAGTTTAGTGAAAGGGGCTTTATCACTCATTAACATTTTTCAAAGACTTTCAATGTCAGCCTGTGACTCAAAACCAGAGCACAAGCATGACAGCCAAAATATCATAAACCAATGGTATAGCCAAGATACCACCAAAACATGGAACTGAGCCAAATCAGCTCAAAAGGTATCAAAAGGAAGAGGAAACTCACTTCTTTCTTAAAACATAAGTCCCATCACCATAGGACAAGAAATAACAAAGTTATTCCTGCTCAAAGTTATTGCTGAGCATAAACCTTAATTTTCACCTCTCATCTAAAATCTAGAAGGAAAGGCTTAACCCCATCAAATGGGTATTCAAAATGAAGCTCTAAGTCAGGGCTATTCAATGGTACCAGCCAAACTGAGCTAGCACCAGTATTACTTGAGTTATGGTCAAATTCAGGCCAAATAAGGGTGAACAAAACATTCACCTCTCATGTAACTTCTACAGTTTTGGTGTGGGATACTTGAAGTGGGGTCTTTTTGGAAAGAGCACAATCAGGGCTATCTGATGGTGCCTTTCACTTCTTCATATCTCACCTATAACAGAAGTTATGAGGCAAACAAGCTCAATACAGCTTTTTGCCCAAACCACGCCTATGTACAAAAAACATATTTAATGATAACCATACCAGATTGGGTATCATTTTGTAGAGCTCATACAGGGCTATTCAATGAACCAACTTTGAGCATGATATCTCAAAAACTGACAGAGTTATGGCCATTTGAAGGTTATAATCCCACAATATGTCCAATAAAACTGTATTATGACAGGATACAGTTGTACTCTGATTATGAGGTGTCAAACAGACAAAGAAGCATGTTAATACTTCAATACCTCATAAATCAGTCAATACTGGGGTCCCATACAGTTTCTGTACAGCATTCTACGTGTCATATATGTCAAAATCAGGCTGTGAGGTCCCCAGATGAAAGTTTTCACCCTGTATTGTTGAAAACTGCCCAGATGTGGTTTCAAAACCACATCTGGGCCCAATACAGGGCATAAAGACTGTTTGCAAACCACAAGTCAGTCCTAGAGAGTGAGAAATCTTCACTTCCTCTATGTGGAAAGGTCTAGCACCCTTTCCAACCCATCCCAGGATAAAAAGGAGGCTTTTCACAGCCAGAATTGTCTCCTCATCCTGCTCTTGAATACCCTACGTAGTAAAATGTCAGAAACAGTTTTACTCTTGGGTAATAAACAGGTATACTCTTAATTTAAAAGTATTGTAGTCTTTATTATTGTAACCCAACAGGTAAATCTGCCCCCAGGGCTTTCAACAGCGCTCACCACCACTATATTTATTATAGTCAAGCCCTTTTATCATTAAATTAATCCATCCTTAATTCTTTTAAAACCTATTTTAAACTATTTTCCACATTTCACAGTCATAGTTTTAGTTGTAAATAGCTTTATTACCACTTCAACATAGACTCATCCTGACATTCGAAGGGTAAAAATCTAGTAGAGCCGGTGTGGCTACATACTAATAACTATATATATAGCTTACTGAATAAGAGTTAGTTCTCATCACAGTCTTTTACACCCACTGTAACTCTTAGATTTGAATTTGCACAATGCTTAACGTTAGAATTTGGTGATTCCTGGGTGGAGAAGCATGGTCTTGGTTCAAATGATGAGGTCACATTGACTGTACCCAGGTAAGCTAAACCTACGGCCAGGATTGACCCATTTTAGATTAGCTTTGTATCAAATAGATTTTAATTTAATTTTAGAATGGGATTTATGAATTTAATAATTTTGACTAGCTATCCTACTGCCCGCATGCCTCATTAGGAATTTCAATAATAATGGACAACTTTGTATGGAGGCATGCCTCCGTAAACCATTGGAACCACTACAACAAGATGCAAACTCAGTCAGGAAGCTATTCCTGCATTGAACACTTGTTATTTCAGCTGTTCCCGCCACTAGAACATGCAGGAGAATTGCAGGAAGTGGGTATTTTCATATCCTGCCAGCTCATAATTGGCCAATTTGCACTGCTTCTTTCAAAAGGACTAGGATGATTAGGCATGCACAGTGAAGTGCATGTCCCACTTGTGCGTGCTCACAATAATCCATATGGTTGGATTTGAATTTCATTTAATGGAAACATGAATATATCAAGCTGTATAAAGCAGTGTTCACTGAATTATTTTTGGTTCAGGTACTTGAGAATGCCGATTTTCAAAAGTCACATGTCATCTTTCAGTTTGAGGAGATGATAAAAAGAATTCATCTAACAAAATTAAATTTAGGTGAAATTCAGTTTCCACACAACAGTCACTAATCTTTTGGTTTCATTTCATTTTCCTGTGCAAGAATGCCATTCACCAAAAAAAGGAAAGGAGCGTAAAAGGGAACTTGCAGGGAAACCTTGGGGGGAGGAAGGAAATTGTGAGTTTCTCAGTTCTTCTCAGCATATATATATATGTGCCAGGATTCATGTAGCACCCTCATTGGGCCCCATGGAGGAACATTGGATTTAGTCCATTTAGATCAAGCCAATGCTATGTGGGCTCCAACAGGGAAGTCATGGATGTGTGCCGAATAATGGGCATTGGCGTTAGGAACCATTCTGGATTCAAAAGGGCTTGCTTCACATGGGTGTCTGAAGTATTTGATATCTTGTCTTATTTAACACAAAGTGATCCCTCAACCTTCTGGGAATAGTGGCATGTCCTGAAAGCCAAATGAGACAAAAACTGCCCAAAGGAATAAGTTTTTTTCCTCCAGTCAACCAAAAGCACAAATATCAATGCCAGTATCAGCAAATTTAACCACAAGCAATAGTTTGAGAATTATGGAATTAACTCAAATCAAACGCATTCACTTTTGCTGTGTGGCTATTTTCTCTTTGACAGGATTACTCATTGCCATTGTTGAATTCAGACCATTCACAACAATGAGCAATGTTGAGGTCAATCAATGGGAGGAAATCTCACAGTTCTTATTTTGCAAAAGAAATTTTGCAGACCCAATTACAAAAAATGGGGCATTAATGGAGGGATTTATGTTTGCTATTGGGTGGCACCAATTCAGAACAAAGAACAAACAATTCGGGATTTATGGAACTCTTGGGAGAATTGAAGATGAAAAAGATGAATGGAAGAACCAAGGTGCAAATCTTAGCTTGGTGGGTTGCATTCTAGCTCAATCATTATGATATGTTGGGTATAAATCATTTCAAAAGATACAAACTTCCTAAAAGTCATTGGGGGTTCTGTCCTTTGATCAAGTCAACTATGAAGCCATTGTTTCAGAAAATCAGGGGGCCTTTGAGTGTGCTTATGCACTCACTTTCACAATTAACGGATTCAAAAACTCACCTCATTTTGATCAGGATGCATTCATGTATGCTTTGGGATGGTGGTTTCAAGCTGATAAGCCGACAGGCCAAATTCAAAGAGATGCCTCAAAGCAGTGTTCAGGGGGAACATTGATTCTCCCAAATGAGCATCTTTGGATTGATCTATCCAAATGTCATGAGCTCATTCAGGTAATGTGGGCCAGAAGTACAGCCACTCATTATACTGATCCAGCACAGGACTATGAAAGCACAACACTAGTGGGTATGTCCGCGCAATTCTCAAGGAGGTTAGCAAAAACTATGCGGTGTAAAAGCCACAGATATTATGAGATTGGTGAGGGAGTCTGCTATCAGATGAGAGATAGTAATAAAATCTCATTGCAATTTGAAGAATGAGGGGATGTCAATGGATTTGGGAGTTAGAGGTTGATTGGAGAATAAGGGTGTGGTAATGTGCAGTACAGTATACACCTAGTTTTGATGGGTTGTAATTGGGGATATATGGTGGCTCACATGAAAAAGGGGTGAAATAGCTCATATACAGTAGCATGCCACTGTACATGTGATTCCTTATGAATTTCAATGGTCCCAATGCTTCACATGCAACTCCTTATTCTGTTCCAGGTTCCCAACACTTCACACACAATTCCTTAAGCTTGGATAGGTTCCCAACACTTTCCACACACTGCCTTACATTGTTCCAGGTTCCCAATGCTTCACATGCAAGTCCTTATGTCAAATTCCTCACATGCCAATCCTTACTCCTTATTTCCTACACTGGTTCATATTGCCAATTCTTCACAAGAAAATCCCTACACCGAATGCTTCACATGCAAATCCTTGCTCCAGAAGGTCCACATGAAATTCCTTATGCTTTTCCAGGTTCCCAATGCATCACACCCAACTCCCTATGCTGGTCCAGGTTCACAATGCTTCACATGCAAGTCCTTATGCCAAATGCCTCACATGCCAATCCTTACTCCTGATTTCCTACACTGCTCCATATTGCCAATGCTTCACAAGAAAATCCCTACACCGAATGCTTCACATGCAAATCCTTGCTCCGGAAGGTCCACATGCAATTCCTTATGCTTTTCCAGGTTCCCAATGCATCACATGCAACTCCCTATGCTGGTCCAGGTTTCCAATGCTTCACAGGCCAATCCTTATGCCCAATGCTTTACACACAATTCCTTATGCTTGTAAGATTAATTGTGGGTGACATTAGGCCTGGCAATGACTCATGCATCTCAGGTGGATTGCTCATATGTGGGGAACCCCAGGTTTTTCACAGTGAAGATCTCAAACAGTATATACCCATGGATGCAGAAAATGTAGAAGGCATAAATGATTACTATTTGCACATTTTATGCAAAAGAGATTCACACAAAGAAATACTAACTGAAAGATTTAGTGGGGCTCTCACAAAAATTGATCTGAAGGAAGAGATTATTTGCACTATTGAGGAAATAAGGCAATTTTACAGAAACAAAGAATGTAACAAAATTGATTTTTTTAATTAATAACAACTAAACTATTTGAATGAGTGTATTAGAAAAGTAGATAATTGCAAATGATACTAAAACAATTTTTTTGATTTTTGAAGAACTTTTGAGATTATCCCTGTGATTTCCTCCACTAGATAGGCCTCCAATGTGTTTCCAAGGAGGGAGTTTAGTTCCTACTGGAATTCTTGGTGCATCCAGAAAGGGAATCATGTGGAGCAATTGGCAATGCTCCAACAAGATTTGGTTGATGGATTTGTGGAAAATGGCTCAAGGAATCATTAGTGTTGGTTGCAAGTTGATGAATTCCTGCAGAGCCTCATTTTTGGAATGAGGGGAGCTTGGTGCTGGAGGGGATTTGGGGAAGAGGGAAGGTGGGAGAGGGGGGTTTCTGACAGGCTTATTGTCAATGATGAAAGAGAAGGAAGTGGAAGGACAAGCTGAAGATGGTGGAAGGAGGGGCAAGGGTTAGTTGGTAACAGAAAAAAACAAAAAAAAGCAAGTACTTACCAAAAATTTCATCTGATGATTGCATTGAAGCCACCTCAGGTTCAGTCTCACATGTCAAATTGTTCTCATGTGATGGTAGTTGAGAATCTGAGGCTTGAATGGGGCCTGGAATAGGTGACTCATCATGTTGGGAGGGTTCTACAAAAGGAGGAAAAGTGAGTTCACTTGATGCAAAAGTTAAAATGAGAAAAGGGAAATGAGGCTGCTTACTGTGGAATAAGTCCTCCAACCATCAGGTGCCACTTGGGCCTGGAGTGGGTTGCTGCAGAGTTTGCTCACAAGGCATAAGAGTAACAGGAGAGTCTTGTGGCAGCGGATTTGGTGGGTTTTATTCTATGCATAAAGAAAATAATTCAGTAAGATTGCATGAAGAGGAATGAGTCAAGGAGGAGAAAGAAAACTTACTTTGGCGTTTGAATCCCATGGGCGACAATCAGGCTAAGTGAAAATGTCCTCTTGCCATTTCCCTCCTTCAGTGTCTGGATAATAACTTCACTCCGGTCAAGGAGTGAAGTGACCATTGGATGGTGGTCTAGGAGGGGGTGGAAAAATAAGTACTAGATGGAACTGGCCTAATGTTCCAGAAGTGTTCCCGCCAGCCAGCTTGAGGTCACGGAGTCCATTCCCGCTCAGGAATTCTTTCATAATAATTGACAACAAAGGAGTCCTCACCAGGGCATCTTGGGTGGGAATTCCTCTTTGCACATGGTTGGAATGGTCACACAAGAAACAAGAATTTTTTGTGTGCTTGTTTGCAAGCATTACAAGTGTTAGTCATTGTGGAGGTGCAAATGCAGGGGATACTCCACTTAGTGCATAAAGTGCACGAAATCTAAAGACAAAACAATTTAGGTTAGTAAGTGAATAGAAAGGAATAGTTCAAGCAAAGAGGAAGACATAAAATGAATTATAAATTTAAAACATAATTAAAATAAAGAGGCTCTAGGTGGAAGTTTGTAAGATTCTGAAAGAAATTCATCAAGAAGATTTAGTATTAATATTGGAACATAATATCAATGACAGTTCTACATGGAGGAGACACACAAGGTGGATAGAAGGGGGGTTCTGGACATATAAGCAGGAAAAAATACAGCAAAAAGGAAGGGGAGTGGTTAGTGGAGTGTGATAGAAAAGAGTGGAAAGGCAGGAAGACAAAGGGGAATACACACAAGAATGAGAAGAGAAGGTGAGCTGGGAAAAGTGAAGTAGGTGAGAAAAAAAGTGAAGGGCACATTGGTCAAAGATGGTCTTTTATACCATGGTGAAGCTGAGCCAATTGCAGCAGTCGCAGCACCCAGCAAATTCTCAGCTTCAAGGAATGTAGGGAAAGTTAAAACTCAGTTGCGGCCAATTCTGTGACTGAGAAGGGAAATGCCTGTGTGAGGCAGAGGAACAAAGGGGTTCTGGCTGAGTATTGCAATTGATTGAATTGTCAGACTCAGCCAGATCCCCTTTATTTCCTTAAATAGCCACCCAATTGGCCAGGAGGACATTGTTGAATGTTCACAGTGGGTGCAATCCACAAATGCCCCATGCTGAAAAGGACGTGGGGCATTTGGTCATAGGTGAACGGGGCAAGCATACCAGCATTATGGCCATGTGCTAGAGTGTCAACAAGGGGTCGGGAAACTGTATGACAAGTGAATACAGCATGAGCTTGGGTCAACCCATTGCGTAGGTCTGCTTTTGGGTCATAATTGAATCTCTCCATGGCTGAACATTTGAATTGCACAGTTGTTGAGCTATTGTTATAACAATATCAAATGCAACCGGCTTAGCAATTGCTAGGTCATTTTTGTAAGCACACAATCTGAGCATTTCACGCGCTTAGGTAAAGTGCACAGAGGTGAGCTTTCCAATCAAACATTGTGAAAAATGCTCCAACCATGGCATTCAAAAAAACTTCCACACTGAGCTGGTGTGTGCAAATCAGGTGAGTCACCATGCTGAGCATATGGCACATGAGCTAAAAGTATGAAAACAATCAGAAGGTGGATAGCAATTGGTAATATGCATGCAGGCTGAAGTAGTATTACACCATCCTAATTTGTACAGCCAGTATTATAGTATGTACACCTTTGTACATGTATGCTGCAGGGCAGAGCAAAAGCTGTACAATAATGTAAAATGCAATCAAGCCAAGCCATCAAGTGAAATGTCTCCAATGCATACATTTGATGCACCTTCTTGGAGAGCTTCGCCCAGCTACCAAACAGATGCTGGTGTATTCCAAGGTATGGTAAGGGGTGCATATTGGGATGAGTAATGATTTGGGTCATATGCAAATGGTGGATTCACTCCAGTGGGAAGGTCAGGGAAACTATTACTGGTGTCTGCTTATGATTTTCATGCCCGCACAATGCCGGGCTACTACACACTTTCATATGAACCCCCACAGGTCATACACAGGGAATTTTCACATGCCTGGCAGACCTTTGACCTCCTGTGTGGGTGGCCGGCTTAACTGCAGACTCTCTCCCACTTGCGGGGAAAAACCAAAGGCCAATCAGTGTGGATTTTCTTGAGACTTGTATACATTAGCTTAAACCCCGCATATGATCCCTGAGGTTGGAAGTTTTGCACGGGGACCCTCCACCACGGGTCATATGCCAGACATTCTCACATGCACTGCGGAGCTTTTGGCATATGGCATATTTCTCCAGATATTCTCACACATGTGAGGGAAGAAGCCTGATGCCAATCTGGGTGGATTTCTAACAGCCTCAAATGCAATAGGGGTAAATGTGTAAGTCAATCACGGCTCACTGCCAGCGTCCCCTTTGATCAAGTCACACATTCCCCCCTGGAATCCCAGTAGGAATCAGTCCACAAGAAGTTTTGCACAAAACTAAACTCATGTTCAGTGGCATGCCACCGTACATACCTCACCTGGACACACAAAGAGATTCCCACAGTGAAATTTTCCTTTCCACCGCCACCATTTCCCAGTAGGTCACTGTACAAAAGATAACCTGGGGAAGATACATTTACTGTTCACTGTCACACCAGAAATCATGGCTGCAGGCCTCAAATATGCCATTGTACAAGAGGTTTCTTCAACCCACCCAGTTTTGGATGTGTTAATGTGAACCTTGGCCCACAAATCCTTGCATGATATGTGGCAGATCCAGAATTCATATTGGTGCACCCACATTCTTACCACCCTTCCTGCACATATGCCCCCTCTGGGTTTTGCTCTTCATTCACTTTAGCTGAAGCTTCCTGATTATATTAATTCCCAATGTCCCCAAATAATTCATAATAGCCTTCATGTCAACCCCTTCGCAACAACTTTGCATTGGGATGATTAATATTTTTATTCAAATGAATAGTGATATAACCCCAAAAATTGTGAATTCCCACTTAGATTTTTGTATTATCCTATGGAACAATGAACACAACATATTTTTATATCTCCCCAATAACCAGCATACTATTGGCTCTCTCACTGGAACCCTTTCCAACATGTTGGTACCATTCCTTGCGGCACCACAAACTTTAATGAATTGTGGTCCTGGTGGGGCATGGATTGAAAATTGCCAATCCAATCCTACTCAAAAAGTGTTTGTTGAGGGAGTATTCATGACTGATCCAAATCATCCTTCCTAATCTTAGAAGCACAATCTAGTTTTGATGTTCTTCACATGGTATCAGAGCATTCTATTCATCATTGAAAGTTTTTGAAAACAAGACTTCACACTTAAAATGCCAAAAGAATATTATTGTAATACTCATAGTCAATGTCAAACTTTTACTCCCACATTTCCCACTTCGAAATTGACTTTCTCCTCATATCCTTCTCTCTTTTCATTGAATTCCAAGAAAAAAATGATACAATTACACAGTGGATGAGACCTTCCCATGATGACCCCACCTCATTCCATAATTCAAACCCCCCTCCTCCCTCATCAAAAAACTGGACTAGCTTTTCTCTGGGATTGAGAAATCCCCAATGAAAAATCCGCCTGTAACCTTTGGGCTACCTCACCCCCTGGATCCACTTTCAATTTCAGGTACATAGTTACAAACAAGGTTGCCAGCTCATTTGAATCCTTTTCAACCAATACCCCTCTTGGAGGACTGGTTGCGGATGATATGGGATTAGGTAAAGCCATTCAGGCCATTGCACTGATTGGTACCTCCAAGGAGCTGCTAATTACAAACCCCCAATGCTCCATGCCCACCTTGCTTAAGCACCAACTGGTAATCAGAAAAATCCAAGCATGCTCAGGCTGGAGCATTGCAAGCCAAAATATACCATGGCCCCACTTGTCCCTCATTATCCAAAGCCAAAATCTTATGATGTGATATCATCATCACCCAATAATTTAAAAAAACAATAACTCCAAATCATGCATCTTTAAAATCAATTGGCATTGTATAATTTTGGATGAAGCACAGTGAGTGTCTGATATTTTAATAATTCAAATTATATATTATATCCAATAACGATTCCCCCATCTTATAACTATATTTTCTCTCAATACACTGCCACTCATTGTGCCATCAATAGCCTCCTATAATCCCATTGAATATGTTTAACAGGCACACCTATTCACAACACCATTTATGACCTTTTGCGCATAATATAATTCATCATACAACCTCAGGGTTCAGGGCAAGATAACTGGTCACCATTCATCCTTAACAGTCTTTCCAAAGGTAGCATTGATATCTTGCATTTGGCATTGACACATTTAAGCTTGCGCCACACCAAAACCACACATCTTGAATCCCTCCCCGCTATCAGCCATCACTATGAACTGCTCCCACTTAACCCAACAATGCAGCAAGAATATTCCACATTATAGAAAGAATTCCTATCATAAAAAAGCAAAGGACAAGGAGAATTTTTCAGAAATATTAATAAGCTGAAAATAATTTGTAACCATCATATAATGGTTAACAGTATGGCGGATGTGGATTTGGAAGACCATGAGGGCAGGACCACTCAGGATAACTCCTCAACAATCACCTGATATATTGTGGATGTGGAAACATGCATGATGAGTAGTAAAATTGCAAACCTCCGAGAGGCCTTACTGAAGAACAAGCAATCAAAGTGTGGTTTACACACAACAGACCCAATCTGTTGATTTGTGAGTTAACTCTAACATTCATCCATTACCAATTGAATCCATCTGATCTTTTTTTATGGTAGGACTAGTATTGAACTTTCCCGTCACTCTATTGTTTCAGCGCAAATTGATGGAAAAATTACAGAACAAGGTCAGGAGAAGGACCTGGAGAACTTCTTCAATAATCCTGAATGTGAAGTACTCATTGCATCCATTGCTGCAGCTGGAACTGGCCTCAACATAACTTGCGCTAATATTGTCTATTTAATGGTGAGGGGATTACCAAAATTCTACCCCAATTTTCCAACTCTGACATCCACCTTTCCAGGAGGGCAATTGGAACCCAGCCATTGAGGATCAGGCTGTTGATTTACTCCATCATATTGGCCAAAAACAACCTGTGAAGGTCATTCAGTAGAGGTCAACATGTGGAAGGTACCTTTCAAGATCATCTTTGTCCCTGATTGTATTACTATTCTGAAATATTTCTTTATGTTAATCCCATATTTCAATCAACAATAGGTCCATCAAAAGAAAAACTAATTAACTGAATGAGCCTTCCTCATCTTATCTAATTTGTGTTTGACAAAGCTGATAACTCCTTTTCACCCTGTCACAGGTCCACAACTATGAAAACCTTGAGCTGGATTGATCTTCTTAAATATTTTATCAATGAAAAAGAGCAATAGACAAATATTGGCAAGGGACACCATGGTACATACAAGATCATCTTGTTTATATTCTAACTTTTTTGGAAAGATGTTTCATATTCAAGAAATAATAATCAGATTGTATTACATGTGCACCAACAATTCACAAAGCCTTGATATGGAACAGTGATATAAATTTATTTTCTTAACTCATTGCAGAGCATCCCCATTTGCACTAATAACTGGCATTTTAAGTATCTTGAGGGAAATAGTACGCATATTACTGCAACCTTTGATCCAATCTTGATTGAATACATGAAAAGATAGCCCTTCAGGAATATCACCAGCATCTTTGATCAAAGTTCTGGTAGTCTATAAATAGGTTTTTCACCCTATTTCTTAATCTGATTACAAAAATCTATTTCCCTATCCATTTTTAATACCAATTCATTAAATAAGGTTGAGCACCAGCAGAATTCCACTCTGCAGCAAACTTGAGGTCCATTTTCCACTAGATCCTCAGTATCTGAGCATACTTGAGAATAATTGAATTGTGAGGCTAGAATGGGAAATTTAGCCATATCACACCATTCAGAAAAGCTCTCACAGGTCTGCACATGATCAATTAGATTACCATCAGACTTACTTCACAATGAAGAAGAGATAAAGTAGCTAACCCTTTGAAAAATCTTTGAAAGCTTTCTATTCTCCTTCTTTTTTACCATATACTCCACATCCTTTTGAATAGACTTCCATTCTCTTTTCAAATAAGCAAAATATGGCTCCATTGAAGCTTCCACAACCCCATAGCTATCATGATCCTTGTTTCAACAGTAATTATGATACTTGGTGCTGACAAGTGTGAGACAGAAGGTATGGTAAAACACCACAGACATAAAATCTTTGAACAGATGTTTCCAGAAGCTCTACCAGTCCCAAGTGAACCTCTTTAGTTCTAACTTATGGAGCTCATTTTTTGAGTAGCTTTGGAAACCCTGAGACTTAACCTGTGTTGATGGCTCATCTAAAAAATCCTTGGGGACATATCCTAGATGACCAGAAGCTTGAATTGCAATTTCATGCTCTTCTGTGCTGGGTGGTTCTGGTGGTGAGGAAAAATCCTTATCCTTCACTTTGAATAGGAACAGGCAATGGGTTTAAGGTTGGTCTATGAAAGTCTTGATAATAGTAACAATATAAATAGTGTTATGACTGTCCTCAGTAGAAAAATATAATATAATAAAATATTATAACCAAAAATTTAAATAAAATTGTTGAAAATAATTATATAAAAGAATTTAATTAATTATTATATAAAATAATGATAGAAAATAAAATAATCATAATAAATTATAATTATTCTATTATTTTTATAGTCACTGAAAATTATAACAGTAAGAAGGGTAAAGCTCTTAATGAGACCATCACATGTGGAAAATATAAATATTTAATCACTTATAGATAATATATAAATATTATTTATAAAAGAATTAAAACACACACTGTGCAGAAATAATTATTATAGAAAAATTCTATATAAAAAAACTAATAATAGATAAAAAAGATATAGAATTCTAGAGAAAACTTACTCATAATATACATTTAATACAACAAGTCAAACAACAACAGTTATTATATTAAATAATGATTATAAGTTAAAAGCATGCAAAAATCAAAATTTTTAAAGATAAAGAAAAATTTTCTATAATGAAAATTATGATTAAAGAGTTTTTGAGAGGAATTTGTGGATTTTAAAAGATATTTTAAAGACAATAATCTTATAAAATAAAATATATTATAGTTGATTAAAAAAATATTCCAATTTCTATGATTTCAATTCTTCAATTTAAGATTTATAAAGAATAAAATACTTAAGAAATACTATAATAATAAGATTACATATATAATAAAACTTTACCTGTTTAAATGTCTAATATGATTGGATTGATAGTTGATGATGGACCAAAACAGTGATGAATAGACTCTCTTTATGTCTACAGAGCAGCTCTCATGATTCATACTGGATATAGAGGGCATGCTCAGGTCAAAACTGAAAACCCATGCTTAAAAATAAGGTTTTTAACTTCTTTTTAATTCCAATTTAAAGTTATCAGGGTTATTCTTAGCTCCAAGTAGATTTAATCCTCATTTAAGTTAATTATTTTGATTTTTAATACAAAATCAGTTTATTTATATTAAGGTTCATCACATGAACAACTTAAAAATAGAGGTTTAAGCAGAAATGTCTTAAACTCAATTTTCAATTAAATCTTAAAGAAATCAAAACAGTAAATTTCCAGGCTAATTACCCAGGAAATTTTTTTATAAAAGATACTTAAAATTTGATTTATATAAAGATATTATTGAATTTTAAGCTGTGTGAAATGTTCAAGCAAATCTATTGATAATTGGATTTTTAATAAATTTTTGAAGTTATTGCTATTTTTCCATGTAAAATAGCAATACACACTAAACCTTAACTTTTGATAAAGTTTTAATGCTTGTAACTTCAAACCTTTAAGCTTATTTTGGCTTTTTAACCTTTCTTAAGCTTTAAAAGGTCTCAAAACATTAATTTCAAGCCTGCATATTGGGATTTACCCTTTGGCAACTTGAAATTCCTGTCCAGATTGGGATAAAACCAGTTTAAACTTTAAGGTTGGATCAAAGTCTAATGTTGAAATTTAAATCAGGTTGAAAATCCTCCAATACAGGTGGACAACCTTAATTGAATCCTTACAGATCCAAAACGTTGGGTACCCCAGCTCTGTTTGGCCTTTTTCCTTTGCCCACCTTTTTGTGTGGATTTTGCCCTTTTATTTATTTAAAGCCATACTATCGCCTTAAACACTTTGAAATTGAGCTCATGCAGGATTTACATTCTGTAAGAAAATCCTCAGCCAATTCAGCAAATATACACAAAACCTCAATTTTAACTAAAGTTTTGGTAGGTAGGTTTGCATAAACCTTATGCAACTTTAAATTTGAGCTTATTTAAGCTTTGATTTAACAATTTTAAAAAAATGTTAAAAGATTTACATTAGTACTTTGAGATTCTTAAATCTTTTGATAACATAAGAAATAAGCTTTTTTGTGTATAACACACTATGGGTGTAGCTTGGTTATTCTTGGTGTGGAATCCGAAAATGCCATAATATTTATGACTTTGTTTATCCCAGAAAAGTAATACTTTTTTTCCTTATTTTTTATTTTAAATTCAATCAAAAAGTCTGTTGAATACTAAATCAACTGTATATAAAATCATTTGTGACCTTATGGGTATGTTATACATACCTCACAGGCTCACAATGGGCATGTACAGCTGTTCTTATCCCATGGACATTTTGTAGAAGTTCGTCTTTCAGCCATCTTTATTGCTACTTCTGGCTTGCACATTTTGCCACATTATGAGCTTTGCAAGCCTGGTCTTTTTGCTGTTGGATCTTGGATTGTTCAAACATACTCTTGGCAAGGGGAATTTGAGGGTGGGTGAACTCACCATTTGACTGAATTCCCTCCTCATGCACTGTGAAATCATCCCTCCTTTCCTCATCAGTTGTTTCACTGTGATTGGGAGACATTTTTTCATCCTCATCATCCACAATTTTTCCTCTCAGTGAACTAGCATGAGCTGTTCTTGTTTTGGAGGCATATGGATTATGAAGTCCAGTGAATTTTCTTTATGGACCAGAGGCAAAAATTCATAAAGTTCATCAACTGCCATGCAAAACATCAGTTAACACATCAAAAAATTAATAAAGAATGGTCATACTCACAATCTTCAATTGGCTCCTGAGATTGGACTGTCTTTCCTTTAGGTGCCATATCCAACATATGAAAAAAAACATATAAAAAAGTGAGAAGCTTTATACTCCAACATCAAAATGATTACTTTGATTAAGCGTCAATTCCTGATTTCCCTCTGACAGACCGCTCTGCGTAACATTTTGAAATGGTCTTTTTTGTCTCCCTGCATCAACCTGCTTTTCATTGCCCACATGAACCTGAGATCCTGATGAAATATTGAGGGTTGGCTGTTTAATTTGCCCAAAGGGTTCCTGGGATGCAGCTGGATTCCACCCAGGATTGAGGAGGAAGTCAAATGGAAATTTTGATTGGGTATTTGCCTTTGTTGAGATTTCACATGTGCTCCCTGACCCCTCAGACAATGCATTTTTGTATTAGTGGGATTTGGGGGAATTTAAGTGACGGAGATATTTGGGATTGACCAAGTGCTTGAAGTTGGAGCAGTCAGATTTCCCACATCAATGTTGAGACCTGATAAATTCATTGAGGATGAAATAGGGGTAGTGAGTGGAATTTGGGGACTCATTGGTGACTGTGTTTGAACATATTCTATGCTAGATTGACTATCTGAGTCATGAAAAGAACCTGATTGGGATTTATGTGGCTTGGAAGATGACATAAGGGCTAAAAAACTGCATTTATTTTTTTAACTTGATACAATAGAGTGATATGAGATGAAAGCTTTTCAAATTTTTGATAGAGAAATTCTATGGATAGTTGGAACCAAGTCTCTTGTGGAAGTCTAATAAGACTATTTTTAGGAGGATTCTTCCTGCCTACTCTTGATCTCCTCCACTTTTGTCGGAAACCAAAATGCACAGCCTACCTGCATATAATGTGATAGTGCCTTCATCTCAAAGGGGACCTATCATCCATAATTAATCAGATTCAATAGAAATTTCCCCCTCCTCATTGCCACATTGTGTGAATTATTCAAACTGCCAACATATGCATCAAAATTCCCCAGCATCCTGTATCCGTATAATGGTATATTCTCGAATGATTAACCCACAAAAGAGACATCAACCTTTCAAGAAAGGCAAGACAATCCAAATCCAATTCCAACCAATCACCAGGGCAAATCTCGTGTCAAATGTTGGCAATTGACTTCATGTCAAGAAAACGTCAAGCAGGATAAAAGTCGAGCTCACATCAAGCAAAAATCAAGCAAACGTCTAGCACACATCCTACTCTTGTCTTACACCAAATCCTGTGACATCCACCAATATTGGTTCCCCTGTGCCTTCAACTCCGATTCCTCACCACCTGATCATCCCGCAACCGTCCAATGGTTGGTGAAAATTACACAAGACCCGCCTGTTTGCACAAAGACACATCAAAGAGGTCCTTCAGCCAGTCTTGATGTAGGTGGGGGGTTTGACTTCACCAGGTCATCCATGAAAGGACTCCGCCTGAGTGGGATTGTCATTTTGCAGATGACACTGGTAGAGCCCGCCGCACAATACCGCGGGTGTGGGTGCGCTTGCGTGTGCATTGGCGGGTGCGGGTGCGCTTGCGTGTGAATTGGCGGGTGCAGGTGTGCTTGCATGTGAATTGGCGTGTGTGGGTGCGCTTGCATGTGCATTGGAAGATGCAGGTGCGCTTGAGTGTGCATTGGCGTGTGCGGGTGCGCTTGCGTGAGCATTGGCGTGTGCCGGTGCGGGTGCGCAAGGGCCGATTCCCCTTCCAACATGATGATGGCGCAGTTAGAAATTTTGGATTCTGTGAAAGGTGAGTGTGTGGGTCATTTGATCATTGAACTTGGCTTATTCACACTGTACCCAATGTCAAAATAGTAAGTTCTTTGTGGCAATGTGAAATAATGGGTTTTGCTTGTCACAATTGCATGTGTCTGTCACTAAATTTTGAGGCAGTTATTTCACTAGCAAAATTGCTAATGATTCTGAGAGATTTGCATTTTAGTAGACTAAATATCATGAAATAACAACTTTATCATTACAAGCAGTCCACATGACAGAAATTTGTTATCATACAATCCACAGTTACCTTCTATTTCTTCTTCAGTTATAATAAAGTGTTCATCATCAAAACCAAAAGCTTTAAAAATATTCAGATGCGGCCAATATGGTAAGAAATTCACATCAATCTTCAAAGTTTTTATCATCAGAAAGTTATTGTTCAGTATGCTAGATGGCTCAGAGACTTTAAAAATGCTATCAATAATACCAAATCATTGTGAGTTGCCCCTCAGAAAACATATCACACTGTTGCTGACATTTTTGAGTTCAGTTGAAAATATATTTTTCCCAATATTAATGTTTGAAACTGGAAAATACCAAGGTGAGACAATCCTTGAAGTGAGAGGACTTGTTGATTTCACGGTAGTGTCTAAGCTGATCTAATCAACTATTTCCCTTGTTGCATGAAAATTCTGTAAGTACTCAACCAGGCAATCATAATTTTCTTGGTCATGGCGGGATGGTTTGTTATATTTATTGTGATTGAACAGGGCAGGTGGCTGTGATTTAAAAAGCTGTTTTATTTCACATGGCACAGATGGAGATTTCAGGAGAACAGAAAGGTTGGAACATCGACAGATATGTTGAAGTAAGGTTTTATCTATATCATCTATTCAGAGTTCCAAGAAGTTAGTCTTATTCAGTTTGGGTGTTTAATAAATGTGAATATATTGATCTTATTAATTGACATACATATTTTGTTATTTGTTGGCATTTTTGCAAATACTCCAATCAAGCGCTCATAACCCCATGGGGCTGAGGCTTGTTCTGGGCCCCAACTTTGGAAGAGTTCGGGAATATGATCAGCAAAATGATGATTTGGTTTACTTTTCTGTTTTGGGAACAGGTGTTGATTGGAAAGGCGGAATGTTTTGCAATGTTCAGCAAATGCAGTCACATCATCTATTGAAACAGTCCAACTTGTGGCAATGTTGATAGCACTAATCAAATGGAATGTATTCTTGGTTAGTTCATTTGCAAGTTCTTCTGACTGACCCATTTTTCTTTCAATGTTGGCGGATTGGTGTACATCTAATGACATCTGTTGACTGAGCATTAAAAATGGAATATAGACCATATATAAGAGAGCCCATTCAGCGGCTTTTAAGCTACCATGAGAGGGGGAACCCATGTTGCGAGGTACTCTTGTCCATGATGAGGGAATTATTGTCTCAGATATGATTTGTCGGAGATGCTCCAGAGCCTCACCCTTGATCTGGTGATCACTCAGTGCAGTGATATCCAATTCAGAGGGGATTTCAGAAGTGGGGATATAATCCACATCAAATGAAGGAATCTCCGCAGAACCACTAGATGGATGTTCCATGTGAGCGGTGGGCATTGGGAAGTAGTTTTTCTGGGTGGAAGTAGTGAGGAGTGGCTCATTTATTATTTTTGCTGCATCTCTTCTCAGGGAGCAGGCCTCTCTCAATGTGACTTTATCAAGAGAGCTGTTGGAGGTCATGGAATCTGAGTCCGAACTGTTGATGTCATTGGATTTCCTGCGGGAGCTGAGGTAAATTTTTGATTTGGACTCTGGAATGCACAATTTGAAAGTTGCATGATCCTTCAAAATTCCCAGTATTAAATTATGCATTATGTCAAGATTAACCATTCTGTTTGCATCCCAATACGGAAGGTCTTCTGAAATTGAATATCCCACTCCATACTCAGAGAAAATTGCTTGTCTTTGTTGTGGGGTCGCCCAAAGCCATTTGGCAATGGTTGATTTATGATTTTGATATGAGTGTGTGTAGTGAAATTGAGGACCAATTTCTTCAATTTGAGCTTTGTGAATGGTGCAAAAATTACAAAAGTGGTTGCCTGAATGGGAAATAAATCCAGTAAGCTTGCGCATGGCAACCACATCCGCAATGGCTGTGAGAATGGCCACACGGATAAAGGATCCTGAAGACCCTGTTGAGGTGGGTGAAAAATGGTAACCTTGCCATAGCCCTTTGAGCTCCTTGATGAGTGGCATTAATAGGTAATTCAATTGAAGGGAAGTTGGCTCCTTCGGACCAGGGATGATTCCTGCAACATAGACATTCTCTGGCTTCAATCTTTCACTTGGGGGGAGATTAACACAAATAACCATGATAGGTCCAATGCTGGCCAACTGGGTGGACTTTCCATGTGCATTAAACCAGTCCACATAAGTGGAGAAGGCCAATGCACCAGGAATGGACATGAATGAGGTGTCATGGATATTTCTAGTGCCAGTGAAGCGTCTCCAGACCAATCCATCCCAGATGTCACATTTTGGGGAACCTTTGGGAGTTTGGGATAGTTGATGTTGATGCAGAATTTCCATAAGTCCAGCCTGCTGGAGAAATCTGGCAAGCCAATTTTTGAATGGTTGATAAATGAAATGTTTTGTTGGTATAAATTTTTGCTTCATGTTGGTTGTGTTTTGGGTGTGGGGTTCAAATGAATAGATGAATTTGCCTAATGATTGTGTGCAAGGGGGATCATGATCATTTGGGTCATTATGGTGTTGACAGTGGGGTTGGTCAGTTGTGACTGATTCAGTAAGGCCATTAAGAGAGAAACATTGAGGACAACATATAGAGTTTTGAATCACTGGTTCCAATTGGAGATGTTCAAATATGGTACTCAGATCTTGAGGTATATGGAATGCAGGAGTGGGAGGACCACCGGAGCTTGAGATGCTGGACTTGATCAGCAGGTTTAGGGCGGGGTTGAGAATGCGTGTAGCCCTGCGGGCTATATTATACCTTAATGATAGAATGGCAGATATTATCATTCCAAGGTCTTGTGGGGGAAGGGTTTCTGTGCAGTTGAATTGAGACCCGGTGCTGTGGAGAAGGTGCTTTGGGCCAATGGTGAATAATCAGCTGGGAATATTTGATCCAATAGAAGTTGTGGGCACTCAGATCCTTATGCAGAAGTAGGGATGTTTGGAAGAGATTTGGGTGCAATGCTTTATTTTAGCTTTTTAATGTGCTGTTTATATTGGAAAGGTGTGAAGGCAACTCCAGGCCTATCACCCTCAGGGGAAGAGTGTGTTTGAGTTGAGCAGTGTTGACACATGCATATACGCATTGAGAAATAGCGGCGGGTTGTCATTGTTGCAGGAATTGGGAGTAAAGTTGGTTTGTGTATAAATATCTATGGCTGCTGTGAAAGTGGTGAGGAGTGTTATTAATTGGCAAAAAAATTGAGTTATTATTTATGAAGGGGGAGATGATTTGAGCTAGCTGAGAATTTTATCCCATTTGTAATGGTGCATGAACTGCAGCTGATAGAGTGTAACATGTCTCATCTGGATGGCAGAATTGGTTAGGAGTTTAATTGGGTAAAATTCCATGTTGCTCAATGCTCATACATATTCTATTTTATTTACACATGGCAATACTGCGGTTTTGACCCTTGAGGGGAGTTCCAATAGGGATGTGTCAACATTGATTTGAGGTGATTGACATTAAAACCATGTATGCTGGCACGCCATTGTACATGGCGTAAACCTTATTACAGACATAACAATATAACTCTATTACATAAGGGGTTTGAGTGCAGCTAAAGTCTTGGTATTTGGTTTGAGTGCAGCAGGCTTTTAATTGGTTGGAATGTGATTTGGATTGTCTCTCCTTTCTGGAAAAGGTGATGTCTCTTTTGTGGGTAAATCCTTCATGAATATACCCCTTTACAGATGTACGATGCTGTGGAATTTCAATGCATATATTGGCAGTTTGGATAATTCACAAAATGTGACAATGGGGAGGCGGAAATGTTATCAAATATGATTACTTATGGATGATGGGTCCCCTTTGAGATCAAGGGAATATTACATTCTATGGTGGTAGGCCGTGCAGGGTGGTTTCCAACAAAAGCGGAGGAGCTCAAGAGGAGGTAGGGAGGATTTTACTAAAGAGAGGCTTATTAGACTTCCAATAAGACTCTTTTTAGAAATATTCATAGAATATCTCTATTCTAACTTTGAAAAGATTTCATCTCATATCACTCTATTTCATCATAACACTGAGGTGTTTTATCTAGTTAAAAATATTACTGTACTTTTTCGGCCCTTATGTCATCTTCCAAGTCACATAAATCCCGTTCAGGTTCTGTTTATGACTCAGATAGTGAATCTAGCATAGAATATGTTCAAACACAGTCACCATTGAGTCCCAACATTCCTCTCACAGCCCCTATCGCATCCTCAATGAATGTATCAGGTCTTAACATTGATGTGGGAAATCCAAAGGCTCCAACTTCAAGCACTTGGTCGATCCCAAATATTTCCATCACTCCAATTCCCCTGAATCCCACTAATACACAAAGGCATGTGTCCCAGGGGCCAGAAGGAACATCTCAAATCTCATCAAACGCTAATCCCCAATCAAAATTTCCACATGAGTTCCTCCTTAATCCCGGTCAGAATCCAGTTGCATCTCAGGATCCCTTTGGCCAAAGTAAACAGCCAACCCTCAATATTTCATCATGATCTCAGGTTCATGTGGGGGATGAAAGGCGCGTGGATGGGGGGCGACAAAAAAGACCATTGGAGAATGTAACTTGGAGTTGTCTGTTGGAGGGAAATCCAGGATTGACGCTTCATCAAAGTAAGTTATTTTAATTTTGGAGTATAACCTTTTTCACAATTTGATATTTTTGTTTCATGGGTTAGATATGGCACCTAAAGGCAAGTCAGTCCAATCTCAGGAGCCAATTGAAGATTGTGAGTATGACCAGTCTTCATTAATTTTTTGATGTGTTAACTGATGATGTGCATGGCAGGTGATGAACTTTATGCATCTTTACCTCTGGTCCATAAAGAGAAAGTCACTGGACGTCATCATCCATATGGCTCCAAACCAAGAACAGCTCATGCCAGTTCATCAAGAGAAAAAATGGTGATGATGAGGATGAGAACATGTCTCCAACTCAAATGGGAACAAATGATGAACCAAGGAGGGACAATTTCATGGCGCATGAGCATGGCACTCAGTCAAATAGTGAGTTCACCCATCCTCAAATGCCCCTTTCCCAGAGTATGCTTGAGCAATCCAAGGTCAGACAGCAAAGGAACCAGGCTGGTAAGGCTCACAATGTGGCAAAACATGCAAGCCAGAAGGAGCAAAAAAAATGGCTGAAAGCAGAACTTCCAGATAATGTCCATGGAATGAGATCAGAAGTACATTCCCATTGCCTGTTCCTACTCAAAGTGAGGGATAAGGATTTTTCCTCACTACCAGCACCACCAAGCACAGAAGAGCATGAAATTGCAATTCAAGTGGCTGGTCATCTCGGATATGTCCCCAAGGATGTTTTCAATGAGCCATCAACACAGGTCAGTCTCAGGGTTTCCAAAGCTACGGCAAAAATGAGCTCCACAAGCTAGGACTAAAGCAATTCACTTGGGACTGGGAGAGCTCATGGCAACATCTGTTCAATGAGCTGATTTCTATGGTGTTTTACCGTACATTCTGTCTTTCACTGGTCAGCACCGAGTATCATCATTACTGTTGGAACAAGGATCATAATAACTATGGGGTTGTGGCGGCTTTAATGGAGCAATATTTCACTTATTTGAAAAGAGAATGGAAGTCTATTCAAAAGGATGTGGAGTATTTGGTTAAAAAGAAGGAGAATCAAAAGCTCGCAAAGATTTTTCAAAGGGTTAGTTAATGTATCTCTTCTTCGTTGTGAGCAAAGACTGATGATGATCTACTTGATTATGTGCAGACCTGTGAGCGCCGTCGTGAATGGTGTGATACGGCTAAATTTCCCATTCTAGAATCACAATTCAATGACCCTTGAGTATGTTCAGATACTGAGGAGGTACTGGAAAATGGCTGTCAAGTTTACCGCAAAGTGGGATTATGCTGGCGCTCCCAGTTATTTAATGAATTGGTATTAAAAATGGATTCAGACATAGAGTTTTGTAATTGCATTAAAAAAAAGGGTAAAAAAACTATTGATAGATTGCCAGAATTACCATCGACAGATGATGGTGATATTCCAGAAGGCTTATCATTGCAGGTATTTGATCAAGATTGGCTCAAAAGCTGTAGTAAGATGCAGACTAGCGCCCTCAAAATACTTGACATGCCAGTTATTAGGCCAAATGGTGATGCTCTGCAATAACTTAGTAAGATAAATGTATAGCACCGTTACAAATTAACATTTTGTGAATTATTTGTGCAGGTGTAATACAATCTGATTATTATTTCTTAAAGATGCAACAACTTGCTAAATATGTCAGAATATAGACAATATGAGTTGGACTGTATCACTGTCTCCCTTAGAAATAATAATCTATTGCTTGTTTTCATTGAGGAAATATTGAAGGAGTTCAATCCAGCTCATGGTGTTCATAATTGTGGACATGTGCCAGGGTGCACAGGTGTGATCAACTTGGTCATACACAAATTATATAATATCAGTAAGGCTCACGCAGTTAATGATTTTTTTTTCTTGGACCTATTGGTGTTTGGAAAATGGCATTCCCATAAGGAAGAATTTTAGAATAGAAATACAATTAGGGTCCAAGATGAGCTTGAAAGGTACCTTCTGCATGTTGACCCAACTGAATGAGGAGTGATATAGTGGATGACCTTTACATGTTGTTGTTGGCCAATACGATGGAGTCGATCAACAACCTGAGCCTCAATGGCTGGGTCCCAATTGGGCTCCTGAAAGTGTGGATGTCATGGGCCGCAAATCAGGGAAGAATTTTGGGGGTCCCCTCACCATTAAATAGACCATATTAGCACAAGTTATATTGATGCCAGTTCCAGCTGCAGCAATGGATGCAATCAGTACTTCACATTCAGGATTATTGAAGAAATTCTGCAGTGCCTTCTCCTGTGCTCGTGCTGTAATTGTTCCATCAATTCGTACTGAAAGGATAGAGTGATGGGCAATTACAATACCAATTCTACAATATGAAAAAGTCAGATGGCTTCAATTGGTAATGGATGCATATTAAAATTAAAGCACAAATCAAGAAATTGGGTCCATTGGGTATAAACCACCGATTTGGTTGGACCACACCTTGTTTGTTTGTTCTTCATTAAGCTTTGTAGGAGCTGTGCAATTTCAATACTCATCATGCATGTTTCCACATCCACAATAGTTTCTGTGATTGTTGGGGAGTTATCCTGAGTGCTCCTGCCCTTGGGGTCTTCCAAATCTGCCTCCGCAATTGTGTTAAGCATGATGTGATGGTTACAACATATTTGCAGCTTATTAATATTTCTGAAAAATTCTCCTGGTCCTTTGCTTTTGGATGATAGGAGTTCTTCATATAATGTGGAATATTCTTTCTGCATGGTTGCGTTGAGTGGGAGCAGCTCATAATGATGGCTAATAGTGGGGAGGGAGTCGAGATGTGTGGTTTTGGTGCGGCGCAAACTTAAATGCCGCAATGCCAAATGCAAAATATCATTGCAACCTTTGGAAATACTACTCAGGATGAATGGTGACCAGTTATCTTGATTGGTGCTCTGGGGTTGAGTGATGAATGATATTATGCCCAAAAGGTCATAAATGGTGTTGTGAATAGGTGTGCCCATTAAACATATTTGACGGGATGAAAGGATGCTATTAATGGCACGGTGAGTGGCAGTGTATTGAGAGCGAATATACCTATAAGATGGGGAAAGGGTTATTGGATATAAAAGGTAATTTGAATCATTTAAGCTCAGCCACTCAATGTGCTTCATCCAAAATTATACGCTGCCAATTGATTTGAAAAATGAATGATTTAGAGGTATTGGTTTGCTTAAATTCTTGGGTGATAGTATTGTAAGAAGTGATGATGATATCATATTTTAGGATGTCGGCCTTGGATAATGAGTAACAAGTGGGACCATGGTAGATTTTGGCATGCAGCGCTCCAGCCTGAGCATGCTTGGATCTTTCTGATTGCCAGTTGGTAATTAAACAAGGGGGGCAGATGATCATGGTGGGCGTGGAGCGATGGGGGTTTGCAATCATCCGCTCCTTGGAGGTACCAATTAGAGCAATGGACAGAATGCTTTTACCTAATCCCATATCATCCGCGAGCAGCCCTCCAAGAGGTGTATTGGTTGAAAGGGATTCAAATGAGCTAACGACCTTGTTTGTAATGATGCGCCTGGCATTAAAAGTGGATCCTGGGGGTGAGGTGCCCCAAAGGCTACGGGCTGATTGGCCATTGGGGATTTCTCAATCCCAGAGAAAGGCTAGTCCGGTCTTTTGATGAGGGAGGAGGGGGGTTTTAATAATGGCATGGGGCGGGGTCATCATGGGGAGGTGTGATCCACTGGGTAATTGTATCAGTTTTTGCTTGGAAATCAATGATGAAACAGCAGGATATGAAGCTGGCGTTGAGTTTGAAGCGGGAAAGGTCGGAGTAAAGAGTTGACATTGACTATGAGTATTACCATCATATTCTTTGGGCATTTTAAGCTTGAAATCTTGTGTTCGAAAGCTTTCCATTATGAATAAATTGTTTGGATACCATGTGAAGAACATCAATGCTAGATTGGGTTTCTGAGATGAGGAGGGATCATTTGCATCAGTCATAAATACTCCCTCAACAAATAATATTTGAGTAGGATTGGATTGGCAATTTCCAATCCATGCCCCCCCAGGACCACAGTGCATGAAAGCTTTTGGTGCCCCAAGGAATGGTATCAACGTTTTGGAAAGGGTTCCAGGTAGAGAGCCAATAGCACGCTGGTGATTGGGGAGATAAACAAATATGTTGTGTTGATTGTGCCATATGATTATCCAAGAAGCTAAGTGGGAATTCTCAGCATTTAAGGTTATATCACTATTTATTCGAATATGAATATTAATCATCTCAATGCAAAGAGGTTGTGAAGGGGTTGACATGATGGCTATTTTAAATTATTTGGGGACAGTTTGAAATTATATGATCAGGAAGGGTTAGCTAAAGGGAATGAAGACAAATAAGCGCTGGTGGGGAACTTATATGAGAGGCAGAAATGGGGTCAAGGGGGGATGGCCTGTGGTTACGTGCATGGTCTTGATGGGGGTGGGCCTCTTGGGCTCATAATTTTCATATCCCATTTGGGGCATATATCAAGGCAAGGTGGCCAAAATGCGGGTGCACCGATATGACTGCTGGATCTTCAGCAATTTACAAAACCTTTGGTGGAAAAGGTTGAAATTAGCATATCCAAAATTGGGTGGGTTGTAGCAACCTATTGTGGAGGGGCATATTAGAGGCATGGAGCCATGTTTGCTGGTGTGACAGCGAACAATGAGCGTATCCTCCCCAGCTTAATTGTCGCACAGGGACCTACTGGGCAATGTTGGCGCTTTCAAAGGGCAATCTCACTGTGGGGATGTTTGTGTGTGGGTGGGTGAGATAGTTTGGTGGCGTGCCACCAAATATGAGTTTGATTTTGCGTGAAGTTTTTTGATGACTGATGCCTACTGGGCTTCCAGGGGGGATGTGTGGCATGATCAAAGGGGGCACGGACTGTGAGCCGTGATCCACGTATACATTCACCCCTATTGCGTTTGAGGGGGGTACTAATCCACCGAGATTGGAATCAGGGTCTGTGCCTCACACGTGTACGAATCTCCGGAGAAAGAGGCCACCCGCCCAAGGGAATTTTTGGCTGCAAGCCAGGCCCCACAGCTTGTGCGGGGCGCGTGAGAGCGTGCAGAAGATTACCCGTGGTTGGAGATCCCCACGCAAACATAACCAGCCTCAGCAATCATAGGCCGGGATTATTCTAATGTGGATGAGGGTGAAGCAAATCCACACTGATTGGCCTCAGGTTTCCACGGGTGAGCAGGTGAGCGTCTGCAGTCAATCTGACCACCCGACCAAGAAAATAGCCTGTCGGAAGACTGGCAGTAAAATTTCTTCCAGGTGTGTGAAAGCTGCCTGCATATGACCCGTCGGGGGGTGCGTATGAAAGCGTGTGGCTGCCCAACAATGAGAACGCGCAATCAACAAGTGGGGCCAGTCATTGTTTGCCCCGACAATGGCACTGGATGGAATCCACTGTTTGTGTATGACCCAAATAAACAGTCATCCCACTATGGCCCACTTACATCAACTTGGATTACATGCGCATCTGTGACGTAGTTAGGTAGAGCTGTCCAACAAGGTGCAACAAAGGGATGCAGTTGAGATATATGACTCGATGGCTTGACGTGATTGCATGTTACATTGTTGAACAGCTTTTTCTCTGCCCAGCAGCATACATTTACAAAGGTGTACTGCATACTACAGTGTTGGCTGTACAGATTAGGATGGTGTAATACTACTTGAGCCTGCATGCAGCTTCCGATTGTTTGTATATACATAGCTCATGTGCCACATGCTCAGCATTGCATTTCACCCAATTTGCACATGCAAGCTGAGCATGTCATGGTCAAAAGCACCGTGTGGAAGTGCTCAGCAAAGACATGGAATGATATATTTTTGCAATAGTTCATTGGAAGGCTCAGTTTGGAGCACTTCAACAAAGCGTGTGAAATGCTGCACCAGGCTTAAATGTCATCCAATGCTGTGCCAAATGCTCAGATTGTGTGCATACAAAAACAACTGAGCAATGGCTCGGCATGGTGCATTTTATATTTTTATATCAATAGTTCAATTACTGTGCAATTGAAATGTTCAGCCACTGAGCATTTCAATTATGACCCAAAAGCAAACCTGAGAAATGGGTCAAGACAAGCTCATGCTGTATTCACTTGTCTTACAGCCCCCCCTTAGTTGAAAGACTATCACCATGCCAGACGGCTGGTGATCTCGCCGCGGTCACTTGTGACCAAATGCACCATGTTCTTTTCTGCATGGGGCATTTGGGAATTGCACCTACCATGGACATTCAACGAGGGCCTTACGACCACCCTCCTGGGTGATTGGGTGGCTATTTAAGGAAACAAAGGGGATTTGACTGAGCTTGACAATTCAATCAATTGCAATACTAAGCCAGAACCCCATTGTTCTTCTGCCTCACACCAGCATTTCCCTTCTCAGTTGCAGCATATGCTGCGACTGAGCTTCAATTTTGCCCACAGGCCTGGAAGCTGAAACTTTTGTGGGTGCTTCAGCTGCTGAGATTGTCTCAGCTTCACCATGGTATAAAAGACACTCTTCACACGACACGCCCTTCACTTTCTTTCTCACCCGCTCCACTTCATTCAACCTCACCCGCGTTTGTCCTTCTTGTGCATATTCCCCTTGGTCTTCCTGCCTTTCTACTTTTGTCTTTCGCACTCCACTAAACCCACTCCCCTTCCTTTTGCCTGTTTGTTTATTCTTCTTCTCCTTTCAGAACCTCACTTCTATCCACCTTGTGCGTTACCTCTTTTTTAAACTTTTGTTGACATTATGTACCAATATTAATACTTATTTTTCTTCACGACTCTCTTCCAGACTTTTAAAACCTTCCAAGTAGAGAGTCTTTATTTTGTTAACGTTTTAAATTTATAATTCATTGTATGTCTTCATTTTCTTTCTTGATTTTTTACTTTCTATTCAGTTACTAACCTCAATTGTTTTGTTTTTAGATGTCGTGCACTTTCTGCACCAAGCGGGGTATCCCCTGCATTCGTTCCTGGACGACGACTGACACTTGTGATTCTTGCCGACAAGCACACGAAAAATGTTTGTTCATTGTCTACCCCTTCCAACCACAAGGCCAGAGGAGTTCTCGCCCAAGACGCCCTCGCAAGGACTCCTTTGTAGTCAACGATGATGAAACAATATCCAAGCGCAAATGGACACCAGGACCTCAAGCAGGCCGATGGGAACAACTCCGGATGATTAGCCCTGTCCCCTCAAGCATTTATTTTTCCACCCCCCCTCCTAGGCCACCATCCGATGGTCACTTCACTCCTCAACCTGAGTGAAGTGATTATCCGGCCAATGAAGGATGGCAATAGAAAGAGGACATTTGAGCTTGGGCTTATCATCACCATGTCTTGTCAGCAATGGGATTCAAACGCCAAAGTAAGTTATCTTTCTCCTCCTTATCTCATTTCTCTTGACGAAATAATACTGACTTTTTTTGCAATACTCATAGAACAAACCCCCCCAATCCCCCCTGAAAAGACTCTCCCGTTCCTAGTTTGCCTCGTGAGCAAGCCCCGCGGCAACCCACCCCAGGCCCAAGTGGCACCCAATGGTCAGAGGAATTATTCCGCAGTAAGCAGCCAAAGTTTGATTTCATTTTCACTTTCACTTTCGAGTCGAGTGAACTGACTCTTACTCCTTTTTTAGAACCCTCCTGAACCAAAAAGCCACCTATTCCTGGCCCAAGTCCATCCTCCCAACCACCTGAGGACAATACAACTCGTGAGCCAGAACCTGAGGTGGCTCTTACGCAATCCACAGAGGAACCTTTTGGTAAGTCCCAATTTTACTTTTTTAACTCTACTCAGCTTTTCCTCACACCTCCTTTGACCATCTCCAGCTTGTCCCACCACTCCCCACTCCATAATCATCATCAACAATATGCCCATTGGTCCCCCCCTCCCCCTCCCACTTCTTCTTACCCGGCTCACCCACCTTCCCCTTCCCCAGAGATCCCTTCCAGTGCCCCCAAGAACCCCAACACCTCCTCCCCCCCGGTGCAAAGACCCTCTCATTCGAACAATGAGGCTCACCAGGAATTCACCGATTTACGACCGACTTTGATGATTCCTTGCGCCATTGTCCACAAATTGATCAACCGAATCTTGCTGGAGGATCGCCACCTGCTCCACATGATTCCTTTCGTGGATGCAGCTCATTGAAATGAGATGCACCGGGAATTCCGGGAGGAACTAAACTCCCTCCTTGCCCAGGCACTGGAGGCTTATCCAAAGGAGGACATCACCGCGATAGTCTCGAAATTCTTAGAAAAATAAAAATTTAAAAAAATCTCATTATTTCCTCTTTTTATTATTTGTAATACTTTCTTTCAAATAAATTATTTGTATTCAATGATTGTTATTTTCCATTTCTATTACATTCTTTGCTCACGTGAAATTATATTTTCCTCAATGGTTCAAATATCCTATTGCGTGAGAGTAATTTTTGTAAGTGCCCCACCAAAAGTTTGAATGAGTATTTGGTTGTGAACCTCTTTTTCCAAAAATGTGCCAATAGTCGCCGTTACCGTCTCCTATACTTTCTTCTTCCATGGTTTAGAGCCATATCAATTCTTAACTGTAAAAAAGAGGGAGGTTCCCGCATTTGAGCAATCCACTCCAGATTTGTGAAACATGGCCTTTCCTATGGTCATATGCTATTAAGCTTACTCATGTATTGAATTGTTCAAATTTTCGGGAACCTTCACAATCGTAAGGATTGGCGTGTGAGTTGTCGGGAGCCTGCACAGGCGTAAGGATTGGGGTGTGAATTGTTGGGTGCCTGCACAGGCGTAAGGATTGGTGTGTGAATTGTCGGGAGCCCTCACAGGCGTAAGAATTTGTCAGAATTGTTGGCAACCTTCCTGAGCGTAAGGATTTGTGTGTGAATTGTCAAAAGCCTGTACAGGCGTAAGGGATTTTTAGCATTTTTGGGACCCTTCACAAGCATAAGGATTGGCGTGTGAATTGTAGGGAGCCTGCACAGGCGTAAGGATTGGAATGTGAATTGTTGGGAGCCTGCACAGGTGTAAGAATTGGCATGTGAATTCTCAGGATCCTGCACAGGCCAAGAAATTTTCAGCATTGTGGGGAACCTTCACAAGCGTAAGGATTGCCGTGTGAATTGTCAGAAGCCTGTACAGGCGTAATGAATTTTTAGCATTTTAGGGAACCTTCACAAGCGTAAGGATTGGCGTGTGAATTTTTGGGAGCCTACACAGGCGTAAGGATTGGCGTGTGAAGCGTTGGCACCCCACATAGGCGTAAGGAACTTTTAGCATTGTTGGAACCTGCACAAGCATAAGGATTTGCGTGTGAAGCATTGGCATCCTGGACAAGAGCAACAAACTAGGACATATGTACGATGGCATGCCACCGTGCATAATCCACTTCACCCCTTTTTCATGTGAGACACCCCATCTCCCGCACTCAAAACCATCCAATCCTGGTGTATATTGTCCTCCGCCTTACCCCACCATTATTTACCCAACACACATGCAAATATCCTCATTCTTTGAATTGGCGTGAGATGGTATTACCATCCCTGATTTGATAGCCCGCTCTCTTGCCAATCTCATAATAGCCATGGCTTTTTTGCCGCATTGTTTTTGCTAACCTGCTTGAGCATTGTGAGGACATACCCACTAGTGTTGTGCTTTGGTTGTCCTGTGCTGGATCAGTATAATGAAAAAATGTACTACTGGCCTACACTACCTAAATGAGCCCATGACATGTGGATAGATCAATCAAAAAATGCTCATTTGGGAAAATCAATTTTCCCCCTGTACACTGCTTTGACACATCTCTTTGAATTTGGCCGGTCCGCTTATCAGCTTGAAACCACCATCCCGAAGCATACAGCGATGCATCCTTATCAACATGAGGTGCTTTTTTGAATCCATTCATGGTGAAAGTCAGTACCGAAGCAAACTCAAATGCACCCTGATTTGCGGGCATATTGGCTTCATAGCTAACTTGATCAAAAGATGGAACCCCCAATGACTTGTAGAAATTTTGAATCTTCTCAAATAAATTATCCCCAACATATTGTAAGGATTGACCTAGAATGCAACCCACTGAGCTAAGATTGGCACCTTGGTTCCGCCATTCATCTTTTGTGTTTTCAATTTTCCCAACACTTCCATACAGACCAAATTGTTCATTCTTCGTGCTGCATTTGCGCCACCCAATCGCAAACATAAATCCCTCCAGTAATGCTCCATTTGTTGCAATCGGGTCGGTGAATCCCTTTTTGCGAAATAAAAATTGTGATAATTCATCCCTTTAATTGACCTCGACTTCACTCATTGTTGTGAATGGTCGGAATTCAACAAGGGCAATGAGTAATGCGGTTGAAGAGAAAATTGCAACACGGCCAAAGTGAATGCGTTTGATCTGATTGACATCGACAACCCTCCAAATTTCACTTGGGGTGATATTTGCTGATACTGGCATTGATATTTGTGCTGTTGGGTGAGAGGAGGAAAACAACCTATTCATTCAGGTAGTTTTGCGCTCATTTGTCTTTTGGGATCTCCCACTATTCCTGAGTGGTTGAGGGATCACTTTGTTGAAGCACACAAGATATCAGATACTTCCAAGGAGCTTTCTTTGGCACACATCCTTTGACTTCCCTGTTGGAGCCCACATGACATTGGCACAATCTGAACCGACTAAAGCCAATGTTCTTCCATGGGGCCCAATGAGGGTGCCACATAAATGTGGAAGCATATATATATATCTATATATATACACTGAGATTAAGCGAGCAACTCACACTTTCCTTCCTCAGCCCAACGCCTTCTCGCGAGTTCCCTTTTATGCTCTTTTCCTTTTTTCGTGAATGGCATGCTTGCAGCAGAAAATGAAATCAAACCAAATAATTACTGATTTATTAATATCACCTAAATTGAATTGCGGTCGATGAATCTTTTTTAATTGCGTTTAAAAAGAAAGATCACACCTGACCTTCCTGAATTCGTGATTTCAAATACCTGAACCTGAAAATTGCAGTGGATAGTGCATTATTCAATTTGACATATTGATGTTCCCATGCAATCACTTTCCAATCCAACCATTTGGAATATTGCAAGGACACACAAATGCAATATGCATCCTGCTGCGGATCCCTAGTTATCCTAGTCCTCTTGAAACACACAGGAACATTTGGCCTATTATGGGCTGGCGGGAAGTGATAAACGCGACCTCCCGCAATTCCCCCACATGTGCTACTTGCACGCACAACTGCCTGACTCAGCTTGTGTCTTGTCGGAGTTATTTCAATGATTGACGGAGGCATGCCGCCGTACAATTACTATTGGTATTCAGACTGTGGCATCCGGGCAGTAGTTGGATAGGAAGTCATGATTATTAAATTCATAAATAACTTTGCAAAATTCAGTTACAATCTATCTAGTACAAAGCTAATCTAAAACGGGTCAATCCTGGTTGTGAGTTTAGCTGACCTGGGTACAGTCAAGGTGACCTCATCACTTGAGCCAAGACCACGCTTCGCCACCCAGGCATCACCAAAGTCTAATACTAAGCATTGTGTAAATTCAAATCTAAGAGGTACAGTGGGGTTAAAAGACTCTGATGAGAAGAAACTTTTATTCAGTAAATTACATATATACTTATTAGTACGTAGCCACACTGGCTCCACTAGAGTTTTACCCTCTGAAGGTTTTTTGGAAATGTCAATTAGTGATAAAGCCCCTTTAACTGAGCTTGTTCTCCAGTCATCTGAGCATACCATCAAACCACAAACCCCCACCGCACAGAATGCCACTAATATATCATAGCAAATTCTATTTATTCCAAGATTCTTGTTACATGCCAAAAGATCTTTGATGGCCTCATTTTTTTTGAGTTTGTGAGTTTGCCTTTGATTCCATTAACTTCGACCTTTGTATGTGCACGTACCATGTTGTACGCAATCATCAAATGGATAACTGTATCCATTAGATCCTGCAGGCTCTTGTGCGGCTTTGTGGATATCTCATTGTCAGCCCCGCCACCTTCAATGCTGAGTTGGGTTGCACGTTGCTTTGATTTACTCAAGTAGAAGGCAAGGTATTCAATTGCCCCCCCTTCGAGTCCAAGAGGATCAGTCAAATTTGAAGTTGGTGCAACATATGGTTTGGGTGCAATCACATCGTATGAGACTAAACTAATGGATTCAAACATAGCATTTGCGCAAAAATGTTTAACTGGATTGGCAGGGTAAAGAAGGCTCTGAACCATTTTGAAGAAGGAGTGTTCAGATTTTGAGAGATTCTCTGGAGGTTTAGCTGATTCCTTCATCAATTTGAGATTCCAAATGTTGTGATCAAAAAACGCTTCTGTTTCTGTTGGCTTAAAAAAATCTAACCCTGTATATTGCAATTTATATCACCAGTCAACAGCCAATAATCATGTATCATGCACAAAGATAAAACTCACCTGCCATCTCAAGGTCCTCCAGCCAGGCCAACATTTGAAGCTCTCGGTTACTGATCACCTTAATACCACTGGGCGGGAATGTATGAGCATCTTTTGTTGGTAAATTGTCGCATCAGTTTTTGTAAATACTATTGATATTATCAAGCCCCCTTTTCCATGATTGTTGAGTAATATTGGAATGATAATTCAAAATGCCTGAAAAATCTTCCATGCGGGATAAAAATATTCCTTGAAAATTAGCAGACGATGACACTTCGCGCTCAGGGTCAGGAACTATATCAGTCATATCTTGTCCCATTGTATCATGTATAATTGTTTCCCTTTCTTGAAAGGCTTGAATATTCCGAGGAGAGGCGGGAGGGGTTGCATCATGCATTGTTTCATTGGGTATTGTGGGGCTTTCAGTATGTGGAGCTTCATCATGGATTGTTTCATTGAGTATGGGGGGGTTCAGTATGTGGAGGTTCATTATCAATATGCTCCCCTTCAACATTGATCATTTCATCATCTTGATCCCAAGAATCCTTTGCCGCTTCAAAGGTACAGCGTTTTTTGTTTGTTTTTTTGGTCGCATGTCACCACAGAAAAAATGTGGGGACTTGCATACAGGTCCTTTACAGTATCTTCAGCTTATGTCTGAGTGTATCTCTGGAAGTATCCCTAGTTTAACTCACATTCATTGTATTCTGAC
Source organism: Austropuccinia psidii (assembly GCA_023105745.1). Taxonomy (NCBI): domain Eukaryota; kingdom Fungi; phylum Basidiomycota; class Pucciniomycetes; order Pucciniales; family Sphaerophragmiaceae; genus Austropuccinia; species Austropuccinia psidii. The sequence continues at coordinate 23,249,263 of JALGQZ010000004.1, read as the reverse complement.
ATTTTTACTCCCCCTTTAATTTTTATTAATATTCTCTCAACCCAATATATACACTGGCAAAAAACATAGGTAATTAATCTTATTAAATTTTTGGATTTTTAGAACATTGAAATTCCCTCATAATGCTTATAGTTAGTAGAATAATCTTCAAATTATCTCATCAATCCATCTCCTTACAATTCACTTCATGAATGCTTGTGGATTTTGAAAGGTCATCCAGCTATAGGGGGAGCCTTGAAAAGGAATTCTTTGATACTTGTAGCATTAATTGCTTCTTTGATCTTATTGTCATTCTGCTGCCTTGATTCTTGAATTTATTTGATTTTAATTTATCTTTCATTTTGGACTAAAGAATGAGGATAGCTTAAGAATTAAGAAATTCTATTTACCAGAATGCTTGTTTTCAGATGAATCAACAATTAAGCTTGAATTAATTTCACACAATGATAATAATAAGTAATGATGAATTTAAAAATTATAATGGTAATTATTTTGAGGGAATCCTGTCCAAATTTAAATTAAAAATGGGTGTTCCTCCTTAAAATGATGAATATTTCAGAAAAATAAGATCAAATAATTTTATAATAAGTAAAATACCTCTCCTTGAGTGATGATTATCATCATAGAAATTGGCAAAAATTATTGGAAAGGATGTTTCCATACAAATTAATCTTAATTTATTGGAATAATGTTTCAAAATAAAATATGGATAAATAATAAGCTTGAAGCTCTTCAAGTAGTGAGCCAATGGCCTTCAACATGATTGAATGAATACTTTTGAAATTAGATTATTGAGAATTTCTGCAAGGGAAACATAAACAAAGTATATGAATACTTTGATGAATTAAAAAAAAGTTGGAAAGGGGTTGCATGGGCCACAAATGAAACATTTTGTCCAGTGCTGGATATATCTTGGAGGGAACTCCACATTTGGAAAGGAACTTGTCTCCTCATAGATAATTTCTTTTAAAATCAAAATCCAAGGATTTGGGACAACAGTAATAAGAAATTTAATTGATCTGCAGATTTGGAATATATTTATGTCTGTTAATAAACTAAGTTTCAAAATATAATTCATTTTTTACGCTATCAAGAAAAATTCAGGGGCTAAATCTTTAGCTTATCAAAATCACTTACAAAATCCCCGGGGGTCTTTCAACTATATAACCCATGCAATCCTATAATTTAGGTTCCATTTGTCCTAAAAATTCATATCACACTGATATATTAAATTTTCATTCTAAAAATTTACAATATGATTTCAATATTTTGTCTTGGGTTTTTTATTATTCAAATTGAAAAAAAAATCAATATTGAACAATCCTTTCCAACCTCTCTGAGCTCAGTAATATTCAGAAGAGTACTTAGTTCTATTCATATACTATTAGAATCTGACTTGAGTCATCTTGGGAGCCTTAATTATTTCCAGACTTTCCATCTGGGTCCACTGCTTGATATTTTTGGAAGAGTGGCTGAAGGCTTAAATCCTGAAACATATAAAAAATAAAAAAACAATAATAAAGTCCTTTTTATAAATTCTTTCATAAATTTCAAGAATAAAGATAAAAATATCCTGTTACATGGATGTGTTTTTGTGGATAAAGGGAATATTTTCCAAACAAGAGAGGCTTTCAAGAATGCAAACATGGCTCTGAGACATATTGAAAACTATAGCTCACCTTTATTTATTGATATTCCTCAAGATTGTGATCTTTATCAAGCTTCCAAAAATACAAGTTTAACTAGTTCTGTTACTTCAATACCTAATTGTCAAACCAATCTTTCATTGCACCAAATCCAGGGTATTTCCTTTCTCTTAAATATTGAAAATAATATGGAAAGAATTTGTGAAAACCTATGGAAACATTCAGATAACCTATGGATTAAAAAAGTGTTTTCTATTGCGGTTGAAAATGGGCTGATACCACCTGATATTGTGTGCAAAAGTAGGGGTGGAATATTGGCTGATGATATGGGACTTGGAAAATCGTTGACAACTTTATGCTTGATAAAAAAAACACAAAATGAAGCATTAAAGTACTCAGAAAAATCTAAGGACCATGTCCCAGCTACATTGATCATTGTACCACTTTCTACTTTGCATAACTGGGAGAATGAAATAAGACTACATTTTCATGATGGTAGTTTACCATATTCAATATTCCATGGTTCCAATCGTAATTTCATTTCATTCCAAAATTTGAAGCAGAATGCAATTATCATCACCACATATGATGTCATTGCTGGTTATAATGTTGATGATGTTCATGGGATGAGAATAAATCCTCTTTTGGTTAATTGGTTCAGAATAGTGTTGGATGAAGCACAGTAAGCTTCTCTTTGTGATTCTTAAATAAAAAAGTACTGAAATCTTTGCATCAATTAGCTACATAAAGGAACAATCTACTCATAGAGCATTCACAATATTGAATTTAAAATCTGAAAGAAAGTTATGCCTTACAGGAACACCATTACAAAACAATCTTTGGGATCTACATAGTCTGTTGAGGTTTTTACAAGTAGAACCATGGAATCTCAAGCCTTTATGGGAAAATTGCATAATCAAACAAATATCATCTGGGAATCAAATGGCAATCCAATCATTACAGCTTATAATGCAAACACTCACCTTGAGAAGATTGAAAGCCAACCTACTGGTCTTCCCAATAAAGTGCAACATGGAGTTGGAATTGAAATCTATGAGCCATGGAAAACAGTTTATTTCAAAAAGCATGAAGAGTTTAGTGCATTGTATGGAAAACAGAGGTCCAAAGCAGTTCAATGGGATTCATCAGAATTTTTCTCCAGATTATCAGATTTGAGGCAGCTTTGCAACCATCCAGCACTAATAGAAAGGGAAGAAGGGGGAAGGAGATATACCTGGAAAGAAGGATCCAAAGTGGTGCATCTTGTTAGCCATCTCAAGGAGTTTTTTCAGAAGGAGCCAGGCTTAAGATATCCCAAAGCAGTTGTTTTTTCAGAATACAAAAGGTTTCTTGATATGTGAGCTCAAATCCTTCTACTACCTGTCATTTGAATAATTTTATTGATCAAATATTGTAAAAAGTATTGAAATTGCACTGGATGAAAGCGGAATATCCAATTTGATGATGCATGGAATGCTCAAAAATGATCAAAGGATCCAAATCCTTGAAGAATTCAGAAAAAATACAAAATCACAAGTTCTTCTTACAACAAAAGGCACAGGTGGTGTTGGTATTGATCTGAGATGTGCTCAAAATGTCTACATAATGGTAAGACAGTATTTAGATACACTTGAAGCTTAATCTAATATTATTCCAATTACTTAAATTAGGAACCAGGTTGGAACCCTTCAACTGATGATCAAGCAGTTGATAGGCTTTATCGGCTAGGGCAAAAGAAAGAAGTTCATGTATTTCATTATATAACTGTTGGTAGTATTGAGGTGAATATTCAGCAAGTTAGAAGGAAGAAACAGCAGCTTCATATGTAAGATAGTTTATACTCAACCAATATTTATCTTTTTTGGTAGCTGAAATGTTTTTACTTCATTTCAGGTTGAGCATTGGACATTTAGGTACTGTGGATCATGAATTGGAAAAATTGATTGTGGAAACAATAGAAAGATCATGAATTATTTTTTTAGGTTTCAGATAGTTGAAGTAAATGATGAATATCTATAAATGGCTTTGATTGTAACATTAGCTTCTCATCATTAGTAAGCTTGGAAATATAATCATTTGAATAAAGATTTTCTGGAAGTCCAATTGGAACTTTGGCTTCTTTCTCAAAAATACCACTTTGTACTCTTCTACTTTGCAAGACATTTGGAATTCTATTGAATTTATGTTTTTGAATTTGCTTTTGAATTAATAAGGAATCTAATTGACTTGCTAACTTTGAGAATAAAGCTGACCTCCAAGGGGACTTTAGTTTTATTAATGATCCATTTTCATCTTCAGTATCTGAGCAGCATCATGGCTCATCAAATATGGAAGCTTCATCTTGATTAATTTTCAATGATAGCAATGTCTCTGAGCGATTTGATGATAGCTGAATATTAAATAACATCAATTGGTGTAAAAATCTACCACAAATAAAATAGAAACATACTTTTTTACGCCACCTTGATTTCTGCTTCTGACTGGCTTTTTTTGAAAGTGCTTGAGGAACCAATTCATCATTCTTAAGATCCTCTTGCCTCCCTCTGAACCAGCGCATTAGTATTAAAGACTTATTAACATTTGTATTATCATTTGGATTTATCAAGAATATTTTCAATTCTCCTTGTTGGTGTAGATAGTTCCAGTGCTTGAGAACAAATTTTGCAAATATTTGATTCCATTTTGATTCCCAACATTGATTCCAAGCAAAGGTTGACATTGGGAAGCCTGATTTGAAGAGATCCTCTCGAAACATAGTTTTGTACAGTGGTGAAATTAATATTCTTGGGTTTATAGACAATCTATCCTCTCTTGAGGTGTGATTGTGGGGATTTATAATTGGATTATCAGTGCAAGAAAAGGGTAAGTTCTCAACAATTTTGAGACTTTCTTCTGATGGAAGAGATTTCCAACTATTTATACCAGATGGAGATTGGAAATAGTTGATTTCCATGATCAACCAGAATAATTGATGTATGGATCTTGATATTGCACTGGTAGGTAGTGGGATAATGGGATGTAATATCTTGTTGATAGTCCTGTTTGATTGAGGTATAGAGGTCTCAAAAAAGTAATGTGAAGCTTTAGGCATAGTAAAACAGGTTAATTAAAGTCAGATTTCTGGGTATAGGTGGAAGAATGAAGAGAAAGGCTCCTATTTATCATAAATGAGAGGATTCTGGAGCCCTGTAGTTATTTCTTACAGTTTGAATGTGCCTGAAAGAAGCTACCTTGTGTAAAAGGAGCTTATTTGGGAAAGTAAGCAATGAGATATCAGGTTCAATTAAAATCACCCTGTTTTGAAAGAATAAAATTAAATTACAGAAAAAACTGATCAAATTAATAAGGTGTTTATATTGGCTTTATCAGGGAGATCTAGTACAGGTTGTCCATCTATGGTATTTTTTTCAAGCCATGCCTCACTGAAGTCCAATACTAAACATTTGGCCACTTCTAATTTTTTTGGAGCAGTGGTAACAAATTCATGGGTTTTTGAGAAAAATGCCTTGTTAAAAATATCCACAATATATGCATTTGTTCTCTTCCAAATAGGCTCATAAGGCCTTTCCTCGGCAATAACACTATCAGTAATTTCAATCATCTGCAATGCTCCTTTAGCTGAGCTTTTTCTCCAATCTCTTGAGCAAACCATTAATCCTCTTACCCCAGAAGCAAGAAATGAAGCTAAAATATGATAGCAGGGCTTAACTAATCCTATTTTTGATTGTAGCTCTGATAAGGTCTTAAGGTGTTCTTTGGACCTTTTATGAGTGAGCACAAATCCATCAGGAATATTGACTGCAAGAACTTTTGAATGTGCTAGTATCAGGACATATGAAATCATAAGATGTAAAATGGAATCATTGAAAGATATTAAGCTATTCATTCCATAATGCATTGGCTGGTTTTCCTCCTTTTCATCAAGGGTATTTTCAATTTGAGCTGAATGGGATGGTCTTGTGTTGAGGCAGGACACTAGAAATTCCAGGCTGAGTCTTTGAACTAACAAGGGATCATCTTCTGTTGATTTTGTGATTTCAAACTTTTCAGGTTGTATGAGATCTTGTGCAGAAACTGATATTGACTCTAGTATTAGATTGTCCCAGAACTGTTTCTTTTGAAGATTGGGGACAAAGAGGGATTGTGCCAATTGAAAGAGGGGTTGGTGTGATTTGGGAATGTTTTGCATTGAAATTGTAGAATCCAAAGTAAATATAGGGACATTCCAAGCGTCAGGATCCTTGAAAGGATCATATTTCTTTGGTGAAAAGATATATAATCCTGAAAAATGCAAGTAAATATCAATGTTCTGGATAAAACATGAATGAATGTCTTTTGTATTTACCAGATTTATCCAAATCCACTAGCCATTTGGTAATGCTAAGAGATCCAATACTTTGAAAGTGTATTCCTTTGGGTAGTTTGGTAGAAAATGGCCTTTGGGTAATTTCCTGGAATTGTTCTCTTACTAGATTTTCAACATTAACCTGGCATTTCTTCCATGAGGATACAGAAAGTGGCTGATAATGGCTGATTTTCTCTTCAAAGTGATCCGAGTGAATGGGATTGAACAATCCGGATTGAGGAAGCTTTTTCTTCTTTTGGGATGTTGAAGGCTCCTCATTACTGGTTTGCATTAATTTTGAAGTTGATGGGTTGTTATCTACATGTATGAAATTGGAGTTAGGTTTTTCTTTTGAGTGTTTGGTCGATGTAGGTTGTATCAAGGGCTCCTCTATTTTTGATTTTGCTTTTTTTCTCATGGTGGAAGCTGGAAAGCTTTGTATATTTGATTGATCATTTTGAGAAATACTATTGACTTCAGGGCTGGAGTTTGATGTGGATAGGGCTTTTTTAAAATCATTTTGAGGTTGGAATAGTCCTGGTTCTAGATTTTGAGAATCTTACTGGTTTTGTGGGTGTGATTTCTCAGTATCATAATTGAATTCCAATTTCTAAGAAAGAAATGATTCAGGAAATATAGCTTAATCTTTAATTAAAGCCTAAATAAAATATTGAGACATACTTCTTGATTCTTTTCCTTTATATTTTGATAAATTTTGGCCTTTTTATTACTCATACTAGAAGAAGATATGAAATACCTCTTTATTGATGTTTGGGAGGATGCTGAAATAACAACCTTGGCTTCAGGGGGTAATGATCCACCTAGCTGTACACCTAAATTATGATTCAAATTTCAATTAAAAATGGCTCCATATGGGCAAAAGTTGGAAAAACATACGATACAGATCATCTTCAAGTATTTTGGAGACCTCTTGAATTTTTTTTCTTGCATATTCAGGAAAGTGAGTATCGCAGGTAGCAAGCTTGAGAGAAGGTAGAAATCTGGAGATTTTGGATATGAATTCTGATTTTTCAACTTGCTTTGGCTCTATTTCAAGTAATGGATCCATTTTGGAGCAGTGAATATTTGAAATTGACTGAGGGATAATTATTATAAATAAGTTTTGAAATTTCTTTTTGAAATGAAAATGAAAAAAATAGAAGGTGGGTGTTCTTTACAGTGTTCAAGAGAGATTGTACTATTATGGAATGTAGGATTTTTGGGAAGGCATATATAATGATGACTTTTGATAAATTTCAATATTTTTGTTTGAGCATTGCTCAATATATAATAGCTTGGGGACAAATTAAAACCAAAGCAGGCATAAATAAGAGGCTTATATATTAAATAATGTTGAGAACTTATAGCACAGTTCAGCTTTGAAAACATTAAATAAATAACAAATTTATGACTGATGGTCATAATTGTGAAAGCCCACATTGTGGATAAATTATAAATTCTCACAATGGGTGACTTTTCAAAATATTTTAAATCATGTTTTCTTTTGAAGTACATTTATTACTAAATTCTCAGCTTGGAAAACATATAGGACATTTCAGCTCTCAAATAAACTACAAAAATATTAATTTTATGACGGCCAGTCATGATTTTGAAAGGCATCTTTGGACTTGGTTATTAATTCACTCAATCGGTGAATTGTTAAAATAATTTATCTCTAATTATATTTCCAAATACATCTTTTTCAAAACTCTAAGCTTGGATACAAAAAAGAACTAGGAGGTAAACATTATTCAGGATTCATACGATTATGACTACTTGAACCAGCTTCAATTCCACTGAGAGAAGATCTTCCTGGCCTCTGTATGTTGTGATGTCCCCTTTTTTTCTTGGCCTCAATCTCTAATAAAATAGTTTGGAGTCCAATGGGTTCTTTCACCAGTAAGTGGTTTCTTTCAACTTCTGAAATTGTGTTTAGGTATATTGTGGAATAAAAATCTAAAGGTAAGCAATGTGGGACATTAGTTAAATCAGAATTATAGTCTAGTTTCTCTCCATCCCTATGAAGCATACGTTGAACTCTATTCTTTTCAAGCTGGGTTTTGGCACCAAGGGTCATTGCTAGATCCAATTTCCTTGTACACATGGTCAAAGCTTCACTACGCCAAACTCCAACAAGTCTTTTTGGTGCTTTTCCCACGTCAGAATTATCCTCTACATCTGAAGTTGCTTTTATATAAGTATATATTGCAGTGAAATCGTTGTTTTGAGGGAATAACTGACGTGCTATTTTGAAACGGGCAGCTGTAACCTAAATATAAAAGTAATATTAGAGTTTGGTATATGTCTATCAAAAGAAGAAGCACGGGCATTCTGCCTCCCTCTAGTGTTTTTGGATTTCTTAGCTTTTGGAAATTTGACCTCCTCTGCAGCCTGGCCAAGTTTTGAAAGCTTTTTCATTTCTTTACCCCTTCCATTGACCCAACGTTCAATTAATAGGTTTAGTTTATCGGGATTGTTGATATTTAAGCTGGGTTGAGTCTGGCTCCAATTGAAAAAATGTTTGGAGATAATGTTGGCTATGGCTGCATTCCAAGTGGAGTTATTGAATGAGGTTCCCCATTCGAAGGTAATCCTCTTGAGGCCTACTAGCTAGCATTCCTTTTCACAAGCACGCTTTTCAACTATTGAGACCTTGATCTTGTTATTGAGGACATCACGACTTGGTTTAAATTTGGGTGGCTGCAATCGTTGAGATATAGAGGTGATTTCTTGTTTGACCAGAATTTTGCGCTCACTAATTGGACGATCTCTCAGTCCGTATTCAAAGGTTTCCAAATGGGTCTTGATGTGTTTAGCTTGGTTTTTGACCCAATGAATGTTAAATTCCTCTTCATCATTGGTAGGATTGGGTGGGAAGTGATCTACAGAAGGTGGCATACCCATTAAGAAGTAGATAAATTCTTGCAGGTGGACGGATTCAGTGGATGCCTGACTTGGGAGATTGTTCTTTGTTACCAATCTTGTAATGCGGTGATTTCTCCCTTGCAAAATTTTCTTATTATTTCTAGCCCTCTGGAAGATCCCAACGGTTTTGTCAAATTCAAGAGTGGACTCAACAAAAAATTTGGAAGAATTATGAGCATTTTGGATCTGAGTGATCCAAAAATTTATTCAGGTCCTTTGATAGTTTTGGAGGAGTATGAGCTAGTAAACAATCAAGAACAAGATTTCAAAAAAGTTGAAATGTTTCTAAATGGATTGGAGCTAGCACATGTGGTACCAGCTCAACAACTGGTCTTTGTTCTGGTGAGTGATGATTTAGGATCGGCTGCATACCTTCAACTCCCAGCTTGGTCTTTAGGTAGCAGGAATATCAACTTTCTTTTGAGATTTATAAATAAGCTTGTTGGTATTGAAACCACTTGCTTTTGAGGATGTAGGTCATAACTATTGGGCATTCTTCCTCAATGCCAAAGTTTTTTTGAAATGAATTTTTTTTACACTTTTTCTGATTAAGAAAAAAAAACTTATGAATCTAATAAAAAGTGTTACTTGCAAAAGTACACACAGGAGGAGAACCTTGTTCTTTGTCCAGCAGATATTCAAAAGACCAAAAATAAACAAAAGTGCTTTTGACAGCTATTTTTTGTGAGATAAAATTCCCAACAAATCTCACCAAGACCAAAAACCAACAATAAGGTCATGGCCACCAATGAAGCATGATGTATTTGTTTAGATAAACAAGTTGGCATCTTCTACGAAAGTGTGCAAGACCCTTCTCATCATATACATTATTCCAATTACAGTTGACATGCCACCACCTTGGTTTGTGGTAGCTAAATTACTATCTATCAATTCAATTAGCGCACGCATATCACATGTTTGGTTTCTTTTTGCTCCATGATATATGGAGATTCTTCCTTTGTGTATTGAACAAACGTTTCTTAGACAAATCGTCTTGAATTTTTATGTGCATTGTGAGAAAACATACTTGATTTCCAATTTCCAAAAGAAATCAATGTTCCCCTTTTTTCTTTTTCTCATAGAATAGGCTGTACTTTAACCAACACTGGAACATTGAACAATGTGTGTTTCCAAACATAGTTGTCCATCCATGCTTGAAAAACAAAATGATTAGTATTGGCAGTAAAAAATAAATATTTTTTTCAAATCAGCTTACCAAAGAATTTATAGCCATATTTTGAACAGCAATTGTTTGAATCTTTTCTAGGGCAATGTAAATAAATTTGGTGTCTTTGATTTATACTCATTGCAGCAAGTTTTGGCTTGTTGCAATAACAATATATGACCTTTTTGAAGAAGCCAGCTTCAGCTGAAAGGTTAACAAATCTAGTAAGAGGCATTAGTAAGTGTTTGAGTATATGAGATGTATTTAATAATTTTTATATATATCAAGACATGTCTAGGTTTTTTTGAATGGATTTATTACGTTGATCTTTTTCAGTTGAGTTATTTTTTGTGGCTTTGCCCTTGTTAAATATCTTTTGAGTTTCTTTTCCCTTTGAATTCTGGAACCCTTTCAGGAAAAGATACTATACAGTTTTTTTATTTTCTTAATTAATAAATACAGCCTATTTGAGCAATTCTATGTAGACTTCATAATATTTATGCTCAGTATACAAATTTGAAATCCATTTTGTTTGGCTTTCAAACTTCCCAACAAACAGATTTATTGACAAAGTGACTTCCAAATAGTCTACAATGATCATACAAAAGTTAATTTTGCAAAATACTGTAACCGTGGATGTATTACCAATCAATACAGCTCTCAAAATAACAAACTATGTACAAATTTCAAGAAATAAAACACATAAGATACACAAAACACTATGAAAGCAAATAAACGCGTTTCAAAAAAAACACTTTCTACTAAATGAGCAATTAATATTACCAATCCCTCTTCCACTCATCCTCCAATAAAAAACTTGAGCCTCCAACAACGAATTCACTGGGATCTTCTGCATGAGCCATAGGTGTATCAAAATCCAAAATGTAATTGAATTCTTCTTGATTTGATTCCTCTTCATTGTTGTCTGCTGCAATCTCCTCAACACTTTCAGAATAATTTTTGATGCTTTCAGATTCATCATCATCAATTTCTGAACCATCATCTTCTTTTGAAATTTCGTGTGAAAGGTCATAAGAAGCACTGCACTTTTCCCAACACTTCTCAGTGAATTTGAGGTCACTAAGCCTTTTGTCTTGATGCTGTATACCACAAATAGATTGAGAGGCATTGGGTAAGAAGGCACCTTTGAAGGAATTGGCCAACACTGTTTTTTCACCAACGGAGCAATCATTGAACACTTTTGAATTGTAAAAGTCTATTGGAAGTCCTTTGGGAGGTTGAGAATATGGTGAAACCTCAGGTGGATCAACTTCAATGAAGATTTGTCTTCTTGATTGCTTGCCTTGAATCCTTTCTGCTTTCTCAATTTCTTCATAAACTCGTCTGATAAATTTGTTTTCATTATCTGAACAAAAGACAAGTTTCTTGACTTTGTAGGTATTCTTCAATATGTACTCATCATTGCTATGGGAATCTTGATTGGATAATACTTCTAAGTATCTCTTTGGAAAAATTTTTTGCCACCCCAAATTTGTAACAAATATCACGAAGCTGTCATATTCTTCTATCAGTAAACAGAAAAAGAAAGAGATTCAGTTTAATATATTACACGTTTCCTTGATAGTTTTATTGCACCTTTTTCTTGATCTTTTCTTTGCTTTCCGGCTTCTTTCATCTCTTTCTTGAAACACTGAGCCATATAGTAATGAACATAGTGATTATATGTGTCGTCAAGCAACTTAATATCATTAATATGGTGCAGATTGATATTCATGTTCTCACAGGCACCACCAATAGCAACTTGATGAAAGCTTTGAATAGCACTGATTCAACTGGCTTCATTGTATAATGTTTCACTTGCTTCTTTGAGATTTGGGGCCCATTGAAGAATCCCCAATTTAGAAAGCAACGCCTGTATATATAAAATAAAAAATTCTTTTATGTAGACTATACCTCTCCCGACCTTCTTTTGTCTAGGCTGAGCTCCTTTCAGTGTTAAAACCTTGCTTTGAGGAATGAGTGGTACACTTGTATCACATTTGGCCATTTTTTTAATTCCTTAGGCACTTTTGAGGCAATTGCTGAACTCCTTGAGCATAGAAATTTTTGGCGCAATGGGAACTGAATGTTCATGAACCATATCCCAAAGAGCGTTTATATGGATATAAAAGGAATCATCAATATAGATGCTTAAATATTTCAGTCATATGGCCTTTTTATTTATTTATTTTATGCAAAATTCATACCAACCTTTGTATACTGAAAATCTGGAGCTGTTTTGGCTATAATTAATTGATATGGGTTTGACTTGTGCAAGCAATTCTCTGATTTTTTTACAGGTAACTTTGAGCTCTTATATAGCTTCAAGGGTGGAATTTGACTTTTTGAAGCTTTATTTTGTTTATCTACTTCAAGGGATTTGATTTTTTCTAAAATATCTTTATATGCAGTTTGAAATTGTTAAAGTTGCTGCTGCAAGATTGAAATTTGAGGATTTTTCTGCTAAATTACAACTACAGGATGAGGTTTGGTGAGAGGGTTATCTGGATCAACCTAATCATTATTAGAAAAGTGATTGAAATTCATGGTAAGTTTTAGAAAAATAAATAGAGAAAATAATTTGAAAGAGCTAATGGCAAAAATATATTGAGAGATATCCTCATTTTCAATGAGTTGAACAGACAAAAGGGTTAGAAAAGATGGTGAAAGGACTAACCATCATTTAATTTAGTTGGAAGAAAAAAAGAACGTGATGTGAGAATTGAGGAGGACAGTGTGACGCAAAGTGGCCCACATCACCCAAGTGTTGGGGGCGTAGCTGGCACATCATGAAAAAGCCTGACATATCAAGTGCAAGGTTACACTGAGGTTGCAATGAAGTTTCACCTCAATTTCAGCTTACAAAGCAGAAACTTAGCTGCTGGTCTCAGTTTTCCTGCACGTTTTAATTTGCGCAATTCACTTTTTTATTTCCAAATATCAAATAGCTGACTAATTAAACCTTATGAAATTAATTCCACCACTTCTTTGAAATGCCTGTACCAAAGCTCTGCAAATAAGAATATTAGTAACACATCTAACATTGACAGATAAGATCAATTACATACATCTTGATTGAGCTAAAGTGTAACAAAATAAAACTTGATGCGTGCAATAATTCAATTGTAAACAAGTGAGACTGTGGAAATTTTTCTGAATCCATGTGGTTACTCATAGCTAAATACAATGGAAAACCAGATAAAAACTCACCACAGTTTTCCCCACTTCTTCTACTTTTGCAACAATAAATTTGATTTTTCCAAAATTCCTTTCAATTTGTAGTTTATGATTCATGTTTTTTTAGGTTGTTTCCTTCATCAGTCAGTCAATTGGTGTTGTGTCTGTGGCTGATTCTACCTAGCAATTGATTTTACTGGTTGGATAAATAGCTATGTACTAGAAAAACAAGAAGTAAATATAAATGTAAAGGTGATTATTTTGTGCTAAAAGATAGAGAAAGAGGATCAAATGTGATATAAGCAATATTGAATGAAAAATGTGTGATAGCAGGTCAAAAAGGAGTAATAAAAAATAGAAAAGGAACATATAATTCAATGCTGAAGAGAGAATAGGGAATGCAATTTGAATAATTATGTAAAGCAAAATTAGGATGAAGATTATTCCTGATTAAGTTGAGTGATGAAAATTTATTTTTTGCGATAAAAACTTTATTAGAGAAGTTTAAGAGAGGTGAAGGATGGAATATTAAATAAAATTGTAAAAGTGGTATACTTAAATGGTCAATTACATCCATTGTAAATCCATCTCCAAAGGTAAGTCAAACCAGTAATTAAAGCTTTGTTGTCGTACTAGGAATGAGCTAATCATGTAATCGAAAAGAGAAGTTGATGAGTATTCTTTGAATTTTGATTGAATATGAATTCATTTACTGATTGAAAGGGAATGAAAAATCTTCACATAGGGAATTTATCAAGAATTGGGATCTATTTGCATGGGAGTTGCTCAGCTAGAAACAATGATAATAGATTTGTTGATCAGCATCACAAGTCCAGTAAAAGCAAGAAGCAATGAATATATGTATTTTTTTTTCTCTAGTATCTTGGAAGTAATATTACAAAGGGAGGAATTTTTGTTTAGACTGTAATCAGCTGTGGGAAATTGTTTGCAATAAGATCTGCAGAAAAATGCGGCTGTGCACAAATATAGGTAGGTTAGGTCTTATCAGCTGAGCCAAACTGACCTTGTATTAAATTATTTTTTTTCTACTTTCTCCAACTACATAATTGAACTTTTGAGTCTTCTTCCTTTCTTCATTTTGAAAAACTCAAAGTAGGTATTCCTGCTTATTCATCCTTTTTCTAGAAAATGCTGAACATTTCCCTTTCATTGGTTGAACCTAAAGTTAGATTATTCCTACAAAAAAACATTTTCAAGTACTTTGTATGATGCTCACTTCTTTTTCTCAAAGCTAAGCATTCAAATCTTTCCACCAAGTATATCAAAGCTTATTGAATTTGTGCGCCTTTGAGATATGACCACATACCCAAAAAGGTCACAAAAAAGACTTAGAATAATTATACCTTTAATATAATTATATTAAAATTACTTAGAATAATTATACATTAAAAATAATTACTTAAATATACAAAAAATACCATAAATTGGTACAGAAATTGGTTTAACTTAAAACCCAATGAATCAACATGTAAAAGAGATTATACCATTGGATTCCCCATGTTAAAATACACATATACCATTTTTATGGCATATCTGTAAAGTCAATATTTAAGGAATTATAAGGTATAATACCTTATAGAAACCATAAAACCTTATTTATCTCAAGAACTAATGAAACAACATGTGAAATAAATTGTACCAGTGGATTCTTCATGGAAATCCACACATAAAACAATTAATAAGCTAATTTCCAATGTTAATACTTAAGGAATTAACCTGAATATATGCACTTTTTTGGTCAACACATATATTCAAGGATCATAGCTAATATCTTCTAAACTATACATGATAGGATGATGAACCAAAAATAAAGTTACCACGTAATTACTGTAGGAACACAGATATGAACTTTATTTTACAAATTATAAACAAGGTTAAAACCTATGATGAAATATTGATAAAAATCAACAGAGCTGTTGACCACTTTGTTGTGAAAGTGCTCCAAACTTAAGAAAAAAGTACACAGTTGGATTCTACTAGTTCATTCGTGAAGAATGATGTAATTTTTATTATTAAATTCAGGGTATAACCGCCTGAAATCAAGGTTTGAAGTTTAAAATATTGAATTTCGACAGAAAAGATGAGTTACAAGAAAAATCATCAAAATTAGAGTTTTGATGATGTAATGGAAAGCTCTTGGCAGAATAATAAGGTTATGTCAGGCTATCAGAATTCACTCTCTGAATTCAAAGTTTGAGCTTAATTTGAGCAGTTATGATCACACACTGTAACCTTAATTTAAGTTTAACAGTCTTAAGAGTGATAAAATTGGTGAATACTATTAGTTTATGATTAAAACTAATAAAATCCACGAAATTTGGGGTTCTTCCAAGCCTCTGATGTCATCAAACCTAGAGTTATAGTGATAACTCTAAATAATGGTGTAATAATGATGTAATATGGTTTGATCATGATGTAATCACCCTCAAACCTTAAAATATTGATCAATTCCAGTGGATATGATCAGTACACGTCTACTGGAAGCCTTTTGGACTCTAGGAGGGAGGTATTTACTATAAATAGAGCTCTTTTTACTCTATTTACCCCTCAGACGCATCAAAAACATTAAATCAATTAAATAAAAGGTAATTTCTTTATTCTTTATATATAAAACTCTTATATTATTAAAGACCAAAGACCATCTTAGTATTAATCACTATTCTTACGTGATTAAATCAATTCTTTAATTGTTTTTGTCATAAATCTCTCTATAAACTCATTTTCATGTAAAATCAAGAATTTTAGTAATTTTCTTTATTTTTTATTGTAAATACAATTTGAAAAAGTTGTATTATATTCTTTTGGCGTAAAATATCTCAAAATTATTATTTTAAGTGTTAAAAGTAGGTTATTTCATCTTATTATAATAATTTCTCTCTTATTATTACTCTTAATAATTCTTAATTAATATAAATAGTATTTATATTAATATATAACTTTAATATTAGTAATATTATTGTTATTAATTGTTTTTTATTTATAAAAAACAGTTTTTTACGCCTCTATTATTTTTTGGTAACAATAATAAAGAGCTTTATAATATATTAATTATTTTATATTAATATATTATTTATAATATTATAATTTCATATAATATTAATTTATATTATTATATTTATTTAATAATATAATATTTTTACGCCATAATAATAATATTTCTTTATTATTATTATTATTTTAATCTTATTTATTTTGATTATAAGGACATTCAGAGTACAATAAGTAATAAATTAGTAATTTTTACTTATTGTTTCATAGTCAAACCTTACATTTGGGGGCCTGGCCGTGATATTTACTTAAAAGACGTTTGAAAAGATTCTATTTGGGTTTATCCAATAATAAATTATATTTATAATCATAAAATTATATAATAATTTTATATTTTATTGATTTTAAAAGCTATTGAGGCATTTGGAAAGCAATTGTATTGTCTTACACGTGGTTTTTCACATCCTTAGACTGCAAGAACTTTATTTGAGTGACTCTAGTGATTAAAAGAGATATTTTATAAATTAAAAATAATTTTTATTATAATTTAATTTTATAAGAATCATATTCATTTTTTATTTTATTCTTTAAAAATAAAAAAAATAAAAAATATATAAAAAATATTAAAAAATATTAAAAACCAATAAAAAAGTTATTTTTATTCATTTTTATCCATTTCTTTATTTATTTCAATTTTTTAAAGATAAAAAAGCAATTTCTACGTGGAAAATTGCCATATCTTGCCAAAAATAACACTTCTTATAAAAAGACTTATATTTATTTGTCTTTTTTAGTGTTTGAAGATAACCCAACAGAAGACAACCAAGCTACTGTTGAGAGATTGGTGGAAGAAACTTGTCAAAGTTCTCCAAAACCAGTTATCACCAAAAGAAAGAAAGCTAAGAAATTAGACTTTCCAGGGCCCACCATTCAAGACTCTGAAGGTGAGCACCTCTTTTTAAATTGCCATAAAAAAATTTTTATTCTAAAATACTTTTATTTTTTCTTATTCTTTAAAATTATGACTACCAGAAGAGGTTCCCAATACTCCATCCAATCAGATGGAGCTGGACTCAGAGGTAGAACTGATCCCTCAAAAGGGAAAAGAAAGGGCAATATCCCCAGTGGAAAAGAATCCACACAAGGAAGTGCCTTATCCCAAAGGCAAGTCCCAGAAATGCCCATGATATCTGAGCCTGAATTGGAACTAAGTATGAGTAACTCAAATAGGTACAAATCACATTCAGAGGGCTCAAATAGACATCTACATGAGCCAGTACAAGCAGTATTACACAGTATACAAGGACAAAGACTGGGAAATGCTGCCTCAAATACACCAAGGAGTGATGAACTCCTGGCACATCCTGAAAAAGTTCCTCAAAGAGGAGGAGATAGTGAAATACTCCAATGGATGGAATCCACTGTCATCCAAACCTCAAATCAAAAAAATCAAGGATTATCATGCCAAAAAGAGGGAGGCAACCAAGGAAGAAGCCCCAGTAGCCTCTACCAGCAAGCCTCAAGCCAACCCACTTCCCCAAGAAGGGAAGAAGAACAAGAAAAAGCATTGGAGGAAACCATATTCCCCAAGCTACAGAATCCCAAGAATCCAAAAGGATGCCATGGACAATGTTTTCAACATGGCCAGAACCTTGATGGAATTCAAGGACAAGGAAGAGCAAAGAATGAGACAACCTCATTTCCCAAAGAAATAACCTTGTCCAAAGATGTTGTAAATACTTTAACAGAAATTAAAAATAGTATATTACCTCTAAAAGAAATTAAAGATAGTTTATTATCACTACAAGAAATAAATAACAATTTATCTTCTTTGACAAAAATTGTTATGCAAAACAAGAAAGAAATTGACAACATTAAGTTTATTGTTGAAAATAATAAACCAAAGAATTTAATTGACAATACTCAAAAATTAATACAAGGACAACAAGAATTGTATAAATACATAAAAGATATCAAAGACAAGACTTTGACAATCAATTATGATGTGAGTATTGACAATCTTACAGAAAAATTAAATAAATTAAGTATTTCTGTAGAAAAATTTGAAGAAAAGACTTCATCACACCAAAAATTACTTTTGGACCATGTGGAAAAAAGTGATGAAGCAAGAATGCATTTGAAAGATGATATTCAAAGTGAAAGAAGGCTTATTACTGAAAAAATGGATAAAATTAATGAGGCTAATTTAAATATGCCAAAGTTATCAACACCATTTTGTCATATAAGAAGCCCTGTTAAAACAAAAAAGGAATTGTCAAATCCTTTCATAACAGACTTGAGTCACCAAGATAATAACCAAGTGTTAATGAAAGAAGCACCTCAATTAAAAGAATGGCCAACATTCACAGGAGAAGGTGAATATGACCACATGTCATTTATTAAAACAATTGACATGTTACAAGAAGACTATGCCATACCAGATGAATTAATCACTGCAAGATTACATTCATTGTTTGAGAAATCTGCAAAAAGATGGTATTATGGCATAAGACAAACAAATGGTAAAAATACCTGGTCTTGGTGGAAACAAGAAATAATCACCAAGTGGGCAAATGATGCCTGGAGGTATAAGATAGAAAATGCATTTGAAAACTCTTTCTTTGACCCTGAGAAAGATAAACCTTTAACTTGGTTCCTAAAACAAGTTGAAAGACTTAATGCACTGTACCCAGAAATGTCACAAAAGATGGTGCACATGAAAATACTTAAAAAATGTGGAGGGGAACTAGAACATGCCCTAAGAAGCAGATGTATAGAACCATGCTCCACAGAATATTATATAAATGCAATGGAAGATATAGTGACAAGAACAAAAATTGGCAGGACTTGGAAAAAATTGGACATTAAAAGCCCAAATAAACCATTTATCAAAAAAGATAAATCAAAAGAATCCTTTAAGCCCAATACATCCAACAATAATGAGCAAAGAAAATGCCATAAATGTGGAGGTATTGGACACTTAGCCAATAATTGCCTTAAAAAAGCAAAGATTAATGAAATTGTGGAAACAGAAAGCCACAATGACAAAGAAGAGGAATCTGACTCTGAAAAAGAGACAGAAGAGTCAGAAAGCTCTGAAAGTGATGAAATCAATATAATTAATGCACAAATAAATAATATTGATATAATTTATGAAGTACTGGATGTTAATTCAAACTTACCACAAGTTGGAACATCTGACACAAACCTGACAAATATACAAGATGCCAAAATGTATAGAACCAAACCTGCAAGAGGAATGGGATATACAGCTGGAAAATCAAGTATAACTATTGTTATGGTTGATAACCAAGAAGGAAAGGTTAACTTGGATACAGGAGCATATTGCACTTGTGTTGGCAAAAGTTACTTAAAAACCATTGTCCCAAACTGGCAAGAAAAACTTATGCCAATACAAGGTGTCAAATTTGGTAGTGCAAGTGAGAGCATGAAGCCCCTTGGAATAATTGATTTAACACTAATTTTTCCTCATCCCTCGCAATGTGTCAGAATTAAAGTAGAGTTTGTAGTAATGGACAACTGTACGAGTAATCATTTCATACTGGGGAATGACTACTTATCAATCTATGGTATAGATATCTCCAACCAAAAAGACAGATATTTTACCATAGGAGATAACAAAAGACAAAAGTTTGGCTTCTTAAATAACAAAAAACAAATCACAGTTATTAAGAAGGAAGAAAAAATTCCAGAAAAGGAACTTTTTATATCTGAACAACTTACAGAGGCAGAATTCAATCAAGAATTAACAGAAAGAATGAAAGAAAAATTGATTGATCTCTTATTTAAGTATAAAAATGCCTTTGCAACTGACAAAGAGCCACTAGGTGCCATAATTGGACATGAAGTGGATATAATTCTTAATGTAGAAAAACCTTACCCACCTTTATTAAGAAGACCTGCTTATCCAGCCAGTCCAAGAGCTAGAGAAGCCTTAGAGGTGCACATTAAAGAATTAATGGACCTTCGAGTATTAAGAAAGGTTGGACATAATGAACAAGTAGAAGTTACTACACCTGTCATTATAACTTGGCATAATGGAAAATCAAGGATGGTAGGAGACTTCAGAGCCCTGAGTACCTATACCATTCCAGACAGATATCCAATACCCAGAATCCATGAGACATTAACCCAATTGTCACAAGCTAAGTTCATCACAGCTATGGATGCTCTGAAGGGTTTTCATCAAAATGTCTTAACAGACAATGCCAAGAAACTACTAAGAATAATAGTCCATTGTGGAATTTTTGAATACTTAAGAATGCCATTTGGAATAAAAAATGCACCTTCCCATTATCAAAGAATGATGAATACCATAATCCCTGAAGAATTATCAGAAGGATGGTTGATTATCTATATTGATGATATCATAGTTTGCTCAGAAACTTGGGAAAATCACCTTACAAGACTAGAAAGGGTACTACAAAAAATAGTCCAAGTGAATATGAAAATTTCCTTGAAAAAATGTCATTTTGCATATAGTGAATTAAAAGCACTAGGACATGCAGTATCTGCCCTTAGTCTAGGCATAGACAAAAATAAAGTAGAAGCAGTACTACTTAAACCAATGCCTCAAACCAAAAAAGAAATGCAATCATTTCTAGGATTTGCTGGTTACTATAGACAGCATACAAAGGACTTTGCAAAGATTGCTAAATCCTTGTATAAGCTATGTGACTAACAAACAGTCTATGAGATGACAGAAGAAAGAGTCAAGGCATATGAAGAATTGAAAAATTCCTTAACAAATGCCCCATTTCTTCTGATGCCAGATTGGAAACTACCCTTCAAACTGTGCATTAATGCTTGTGGAGAAGGACTAGGTGCTGCACTTCACCAAACACAAATTATCAATGATAAACCAGTGGAAGGACCAATTTGTTTCATTTCAAGGCAGATAAAGCCAACAGAAGCAAGGTATGGAGCAAGCCAAATGGAATGCTTATGCCTAGTGTGGTATTTAGAAAAACTGCATTATTATTTGGATGGCACAGTATTTGATGTAATCACAGACTGTAATGCTGTGAAATCACTATTAAATATGAAGACTCCAAATAGACATATGCTGAGATGGCAAATTGCTATCCAAGAATATAGAGGAAATATGACTATTGTTCATAAATCTGGAAATATTCATAAAAATGCAGATGGTCTTAGCAGATGGGCTCTAGCAAATACCCCTGACAATCCAGCATGGGTACCACAAGAAGAGCACCATATAGAAGGAATATGTGTCACAGACTTAGGCACAGAATTCTTTAACCAAGTTAAAGAAAGCTATAAGACAGACAAAAATTGTCATATCTTAAGCCAACTTCTAATGAAAGACTGCAAAGATCCATCACTTTCATCAAAACTAGATGAAATATGGAAAAAGGCATATGATGAAGGAAGATTCCACCTCCTTGATGGAATCCTTTACCATAGAACAAAACACACATGTGTTAAGGCCTTGACAGATAGAACACTAATAATAACTATTTTACATGAGTGTCATGATAATGTTGCATCTGGACATCTCTCAGAAGATAGGACACTAGAGAGGGTGAAAACCTGCTCTTGGTGGCCAAATTGGAAGAAAGATGTTGCAGAGTACTGCCAAACCTGTGACAGATGTCAAAAAGCCAACAGAGCCACAGGAAAGAAATTTGGGATGATGATCCAAATCCAAGAACCAAAATCCCCATGGGAAATAGTTCATATGGATTGGGTAACAGCCTTACCTTCAGGAGGAGACAGGAGTTATAATGCATGCCTAGTGCTAGTTGACAGGTACAGTAAAACTCCCATGTTCTTACCATGTCATAAAGATGACACAGCTATGGATACAGCCATAATGATATGGAATAAAGTCATTAGCCACACAGGCTTATTCCAAAATATTATAAGTGACAGAGACCCAAAGTTCACTTCAGCATTATGGACAAATCTCCATAACTTGTTTGGGACAAAGTTATCATTCTCAACAGCTTATCATCCTCAAACTGATGGTCTAGCAGAAAGAATGATACAGACCCTAGAGGATATGATCAGAAGATTCTGTGCTTATGGGCTAGAATTCAAAGATTCTGATGGTTTTACCCATGATTGGTGTACACTAATACCAGCACTTGAACTGGCATATAAGACATCAATCCATTCTTCTACTGGCAAAACACCAGCAATGCTAGAGAAAGGTTGGAATCCAAGACTTCCTTATGATACCCTCAAAAAGGACTTAGTGGATATACATCCAACAGCAAGCAGTTTCAAGATAATGCTTGACAAAGCGAGACACCATGCAAACAGATGCATGCAAGATTCTTTTAAATATGCAAAAGAAAGATGGGATAAAAGTCATAAACCACCTGATTTCAAAATAGGAGACTTGGTTTTAGTATCAACCCTTAATTTCAATAACATAAAAGGCCCAAAGAAATTGAAAGATTCCTTTGCAGGACCATTTATGATAAAAGCACTTCATGGACCCAATGCTGTACAATTAGAACTCACAGGTGAACTAATGAACAAACACCCAGCTTTCCCTGTAAGTCTAATAAAACCTTACAGTTCAAGTGACAAGGAGTTATTTCCACTAAGAAATAAGCCCCCACTTGAGATTCCCCCCTTGGAAGAAGGAGAAGAAAAGAAAATAGTGAAAGTCCTTAAAGAAAGAAGGACAAGAAACAAAAAAGAAAGGGAATACCTTGTAAGGTATAGAAATTCAACTCAAGAAGATGAATGGCTACTTGAGAAAGATATAAAAAATTCTGATAAACTACTGAGAAGATTCAGACATGAAAGAAAGCCTGAAAAATAGAAAAGTTAAGCATTATTGAGCTTCAAGACTAACAAAGTCTAATGAAGAGGTAGGACAGTGGATGATACCCTAATCACATATATCAGATTGTGGTACAATCTTTTTTGGTGGTAGGGAATGTGAGCCTTTGAGATATGACCACATACCCAACAAGGTCACAAAAAAGACTTAGAATAATTATACCTTTAATATAATTATATTAAAATTACTTAGAATGATTATACATTAAAAATAATTACTTAAATATACAAAAAATACCATAAATTGGTACAAAAATTGGTTTAACTTAAAAACCAATGAATCAACATATAAAATAAATTATACCATTGTATTCCCCATGGTAAAATACACATATACCATTTTTATGGCATATCTGTAAAGTCAATATTTAAGGAATTATAAGGTATAATACCTTATAAAAACCATAAAACCTTATTTATCTCAAGAACTAATGAAACAACATGTGAAATAAACTTTACCAGTGGATTCCCCATGAAAATCCACCCATAAAACAATTAATAAGCTAATTTCCAATGTTAATACTTAAGGAATTAACCCGAATATATGCACTTTTTTGGTCAACGCATATATTCAAGGATCATAGCTAATATCTTCTAAACTATACATGATAGAATGATGAACCAAAAATAAAGTTACCACGTAATTACTGTAGGAACACAGATATGAACTTTATTTTACAAATTATAAACAAGGTTAAAGCCTATGATGAAATATTGATAAAAATCAACAGAGCTGTTGACCACTTTGTTGTGAAAGTGCTCCAAACTTAGAAAAAAGTACACAGTTGGATTCTACTAGTTCATTCGTGAAGAATGATGTAATTTTTATTATTAAATTCAGGGTATAACCGCCTGAAATCAAGGTTTGAAGTTTAAAATATTGAATTTCGACAGAAAAGATGAGTTACAAGAAAAATCATCAAAATTAGAGTTTTGATGATGAAATGGAAAGCTCTTGGCAGCATAATAAGGTTATGTCAGGCTATCAGAATTCACTCTCTGAATTCAAAGTTTGAGCTTAATTTGAGCAGTTATGATCACACACTGTAACCTTAATTTAAGTTTAACAGTCTTAAGAGTGATAAAATTGGTGAATACTATTAGTTTATGATTAAAACTAATAAAATCCACGAAATTTGGGGTTCTTCCAAGCCTCTGATGTCATCAAACCTAGAGTTATAGTGATAACTCTAAATAATGGTGTAATAATGATGTAATATGGTTTGATCATGATGTAATCACCCTCAAACCTTAAAATATTGATCAATTCCAGTGGATATGATCAGTACACGTCTACTGGAAGCCTTTTGGACTCTAGGAGGGAGGTATTTACTATAAATAGAGCTCTTTTTACTCTATTTACCCCTCAGACGCATCAAAAACATTAAATCAATTAAATAAAAGGTAATTTCTTTATTCTTTATATATAAAACTCTTATATTATTAAAGACCAAAGACCATATTAGTATTAATCACTATTCTTACGTGATTAAATCAATTCTTTAATTGTTTTTGTCATAAATCTCTCTATAAACTCATTTTCACGTAAAATCAAGAATTTTAGTAATTTTCTTTATTTTTTATTGTAAATACAATTTGAAAAAGTTGTATTATATTCTTTTGGCGTAAAATATCTCAAAATTATTATTTTAAGTGTTAAAAGTAGGTTATTTCATCTTATTATAATAATTTCTCTCTTATTATTACTCTTAATAATTCTTAATTAATATAAATAGTATTTATATTAATATATAACTTTATTAATTGTTTTTTATTTATAAAAAACAGTTTTTTACGCCTCTATTATTTGTTGGTAACAATAATAAAGAGCTTTATAATATATTAATTATTTTATATTAATATATTATTTATAATATTATAATTTCATATAATATTAATTTATATTATTATATTTATTTAATAATATAATATTTTTACGCCATAATAATAATATTTCTTTATTATTATTATTATTTTAATCTTATCTATTTTAATTATAAGGACATTCAGAGTACAATAAGTAATAAATTAGTAATTTTTACTCATTTTTTCATAGTCAAACCTTACAGAATTTATCTTATTTGTTTCCTCAGTCATCCTTATAGATGAATTTATTGAAAAACTAAACATAGAATTCAATGAAAAAAAAGTTGATCAACTACAAAATCTCTTCAAAGCTTAGAGCAAAAAGGCCCATTGTTGCTAAACAAATCAATTGGAGCATAATATTAGTGGCACAAGACTCATCCTCCTCACCATTATTCTGAGTCTTGCATCTATGCAGTATTATTTATTTTCATCTATTAATTGGCTTGATTATTTTCTTTCTCAGGTTTGTTTCCTCTTCACAAAAGAAAATAATTTTTCCTCTTAATAAAACAAACCTAATTGTCTTTTTTTTGTTATTTACCTTTGGACATCTTCAATAAAACATGAACAAGCTTAATAACCCTTATTCAACTTCTAGTTATTCCTATAATAATTACATTCCTCAAACCCCTCATTACCAAGAGCTTGAAGATCTTAAGAATGTGATTGCAGAAAAAGATAAAGTCATTTTGAAGCTTGTTAGCAAATTCAAATCTTTGGAGGTCAACTCTGGATCAAAGAATCCACAAAGAATGAAACCCAACTTAGAAAAACCCATTACAATGTAAAAGAAGAAAAAAAATCAAATAAATAAAAGAACGATAAAAAAATAAAGCATGTGAGGAACCTAGAAAGCAACACCCACTACAGCTGCTAATGTGTGAAGTTCCGGAGGATTTTCAATATACAAAGGTGAGCCCAGAAAAGATGGTATTGCTTCTCATGTTATTCTCTTTCTTATTTCATTGCAGGACTCCATTTTTATCCATATCAGGATCCTTTGGGGAATGATCAAACAAAAATCATTACCACCATCACCTGATCAATCACTGCTCAAAGAACTCAATATGAAATTTTGCAACAATGATGAACTTGAGAATGTAGAAAACAGAAACACATGTGCAGTTCTAATAAGTGAAAAACAGGTTCAAGAGTTGTGTGATGCTTGTGCAGGACGCCAAAAGATTGGAAAACACATTGTTAACCTTGATGATTTTTACTTCCAGTACATTTGTTCTCTCCTCTCAAAATTTGGAATTTGTATTTGGGTGCCTGATCTTGAAGCAGCACCTGGCTCTTTATACAATGAGGCATGTGGAACAATTGATATCATGAAATTTTGCCAGGTAGCTTGTAGTGGTGCATATCAATACATGTGCGCAAACTTATCATACTTAAATAAAATTGACTTAATACATTGGGCCTATAATCATTATGTTCATTATCATATGACTGAAAAGTTTAAAAAAGAGATCAAAGAAACTGGAAAGAATTTGACTGACGATCAAAAAGCAGGCACTCAGCAAAGACAACAACGGGTGAGTAAGAAATTTGATCATCTGATTGATAGTTTTTTGACGGTTAACTTACTAATATACGTAAATCAGCTCTGTAAGAAGCAGTACAGATTTGCTGCAGCTAATAACTATTTGGATTGATACTTGAAAGTATTAGCTGATTTTAATTCTCACAGTGATGATTAATTAATTCCCAAACGGCAGGCTCATGCAATAAAAATATTACCTTATTGTTTGGAGAGCACAAACATTTTTCTTCAAAATTTAGATCGCAAAATGACGCAAAGTAACAAGTTTGCAGGAAAATCAGCCCCATTATGTCCACAATGTTGACCAAGGGTTCCAATCCCTTCTTCTTTCAAAAAGGCTCCACAAAACATGCAATTGGATTTCTACCGTCCAGAGTGCTTCAATAAAATTGATTATGGCAAGCGATTTCTGATAACAAACACAAAACAAGTTGCAATTATTCCAACCAATGACATTGAAATCAGCAAGAAACTCAACCCTGATGAGAAGCTTGGTGATAAGGCATTTAACAAAAAATACTGGGATTTGGTTACTGAACCTTATGATTTATCTCATGAAATAGCTGAAAGTAGTGAAGAGGAGGATGAAGAAACTGAGAGTGAAAGCAATGATCTGATGGATGGAGATAGTCTGGATCGGGAATATTCTGATTAGCACCAAAGTGACAACAACAGAGGAGAAGGCAATGATAAATACAATAATGAAAAGAACACTGTCAGCCTGTGACTCAAAACCAGAGCACAAGCATGACAGCCAAATACCATAAACCAATGGTAAAGCCAAGATACCACAAAAACATGGAGCTAAGCCAACTTAACTCAAAAGATATAAAACTAAAGAGGAAAATAACCTCTTTCCAAATATACAAGTCCCATAATCATAGGACAAAGAATAACAAAGTTATTCCTGCTCAAAGCTATTGCTGAGCATAAACCTTAATTTTCACCTCCCATCTGAAATCCAGAGGAAGAGGCTTAACCCCATCAAATGGGTATTCAAGATGAAGCTCTAAGTCAGGGCTATCCAATGGTACTAGCCAAACTGAGCTAGCACCAGAATTACAGAAGTTATGACCAAAATAAGGTCAACTAAGGATGATTAAGATATTCACCTCTCATCTAACTTCTACAGTTTTAGTGTGAGATACCTAAAGTGGGGTCTTTTTGGAAAGAGCACAATCAGAGCTATCTAATGGTTCCATCCATTTCCTCATATCCTACTTATAACAAAAGATAAAGAGCAAAAAAGACTCATACAGTTTTTGGACAAATCATAAATGTGTACAAGAAAACCTGTACATGGCAGAACTTTGCCATATTCAATGATAGCCATACCAAATGAGGTACCATTTTGTAGACCACATTCAGGGCTACACAATTAACCAATTTTTAGCTCAATATTGTAAAAACTGACAAAGGTATAGCAGGTTTAAGGTTAAAATCCCACAGTTTGGCCAATACAGCCTTACAGTGGGATACTGTCTCATAAGTATGATTATGGGGTGTCAAACAGAGAAAGAAGCTTACTTATACTTCAATACCTCATAGCTAAGTCAAATACAGAGGTCCATACAGGTTCTGTACAGCTTCTGACGCGTCAAAAGCACCAGAACACACCTGTAAACTTCATTGGCAAAACATTTCACCCTGTATAGGGTAAAAATGACTACTTGTGGTTCTAAAACCACATTTCCACCCAATACTAGTCTGTATTGAGTGTATAGACACACAAATCAGCCCACAGTAGTGAAAAGTTTCACTCTGTGGTCGTGTGCAGAGGTAAACCACCTCCCACTACCCCAGAAAAAGATAAAAGGAGGCTTTGCGTCACCAGGAAACAAATCCAGCATCCTGTTCTTAGTATTCTTATGTGGTATAACTTCTTAAAAGAAGTGGTACCCTTAGAATTTAAACAGGTATACTTTAAACTTAAGTATTGTAGGGTTTTTTATTGCAAACCAACAGGAAAACACTGCACCCAGGGCTATCAGCAGCACTCACCATCACTAAATTTATTTAGTATAGCCCTTTTAACCATCTCTTATCTTAATTGTCATCTTGATTTTTGTGTCACACTCAGAGTTATAGCTTTTACTTTACATTGTACAGCAATATCATAGAGTCACCCTGACATTTTGGTGGCCTGGCCAGGTTTTTTTACCTATTTTAGACAAAATTCTAGCTTGTTTTCACTATTTTTAGCTTATATTCATGCTTTTTAGAGTTATTATACTTGTTTTATTGCTTATTTTCACTTTTTTTAAACCATAAGAAGCCCTGAAGGGGATTAATTTCATGGTGTTTCTCTATTCTGATTTTTTACTGAAAAATAAAAAACATAATAAAAAAAAAACTGTATACATATTCTTTTTTAAAAAATAATATTTTTTCATTTTTGAAGAGTTATAAATATATAACTTATATTTATAAAATATTCTCTTTTTATAATGAAATAAAAACCATATTTTATTATTGTTTTTTTTCATAATATATACAAAGTATATATTATTTCAATTTTTCCTGAAGAAAAACTCTGATAATTAATTTTTTTACCCACATTGGCGTGAAAAGTTGATTACTATCATTATTATTGATAATACCCATAATAATACTTAATATTTGTATATATTATTTGAATTTTTCTTGAAGAAAAACTCTGATAATTCATTTTTCTTACCCAAAATGGCGTAAAAAAATTGATTATTATCATTATTATTGATAATACCAATAATAATACTTCATAATAAAATAAAAACCATATTTTATTATTTTTTTTCATAATATACAAAGTATATATTATTTGATTTTTTCTTGAAGAAAAACTCTGATAATTCATATTTTCACCCAAATTGGCGTGAAAAATTGACTATCATCATTATTATTGATAATTTCAATAATAATACTCAATAATAAAATACAATCAATATCTTATTATTGATCTTTTTTTCATAATATATACAAAGTATATATTGTTTGAATTTTTCTTACAGAAAAACTCTTATAATTCATTTTTTCACCCAAATTGGCGTGAAAAATTTATTATTATCATTATTATCAATAATTTCAATAATAGTACTTCATAATAAAATACAAACCATATTTTATTATTGATCTTTTTTCTAATATATACAGAGTATATATTGGGAGAGTTGATTGATATTTATTATTGATATTTTCAATAATAACTTGTCCAAAGTGACTTATAGATTCCTAACAAAAAAGGGATTCAATCAACTAGTTGAAACTCTCACTTTAGAAATCAGAAATGATACTACCTCATTCCAAAGACTTGGATTTCCAAGGGATTATTCCTTACAAAGAGAAACAACCATCATTTGGAATACAGGCCTGGAAAAGAGAGAAGTTGAAGTTGTTCAAAGTCATAATACATGGCAAAATGAACCTTCCTAAACCTTCCAAAATGGCTTTAAACAGAAAACCTCCAGGAATGGCAGACAGGGAATTCAAACTAGATTCCCACTACAAAGAACTTGTAGAAATTATTCAGAAGATTTCCCTCAAAGAGATATTCTTCAAAGAACTTATCATAGACAAGAAATGGAACCGGAGATAACATACTCTGACCATTTCAGGCTCATGAGGACTGGTAACCCAAATAGACTCCCTAGTGGCTTTACACCACTCAGGCACCAGCAGATCAGTGACCAAGAGTCACCATACTTTCCAATTCAATATAGAATCCAGGAGAGGAAGAGGATCATAGGGAAAGAACAATACTTCTTTCAGCCAGAGGCAGAAAGACCCAGATCCTATGATCCAGAAATTGCTGGACCTGTTGCAAGAAGTACAAAGAAACAACAAACAGTTGTAAATAACTCTAATTGATAGCTCCACTCAGATGAAACACAATGTTGTGATACCTGAGAGTACCATAAGTAGTAATACACTATGGTTACAATTTTCCCAATTTATAGAACAAACTCAAAAAGAGTTTGAAAGAATCCATGAAAGTATTTCAAGGTTACAAGAGGTTTATACCTTACAAACCAAAACTATTCATACTCCTCAAGAGGACTATACTGAATTGTATGAAGCCTCAGAAGATACCAAAAGAAGACTAAATCAAGTCTGAGAGGAGCAAAATCATTACAAAAAAGATAGGGAATACCTGGATCAAGATATTGACAAATTGTTCCATTGCTGAAAAAAAATGAAACCCCAAACACAAGGGAATGTTTCTGGAAACACTCCATACCACCAGGAAGAAATCAAACCAGATGCATTGTTGGAGAAGAAGCCAAGATCCCAATCACAATACCAGGATGGAGATAATATGTCTTATTCTGAAAAGGAAGCCTTGAAACAGCTTCCTGAGGCCTCAAGCTGGCCCAAATTCTCTGGAACTGGAGAGTATGATCATATGGAACTCATAGATTATATTTATGGACTCTTCACTGATGTACCAAGTATAACAGATTACTGGATTACTGCCAGATTAAACACAGCTTTCAAAGGACATGCTAGTATTTGGTACACACAAATAAAAGAAGTCTATGGCAGAAGAAACTGGCCATGGTGGAGGAGTCAAATAATCCAAGAGTACACAAAAGATACATAGATATGGCAGAAAACCCTTTCATTTGGAAATGATAGATACACATTGGAAAAAGATCCATATGATTGGTGTCTGCAACAGTCAAAAAGGCTAAAAGCCATCGACCCTCACATAACAACAGAAATGAGAAATCACCAACTGTTGACCAAACTACCAGGAGACTTAGAGCATGCAGTAAAATGTAGATGCTCCAAAGAATCCATCTTGGATGAAATATCAACTGATCTTAAATAAGTCAGGATTAGAACATATATTGGTAGATACAATAACAATAGTACTGGTGATAACATGGAGAATCCAACCCTGGAAGCCAAAGAAACTCACTATGCAGACAATTCTCCCAAAGACAGGGAAGAGATATTTGCAAGAGAGGAAGAAACAAGAAAAGGCCATCTGACTCTGATAATGTGGGGAATGGCTGTGGAAATAATTCATACAGTGAACCCAACCCCGATGAGGAATATTTGGTGGAACTTAAGAGCCATGGAATAGAGGAAATCGGTTCAGTCCACTCCAAAAGGAGGAAACCAATGATCAAACACCTGGATGTTTGGAAAAAAGCCACCAGACAGAGAGGGTATGAAATCAAGAAAGTTGTTGGCTCAAGGTCACATGAACCATGCTAATACCTCCAAGAAGAGAGGAGAGTCTCATAAATGATGATTTTTTTTTAGAGGGAGGGTATGTCAGCCTGTGACTCAAAACCAGAGCACAAGCATGACAGCCAATTACCATAAACCAATGGTAAAGCCAAGATACCACCAAAACATGGAGCTGAGCCAAATTAACTCAAAAGGTATTAAAATAAAGGGGAAAAAAACCTCTTTCGAAGTATACAACTCCCATCATCATAGGAACAAGAATAACAAAGTTATTCCTGCTCAAAGCTATTGCTGAGCATAAACCTTAATGTTCACCTCTCATCTGAAATCCAGAGGAAGAGGCTTAACCCCATCAAATGGTTATTCAAATTGAAGCTCGAAGTCAGGGCTATCCAATGGTACTAGCCAAACTGAGCTAGAACCAGAATTACATAAGTTATGACCAAAATAAGGTCAAATAAGGGTGATTAAGATATTCACCTCTCATCTAGCTTCTACAATTTTTGGAAAGAGCACAATCAGAACTATCTAATTGTGCCATCCATTTACCCATATCCTATCTAGAACAAAAGATATGGAGCAAAAATCTTTCATACAGTTTTTGGACAAATAATAAATGTGTACAAGAAAACTTGTACATAATAGAGCTTTGCCATATTCAATGATAGCCATACCAAATGAGGTACCATTGTGTAGACCACATCCAGGGATACACAATGAACCAATTTTTAGCTCAATATCTTAAAAACGGACAAAGGTATAGCAGTTTTAAGGTTAAAATCCCACAGTTTGGCCTATACAGCCTTACAGTGGGATACTGTCCCATAAGTATGATTATGAGGTGTCAAACAGACGAAGAAGCTTATTTATACTTCAATACCTCATAATTAAGTCAAATACAGAGGTACATACAGGTTCTGTACAGCTTCTAACGTGTCAGAAGCACCAGAACACACCTGTAAACTCCATTTCTGAAATCACAACAAGATTTCACAACTGGGAATCACCAAATCACTATGCAGACAATTCTCCCAAAGACAGGGAAGAGATATTTGCAAGAGAGGAAGACACAAGAAAAGGCCATCTGACTCTGATAATGTGGGGAATGGCTGTGGAAATAATTCATACAGTGAACCCAACCCCCATGAGGATTATTTGGTGCAACTTAAGAGCCATGGAATAGAGGAAATCGGTTCAGTCCACTCCAAAAGGAGGAAACCAATGATCAAACACCTGGATGTTTGGAAAAAAGCCACCAGACAGAGAGGGTATGAAAACAATAAAGTTGTTGGCTCAAGGTCACATGAACCATGCTAATACCTCCAAGAAGAGAGGAGAGTCTCATAAATGATGAGCCTTTTTTTAGAGGGAGGGTATGTCAGCCTGTGACTCAAAACCAGAGCACAAGCATGACAGCCAATTACCATAAACCAATGGTAAAGCCAAGATACCACCAAAACATGGATCTGAGCCAAATTAACTCAAAAGGTATCAAAATAAAGAGGAAAATAACCTCTTTCCAAATATACAACTCCCATCATCATAGGAAAAAGAATAACAAAGTTATTTCTTCTCAAAGCTATTGCTGAGCATAAACCTTAATTTTCACCTCTCATCTGAAATCCAGAGGAAGAGGCTTAACCCCATCAAATGGTTATTCAAATTGAAGCTCGAAGTCAGGGCTATCCAATGGTACTAGCCAAACTGAGCTAGAACCAGAATTACATAAGTTATGACCAAAATAAGGTCAAATAAGGGTGATTAAGATATTCACCTCTCATCTAGCTTCTACAATTTTTGGAAAGAGCACAATCAGAACTATCTAATTGTGCCATCCATTTACCCATATCCCATCTAGAACAAAAGATATGGAGCAAAAAACTTTCATACAGTTTTTGGACAAATAATAAATGTGTACAAGAAAACTTGTACATAATAGAGCTTTGCCATATTCAATGATAGCCATACCAAATGAGGTACCATTGTGTAGACCACATCCAGGGATACACAATGAACCAATTTTTAGCTCAATATCTTAAAAACGGACAAAGGTATAGCAGTTTTAAGGTTAAAATCCCACAGTTTGGCCAATACAGCCTTACAGTGGGATACTGTCCCATAAGTATGATTATGAGGTGTCAAACAGACAAAGAAGCTTATTTATACTTCAATACCTCATAGTTAAGTCAAATATAGAGGTCCATACAGGTTCTGTACAGCTTCTGACGTGTCAGAAGCACCAGAACACACCTGTAAACTTCATTGGCGAAACATTTCACCCTGTATAGGGTAAAAATGACTACTTGTGGTTCTAAAACCACATTTCCACCCAATACAAGTCTGTATTGAGTGTATAGAACCGCAAATCAGCCCACAGTAGTGAAAATTTTCACTCTGTGGTCGTGTGCAGAGGTAAACCACCTCCCACTACCCCAGAAAAAGATAAAAGGAGGCTTTGCCTCACCAGGAAGCAAATCCAGCATCCTGTTCTTAGTATTCTTACGTGGCATAACCTCTTAAAAGAAGTGCTACCCTTGGAATTTAAACAGGTATACTTTAAGCTTAAGTATTGTAGGGTTTGTTATTGTAAACCAACAGGCAAACACTGCACCCAGGGCTATCAGCAGTACTCACCATCACTGAATTTATTTAGTATAGCCCTTTTAACCATCTCTTATCTTAACTATCATCGTTATTTTCGTGTCACACTCACAGTTATAGCTTTTATTTGTCATTGTACAGCTATATCATAGAGTCACCCTGACAAACACTCAGTCCCAACATAGATGGACTCAAGATCTTGATGATGAAATGGTCAATGATTTTGGGGTAGGGACTAGTAATCAGAATAATGCCTTTTTCAAAGATTATTTGGGTGAAACCATATAGAAGTAGATTTTATTAAAAAATATCGTAAACACATTCTTACATTATTTCTTTGGCTTATTTCTTAGATTGTCCTTGCATATTCAATTTTCTTAGTAAAATTGGTTTATTTAATTAATTATCACCATTAATAAAATACAAAAAGCATTCAATATTTTTTAAAGAATGAGTAGCAAATTGAAACAGAGTTGTTTGCATTGAAGAAAAAAATTGATCATAGTTTGTGAGTAATGTAAAGCTGACCCAAAAAATAAAATGGCCCCCTTTGTCCTATGAATTTCAAAGGTGGTTGTCATAACAGATATCAAAAACAAAGGCCAAAGCAAATATCCCAATATTTATCACTTTTACAAAATCTAATCCAGCTGTATCAAAGTTTCTCCCATCTAACCTGACCTACCCCCAGTCTCTTTTCCCTCACCCTAATTTCTATCATATAAATCCAAAACATGGATGTTATTACAAGTGTTCTTACAGTCTCAGCTAAACCTGCAAATCAGACACAAATGCTGTTTTGTGATTGCCACGATCCAACACTTCTTGTCATGGGTGTAGCAAAGGAAAATCAAATTTACTTGCATTGCCCCTGAAAACATCCTAACAATGGTTGGCAGAGTGGATGTAAATTTTTTGGTATGTTTGATTCCACCAATACCTCATACCTGCTATGATATTTCATTTCTTATATTTTGTATTCAGCATGGATGGATGACTATGCCTTGAAGCATCAGTTGTTCAAGAATCCAATTTTAGTTTCAGTACACCCAACCTTTTGGCAAAAAATAAAAGTACAAAATTTGGATGATGTCAAAATTTCAATCAAGGAAACTGTTGCAAA
Organism: Austropuccinia psidii; assembly: GCA_023105745.1. NCBI lineage: Eukaryota > Fungi > Basidiomycota > Pucciniomycetes > Pucciniales > Sphaerophragmiaceae > Austropuccinia > Austropuccinia psidii. The sequence continues at coordinate 23,213,839 of JALGQZ010000004.1, read as the reverse complement.
AGGACATGATAAAAGTCAGCATTAAAAGTAATCTGGTTTGCATTTTTGTATTATGAAGCTAAGTGTATCTTTGAACAGGGGAACATCTACAGATGTTGTATTCAGTGGCAGCTTCAAATTTGCCCAATAACGTGACCTTTGTGCAGTAATAAACCTACTTGATGACATTTGGAACGCACCCAAAAATAGTTTGAGCATGGCCATGGTTATTGGAAGAATTCACATCATCAAGCGAGCTTTACGTACTCTAGCTGAAGATCTTGATATCTCAGCCATAACGTCATTGAAGTGACTTATGTTTTGTGAATTACTCAAGTGATTTTACCTTCAAATTTGAACAAGAAGTTGATGCGTTTTTTTGTATCTTTTTTACTATTTCTTTTTGTAAAAAATTCAATTTATTTGCTGTGTTGTTTAATATTCATCAAGTAAAATATTCTTATGAATAAACAAATTAAGATGAGTGATAGCCTTGTTGAAGCCATCCTAAGTAAAACAAACAAAAATAATAATTTAATAATGAAAATAATGTAATTTTAATAATATCAATTTTCTCATTTTGATAAGCATATCTATCTTTCTTTTAAAATAGCCATACTCATCATCTTGATAGTGAAAAATCTTTTGCTTCCAAAATCCCAAGATTTTTTGCCATAGAAACAAAATTCATTATTTCCAAAATGAAATTTAACATTAAAAAGCACCTTTTTTTAATACTTTTAGCTTTTTGCTTCTGGGCTTGATAATTTTTAAGGCTACACCATTCAGAAGAGGGGCAGTCCATCCATATGATTATTAACCAGCAATCACTTCCCAAATATGCAAATGTTTATGTAGTCTTAGGTTTATTACTACCATTATCATAAGAATGAACTACAAAATTAAATAATGGAAATTGTCTCACTTCAATAACACCAATTTTGCCATTTTGATAAAAAATAAAGATATCACTTTAAACAGAGCCAGCTTATTACCTTCATAATGGAAACCCCATTCTTGAATTATTACAAAAGTTTTTTTCCATGCAAAGCCAATTATTATATCAGAATCAAATCCCTTTTCAAACGATAGGCCAATTTTTTATCCAAAATGCAGATATTAGTATCACTATAATAACCTCATCATGGTGGCAAAAGTATTAAAATATTGAGAGATTCCTTCCTGGATAACATTTTTTTTAATACAAATTCAAAATTCTGCATCTCAATATTCAATTTGTTATTATTGTGATAGAAACCATTTATTTTTTTAAAGTATTCAATCACCAATTGAGTATTTGAAGATTATTAATGAATTCATCGTGTCTATGGCTAATTCAGAATTAAAATAAGGAAGACCTTCTAAAAGCAGAAGAGATGATATTTGAAAAATTGATAATTGATTATTCCAATCAGCACAAAGTAAACATTTTCCAATTAACCAACCTATAAATGAATTTGATCTTGATAAATTTATAACAAACAAAAAAATTCAGCAATATTGAGTTAATAATTTTGATTTTAAATAGTCTAACAACCAATTCATAATTTGAATGCAAATCAAGTTATCATCTTAATAATCATAGCTTCCTCACTCATGTTGAAATCCAAATTCTCAAATTATTATTTATGTCATACAAAAAAGCTGTTAAATTGGTAATAGCCATTCTATCAATTGTGTATTGATATGCAGTTATCATTTTGATTCTAATATTTGTATTATTCATATACTACAGAACTTATCCTTTTAATGATCAAAGTTGTATCATTTAAATAAGAGAATCATTCTTTCAATAATTATCAAGGTCAACTTGATGATAAAACAGTTACTTTTTGAACAACACAAGATTTCATATTGACATAATAACATGATTATTTATAAATGACAAATCCATTAATTCTGTAATAATGCATTCTGTATTTTTATCCAAACATTTTTTTCATTATTACTCAAATAAAAATTATCAAAGAAAAACCCTCTTATCAAAACAGCTACTTTATCAGAATTAAAATGATAGACTTATCATTATTTTTATAATAGGATCATTGTTATTAAGATCACCACAAAGCAATGTTTCAAATGATTCACTTCTTATTATTTTAATAATAAGAAAACCATGCTTTTCTAAATACTAATGAAGCCATTGTTTTAGAAGTAACATTATTAGCTAAGTAATGATAAGCTAAACATTTCAATCTTGAGAAGCACCTGCTTTTTTGAATAATAATAAATGTCACCTCTTAATAATATTAATACAGTTATTATCAAATTAATGATTACTTTATTAATAAAAAAGCTGTTGCTTTAGAAGTATCAAATTATGAAATGTTAACACAGAGATCAGTCCCATAATAGTAGATTTATGGCTTAAATAATAACAAAGGTAAGCTTAATATAATACATGCTTCTTGTGCCTCCTAGCCACCAACGTCTTTACTTGATATCAGAAAAGTTAATATTCCAGGTCTTTTTTAAGGTACCAAAACTCCCACCATAGCCCACTTCTCTTTGGCTTAAAAAGCAGCAACATAAGCTTCTTATAATAGCTAATTTCTCAGTTTCATCATCACAAAGCTATCAGTTGATGATGTCAACATTTTCTTTTGACCAATAAAGAATTATTCTCAACAATAAAGACAATCCTATTAATAAAACAATATGGTAATTGGAACCATTCCTTCAATACATGTAGCATTAAAAAAATAAGACGTTAAAATTATGGGAATTACACACCAGTCTCCATGATTATTTATCCTTCCCTTATCAAGTGAACAATTGTACTTTGCTCCTGTGAGCCCAAGCGCCATGCTGGTAGCTCCCGATAGGCACAGACGCCAGATATATATAATGGCTATACTATTTCCAGTTCATGGGTTCCTTGCAAGTGCATAATTGACAGACTTTTAAAAATCATCAAAAGAGGTTGTGTTGGTGGGTACTTGCATTCAATCATTTTTCATACAAGTACAAGGGTGTTGCTGTGGTTTTCCAAAGGAGCTCTTATAATATGTAAAACAAACCCAAAACTTGAAGTACCCTCCCCTTATTTATAGTGGATGATGTTGTTGGGTGGCCTCTTTCCTATTTTGAAGATGTTTGGCTGATTTCCACAAAGTAATATTAATATTTCCTTTTCATACTTCAAGAAAACCTTGGAGCCATCAAAGTGAGGTATGTGTGTGTGATCCCAAATAGTGGGTTCAGTAAGTCTCAGGAACAAAAGAATATTGCTGTACATTTCTCAATCCAGCTCAAATTCAACCTCCAGGAGAAACTTCTTTGTTGCAAATCAAGGTAAAGAATTAGTTGCAACTAGTCATTGCCATTGACAAAACCTTGTCATAATGGTTTCACCAAATCTTTCTACAATTGATTCCATAATCAGAGCAGTTCATCAAAATAAGACTAATTAATGCAGGTGTCAGCCTGTGACTCAAAACCAGAGCACAAGCATGATAGCCAAAATACCATAAACCAATGCTATAGCCAAGATACCACCAAAACATGAAGGTGAGCCAAATAAGCTCAGAAGGTATCAAAGGAAAGAGGAAACTAACCTCTTTCTGAAAACATAAGTCCCATAACCATAGTACAAGAAATAACAAAGTTATTCCTGCTCAAACTTATTGCTGAGCATAAACCTTAATTTTCACCTCTCATCTAAAATCTAGAAGGAGAGGCTTAACTCCATCAAATGGGTATTCAAAATGAATCTCTAAGTCAGGGATATCCAATGGTGGCAGACAAACTGAGCTAGCACCAGTATTACTTGAGTTATGGTCAAATTCAGGCCAAATAAGGGTGAACAAAACATTCACCTCTCATCTAACTTCTACAGTTTTAGTGTGGGATACTTGAAGTGGGGTCTTTTTGAAAAGAGCACAATCAGGGATATCTGATGGTGCCATCCACTTCTTCATATCTCACCTATAACAGAAGTTATGAGGAAAACAAGCTCAATAAAGCTTTTTGCCCAAACCACGCCTATGTACAAAAACCTTATACATGGGATAACCTTCTCATATTTAATGATAGCCATACCAAATTGGGTATGATTGTGTAGAGCTCATACAGGGCTATTCAATGAACCAGCTTTGATCATGATATCTCAAAAACTGACAGAGGTATGGCCATTTGAAGGGTATATTCCCACAATATGACCAATACAACTGTATTATGACAGGATACAGTTGTACTCTGATTATGAGGTGTCAAACAGACGAAGAAGCAGCATAATAATTTTATACCTCATAAGTCAGACAATACTGGGGTCACATACAGTTTCTGTACAGCATTCTACGCGTCATACACATCAGAATCAGGCTGTGAGGTCCCCAGATGAAAGTTTTCACCCTATATTGGTGAAAACTGCCCAGATGTGGTTTCAAAGCCACATCTGAGCCCAATACAGCGCATACAGACTGTTTGCAAACCACAAGTCAGTCCTAGAGAGTGAAAAATCTTCACTTCCTCTATGTGGAAAGGTCTAGCACCCTTTCCACCCCATTTCAGGATAAAAAGGAGGCTTTTCACAGCCAGAATTGTCTCCTCATCCTGCTCTTGAATACCCTACGTAGTAAACTGTTAAAAAAGCTTTACTCTTGCGTAATAAACAGGTATAATCTTAATTTAAAGTATTGTAGTCTTTATTATTGTAACCCAACAGGTAAAGCTGCACCCAGGGCTTTCAACAGCGCTCACCACCACTATATTTATTATAGTAAAGCCCTTTTTTTAGTAAATTAACCCATCATTAATCCTTATGAAACATTTTTTAACTATATTCCACGTGTCACAGTCATAGGTTTAGTTGTAAATAGCTTTCTTACCACTTCAACATAGACTCATCCTGACATTTTGGGGGCCTGGCTGTGTTTTAAAGCCTTTTGGACTTATTACAAGTAAGTTTTTCTCTTTTTTATCATTTTATTGACACTTGTTTTATCTTTTTAGGTGTCATTTTCTTTAAAAAATATATATTTTTACATTTTTATTTATTTTTTAGAATACTCATATTTTAAAAAGTATCTGTCATGTGTCTGATAACCACAAGACCAGTATTTTTGGCGTGTTTTGTATATAAAAACACTTCTAAGCCACTAATACAGTCTTAATTCTTAATTGAATCAAGACAGCTCATACTGAAAAACCAACAGTTGAGGCCTGTATGGGCACATTGTTAACTCAATTTCCCTGTAATACACCATCTTTGACAGATTATACTTGCTAATTACAAGTATCCTGTAAGATATTGGTATACAAACAGTATACCACATATCAATAAGCTGTATTTTTTCACGTGGAATTGTTAATTCAATTACAATGTCATAATACAAGGGCATATTGTAATAATATACAAGCCCAGAGGCCATTCTTAGACGTACAAAACCAGCCTTTTAAGAAGTCTTAACTGACATAAGCCCTCTTTTCCTGTTTGATTCAGTGGAAGAAAATTTCATACCACTTGAGACCCAGTCACAGGCCAACACACCAGTGACAGCCTAAGAACCAGAGGGCAGCAAGGGAAAAGGAAAAAGACTTAGTGAAGGCCTCATTACAGCCAAAAATTGGACACCAATAGCCACTCAGAGGATTAGAGAACCATGAAACTCTGCGGCAATACAAGGTAAACCAACCTTAACCACTTGTACAGGGAAGATTACAATTATTAACCCAGTTGTAACCTCCAAAGGCAAACTGCCCAAATCAGCAGATAAAAGATTTGTACAAGGAACAGTCAAAGGTAAATACCCTAAGAACATAAAGTTTTTGACTGCTTGCAAACACTGATATGTCCCCTGCATACCTCAGAGACCTTGGCTTCCAAAGGAACCAACCAGAGGACAGAGAAAGCTTGTCCAGAACCAGAAGACCTGGAAGAAGACACTTTGGAAACAGTGGTTGATGGCAAAACAATGAGGGAGATAATATCAACCTTGCCATTCACACTCCAATTCAACAGGAACCTCAAACCAGAGGTCTGGAAGGATATGGATCAAGTTCTTCAGCTCCACCAACTCCTCAAAGACTTATTTCAATGGAGCATGGACAACAAGAGGTTCAACCTGGCAAGCCACTGGGCAGAACTTGGAGCAAGTTGCCAGAAGATCTGTCTCAAAGAGATAGACTTCAAAGACCTGAAGGTAATCACCAAAGGTTGGAATCCTACCAGACAGTTCAGACTCCTGGAGGCAAGGGCACAGAGGATAAGGGAGAATCAAGCCACTATCCAAGCTATAGAAGAACAGTTAACCCAGACAGGGCCTACTCAGATTCCTTCAGGCTCACAAGTAACAGGCCAAATCAGCTCTCCAGTGGCTTCACACCATTCAGAAACCAGCAGATCAGTGGCCAAGAGTCACCATTCATCACAATCCCAGGAAATTTCCAGGAGAAGACAAGGAAACAAGGGCAAGAACAAAGCCTCCTTCAACCAGAGGAGGAAAGAGTCAGGCCCCATGATCCAGAAGCTGTTAGATTTGGTAAAAGAAGTACACAAGAGCCAGAAGTAGTTGTACACCACTCTAGAATCAGTAGTCCTAGTAATAGAAACATTACCCCCACTCAGACTGAAAATAACATTGTCACATCTGAGAGTAACATAAACAGTGATGCACTGTGGTTACAAATGTCCCAATATGCTGAGCAATCTGCAAAGCAGTTTGCAGAAATTAAAGCTGGCCAGGAGAGTATGAGACAAACTCAAGCCTCCCTGGAACAGATAGTTAAAAATCTTCAGGAAGGATATGCTCAACTGAGCAAAGCCTCTGAAGAAACCAACAAAAGACTGAATATAGTCTTTGAAGAACAACACCACAGCACAAGGGACAGGGAGTGTCTGGATCAATACATTAACAAGTTGTTTAATGCCTACCATCACTTGAAGCCTCAACCACAAGGCCAAGCTATGGAGAATACATATCAACCAGATGACATCAAACCAGATTCCATGTTGATGAATAAGGCAAGATCCCCATCACAATACCAGGATGGAGATGGAAAGTCTTATTCAGAGAAGGAAGCCTTGAAACAGCTTCCTGAGGCCTCAAGCTGGCCCAAGCTCTCTGGATCAGGAGAATATGATCATATGGAACTCATAGAATATATTGATGGACTCTTCATTGATGTACCAAGCATACCAGACTACTGGATCACTGCTAGATTTAATACTGCATTTAAAGGTCATGCTAGTATATGGTACACTGAAATGAAAGAAATCCATGGCAGAAGAAACTGGCCATGGTGGAAGAGTCAAATCATCCAAAAGTGCAGAAATGGAACTTGGATATGGCAAAAGACCATGTCATTTGAAAATGACAAATACTCTGTGGACAAATATCCATATGAGTGGTGTCTTAGACAGTCTAAAAGACTTAAAGCCATTGATCCTCAGATGAACATCTAAATGAGGAATCACAAACTTCTGACACAATTTCCAGGAGAACAAGAGCATGCAGTAAAATGCAGATGCAACCAAAATTACACTCAAGATGACATTGCCAACACCTTACAAGACATAAGTAAAAGGACTAATATAGGGAAATTAACCCCATATAAGAGCAGTAGTTTCAAAGAGAAACAACCTTTCAGGGTAGATTTTAAAGACAAACCCAAAGAAAGGGTGGCAGAAGTGGCAAAGAAGAGGAATTTTGTCACAATTGTGGTTCAACAGATCACTATGCCAAAAGCTGTCCAAAGGCAAAGAAAAAAGTTTATGCCATAGAGAAAGTCCCTGAGGAAGAACCTTCAACAGAGGATTCTAATTCAGACTCCAAGGGTGATGCCATCAGAGAACTATGTGAGGATGATCAAGACCCAAGGGAGGAATTTCTAGTGGAATACCAAGAGGAAACCCCACTGGAAATACAGGACATACAGTTGGAAGCAGGCATGCCACAGGACACTGCTAACAAGAGCTTGTGCAAAAACACACAAGATGCACAAACATTCCTGGTTACACCAACCAAAGGAATAGCATATAAACATGGGATAGCCACAAAAATGACTGTTTGTATTGAAAATGCTCAGCACCCACTGATCATTCATAGTGGAGCACACTGCTCCATAGTGGCCAGAAATTTCTGGATACCCACTTCCCAAATTGGCAAAAAAAGCTCTTGCCCACTAAGGCAAAGAAATTTAAAAGTGCATCAGGGAAGATGACTTCCATTGGGACAATTATCAAGGAAATAATTATACCCCACAGGAAGGGTGATATAAGACTCAACCAAGAATTTGTAGTGCTGGGGGATGCCCACATCCAAGGGTTTCTACTGGGAACAGATTACCAGAGGATGTATGGCATAGAAATTTACAACAGTAAAAATAGGCACATCACCATTGGTACTAACAAGGAAAAGAAATTTTCACTTGATATATACCGGATATCTCCACAAGACCCACTAGAAGAACTTCTGAAGGAATTCAGAGAGGGACAGTTTAGCACTACCCTCACCAGTAAACAAAAACTAAGTTTACTGAAGATGCTGAGAAAGAACAGAACAGCATTTGCCATTGGTGAAGAACCATTAGGCAAGATCAAAGGCCATGATATAGAACTATATCTGGATGTGGAAAGGCCTTATCCACCCATGCTGAGGAGACCTCCTTATCCAGCAAGCCTGGAAACCAGGAAAGAAATTGGAAACATATCAATGAGCTCCTGGATATGGATGTCATTAGGAAGATTGGACATAATGAAATAGTGGAAATCACCACCCCTGTCCTAATCACCTCGCATGATGGCAAGTCTAGACTATGTGGAGATTTCAGAGCTCTGAATAACTACACAAAAGCAGACAGGTACCCTATACCCAGGATACCTCATGCCTTGGATAAACTGGCTAAAGGCAAATACATAACCAAATGGATTATATGAAAGGTTTCCACCAAAATGGAGATAAACCAAACTCCATGAAACTACTCAGAATAATATGCCATATGGGCATATATGAGTACACCAGAATGCCATTTGGCATCAAGAGTGCAGCAGCCCACTTCCAAAGGATGATGGACACAATATTTCAAGATGAGATATTGGAAGGCTGGATGGTGGTATATATTGATGATATCATTATATACTCAGAGACAGGGGAGGACCATGTGCAATACATGGACAGAGTCCTAAGTAAATGTACACCCATAAATATCAAAATTTCACTTAAAAAGTGTAATTTTGGCTAACAAGAGTTACTGGCTCTAAGACATAATGTCTCAGGTCTTAGTCTGGCAATTGACCAGAGCAAAGTAATAGCAGGACTGCAAAACCAGTACCAAGAAGCATCAAAGAGATGCAATCCTTTCTTGGGTTTGCAAGCTACTATAGAAACCACATCAAAAACTTTGCACACATAACTAGTAGTTTATACAAGTTATGTTCAAAAGATGTAGTTTTTGAAATAACCAAAGAAAGGAGGGATGCATATTAGAGGATCAAATATGAATTCACTAATGCACCAGTGCTCATCTTACCTGACTTTGAATTACCATTCAAGTTATATATAGATGCAGCATGAAGTCAAGGCCTAGGAGAAGCCCTTCACCAAAGACAAATTGTGAATGGTGAACCAAGAGAAGGATTAATTTGCTACATCTCAAGGCAACTGAAAGATTCAGAAGCCAGGTATGGGGTCACCCAGACTAAATGTCTGTGCCTAGTCTGGGCTCTAGAAAAACCCCATTATTATCTGGAGGGTGCAGGCTTTGAAGTATACACAGACTGCACAGCCTTGAAGTCTTTACTAAACATGAAGACTACAAATAGACACATGCTGAGATGGCAAATAGCCATCCAGGAGTATAGAGGGAACATGACCATCATATAAAAAGAAGGTAAAAGTCATACCAATGCAGATGGCCTTAGCAGATGGCCACTGGAAAATGTAAAAAGCAATCCAGCTTATGACCCTGAAGTTGCAGCCAAGATTCCTATCCATTTCATGGAAATAGATAGGAGAAAGAACTTCAGATTTTCTGAAGGGGCACCAGAGAGTGGTACCCCTGAAAGTGGAAACACTGATTCAGAGGAGACAGAAACTCCAATATTGGGAATAGATTCCTCTGAACTGCACAATGAATTTTTTAGTGCAGTACTGAAGTCTTATGCCAAACACAAAAAGTGTGGCATACTACTACAACTCCTTCAACAAAAATACAGAAGTCCAGAACTGGAAGCCCAGCTGGAAGAATCCTGGTTGAGGGCCTATAAAGATAACAAGTTTTTCCTTATAGATGGCCTGCTCTACCACAGAGAAAAGCACACAAGTGCACTCACAGTGGTAGACAGAGACCACATTTCATTGATCCTGCAGGAATGCCATGACTGCCCCTATATGGGACACATGAGTGAAGACAGGACCAAAGAAAGGGTAGCAAGCACAGCTTGGTAGCCCAAGTGGGAGAAGGAGTTGAGTGAATACATCAACACCTGTGAAAGATGCCAAAAGGCAAACAGGAAACATGGGAAGAAGTATGGGTTACTTCAACAAATAGAGGAACCCAAGCACCCATGGGAAACCATCAACATGGACTGCGTCACAGGACTTGTCCCAGAAGGCAAAGAAAAATACAATGCCTGCCTAATCATAGTTGATAGGTTCGGAAAGAGCATGTGGTGTCTACCATGCCACAAGGAGGACAGATCCATGGATAATGCCCTGTTATTTTGGAATAACATCATATCTACCTTTGGAGTCCCTAAAATCATCATTAGTAATAGTAACTCAAAATTCACATTTGAATTTTGGACCAACTTTTATGACATGCTTGGCACCAAGCTTGCCTTTTCCACAGTTTACCATCCCCAAACAGATGGCCTAGCTGAGAGGATGATCCAGACTATGGAAGACATCCTCAGAAGATTCTGTTCCTATGGCATGGAATACAAGGACCATGAAAGATACGCCAATGACTGGGTTACCCTTCTACCAGTGTGGGAACTCCTCTTGTGTGGGATTAAAATGAGGCAGTACCTGGAGGGGGAAATCACAGGTAACTAGTTTTGAATTGCTAATAACTCCTGTAACCAAGGGTGGCAAGGGTGTATTGCCTGCCCCTCCTGAAATACTGAACAAAATCTTCCTTGGAGCTCACAAACCAAAATAAAATTAGTAAGTGGCTTTGCAACCGCAGAAGACAAAATTCAGCAGTCTCAGATCAGACCTATTCAATAAATAATATAAGAAATAATGTCAGTTCTTTTGGTTAAATTTGAGATTTTAATGAAATACTTGTCTGTTTAATTTTAATATTTTTTTTGGTTAAATTGAGGTGAGTTGTTTCTTCTTGGTGATAAATCCTTGGTAGGATGGGTTATTTAAGGTTTTCTGGAAAATTTGATTGGTGTTGATAAAGGTAATTTTGTTAAGGTCAAGTTATAATAGAGTAAAATAATTTTTTTAAAGGTTTGTTATTTTTTTTTATTCAAGATTTGTTGATAATGAGATAAAATAGTATTTGTTAAATTTAAGAGGTAAGGTTCTTTGATATTGGATTTTTAAAGGGGTAAGTTAATTTCAAATCTTGATAAATGATGTTGATTTTAATGGATAAAATATTTTAATAGAGTAGTAACCCTAATTTTGGGTACTGGATATTTTTTATTTTTTATTTTTTTTAATAACAATAAGATTCCACTGAGTTTAGCTACTGGGCAATCTTTAACACTATACTTTCACTGAGCTTAGCTACTGGGCAAGTAAAATTCACTATAATTTACTGGACTACCTCCCAGGTGAGGGATGACTTATTCCTGTGCTTGTAATGTTCAGAGGATATATTGTGCATGGGGGGGGGATTTTGAAATTTGGGTGGAGAGAGCCCCTCTATTTATACCTTTTGGGAGCCCAGGGGGCCCTCCATGGGAGCTGTCTTCTTCCACTTTAATTCCTCTTGATTTCATCATGTGACTCCATTTTTGGTGAGGACCTTTCTTGCATGGGTCAGGTGATTTCAGGTTTGGTGATAATTTTCTTTCTGCACAGCCTCCATTTATCACATGATTGTCTTTTGGTGAACTAATTATGATGTGATATTCTTGAATTTTCCTTGCATACATGAGGTGATTCAATTTTGGCTGGGGATTTTTGTTGTGCACAGCCTCTTTCCTGTCACATGATATTCTGTTGGTGGATGCAGTATCACATGATGACCTTGTAATTCCTTTGCATATGTCCTATTTTAGGTTGGGTAGAAATGGCTGTGTAATTTATGCAGGTGTCATGTTTGTTTTTCTTCTTTTTGAACTTTAAAATGAAGTCAGGTGATAACTTCTTGCATTGGTGAATTTACTGTTTTTTATGAGATGATGTGATTTTTGATTTTGACACATGCTGTGCATAGTCATGTGGTTGAGATTTAATTGGAATTGTGTACTGCATGCAGCCTGTTGTAACTAGCTTTGGTTTGCATGAGGTGATGAGTGGTGTAAATAATTATGTTTTAAGGTTTTAAGTGGGGTTACTGTGGATATAAGATAAGGTACTCCTGGGGCTGTGTTGTAAATGAATTGCAGGAATTCCATGGAGTTGAGCTTTGCATAATGTGACTTTGAATGCAAGTTGGCTGTATAACTAATGCATGTGTCATTTTCTTGCTGCATGAGTCCTGTGGCTGTAAGGGGGTGTAAAGCTGGGTGGGGTGTGTAATTTAAAGGGTGGTACCTCATTTGTTGTAAACTTCCCTTTGGTGCCTGTGCCATGGTTTTATGAGTTAAATCCAGCTTCTTGCTGTAAAATTGACCTTTTGGTGTAAAATTTGAGTGTAAGTCTGCCTGTAGGCTGGATTTCCCGCTGTTATAGGGTACTATGAGCTTGAGCCTGGTGAAAAAAAATGGTATGGAATACCACACCAGCTGTCTAGCTGGTTTTTAATACAAGTCAGCACTCTACAACAGGAAAAACACCTGCAGTGGTAAAGAAAGGGTGGAACCCCCTGTTGCCTGTGGATCACTTGAAGAAGAATCTTCTAACCATCCACCCCACAGCCAAAGACTTCCATGATATGTGGAAGAGGGCTTGTGACACAGCTGCCAAATGCATAGCTGAGGCAAAAGAATATAATAAGCAGAGGTGGGACAAAACACACATGGAACCTGACTTTAAGGAAGGGGACCAGGTGCTAGTGTGTACACTAGACTTTAATAATCTTAAAGGACCCAAGAAGATGAGGGACTCATTTGTAGGGCCTTTCACTATCATTAGATTGATAGGAAAGAATGCAGTGGAAGTCGCACCTACATAGGAATTTTCCAGGAAGCACCCAGTCTTCCCAGTAAGTTTGGTCAAGCCATACTTCCAAACAGAGGAAGATAAATTCCGCTCCAGGAAGCAAAACCCCACACCACCTGACAAAGTGGAAGTGGAGGACTCCCCAGGACCTGTGAGTAAGATCATCAGGGCCAGGAAGATCAGACTTAATGGGAAGGATCAAAGACAATACTTATTCAGATTCAAACACCAGACAGCTGATAAAGACAAATGGTTAGCAGAAGATGCCATACCAGATGGGAAACTCCATCTAAGGAGATTCAGAGCCTCTAGGAGGACTGAACAGTCTCATCAATGATGAGCCTTTTTTAGAGGGAGGGTATGTCAGCCTGTGACTCAAAACCAGAGCACAAGCATGACAGCCAAAATACCATAAACCATTGGTATAGCCAAGATACCACCAAAACATGGAGCTGAGATAAATCAGCTCAAAAGGTATCAAAAGAAGGAGGAAACTCACCTCTTTTTGAAAGCACAAGTCCCATCACCATAGGACAAGAAACAACAAAGTTATTCCTGCTCAAAGTTATTGCTGAGCATAAACCTTAATTTTCACCTCTCATCTAAAATCTAGAAGGAGAGGCTTAACCCCATCAAATGGGTATTCTGAATGAAGCTCTGAGTCAGGGCTATCCAATGGTGCCAGCCAAACTGAGCTAGCACCAGTATTACTTGAGTTATGGTCAAATTCAGGCCAAATAAGGGTGAACAAAACATTCCCCTCTCATCTAACTCCTACAGTTTTAGTGTGGGATACTTGAAGTGGGGTCTTTTTGGAAAGAGCACAATCAGGGCTATGTGATCGTGCCATCCACTTCTTCATATCTCACCTATAACAGAAGTTATGAGGCAAACAAGCTCAATACAGCTTTTTGCCCAAACCATGCCTATGTACAAAAAGCTTGTACATGGGATACCTTTCTCAGATTTAATGATCACTATACCAGATCAGGTATTGTTTCTTAGAGCTCATACAGGGCTATTCAATGAACCAACTTTGAGCATGATATCTCAAAAACTGACAGAGGTATGGCCATTTGAAGGTTATATTCCCACAATATGACCAATACAGCTATATTATGACAGGATACAGTTGTACTCTGATTATGAGGTGTCAAACAGATGAAGAAGCATGTTAATACTTCAATTCCTCATAAGTCAGTCAATACTGGGGTTCCATACAGTTTCTGTACAGCATTCTATGTGTCATACACGTCAGAATCAGGCTGTGAGGTCCCCAGATGAAAGTTTTCACCCTGTATTGGTGAAAGCTGCCCAGATGTGGTTTCAAAACCACATCTGAGCCCAATACAGGGCATACAGGCTGTTTGCAAACCACAAGTCAGTCCTAGAGAGTGAAAAATCTTCACTTCCTCTACGTGGAAAGGTCTAGCACCCTTTCCACCCCATTTCAGGATTAAAAGGAGGCTTTTCACAGCCAGAATTGTCTCCTCATCCTGCTCTTGAATAACCTACGTAGTAAACTGTCCAAAACAGTTTTAATCTTGGGTAATAAACAGGTATACTCTTAATTTAAAGTATTGTAGTCTTTATTATTGTAACCCAACAGGTAAAGCTGCACCCAGGGCTTTCAACAGCGCTCACCACCACTATATTTATTATAGTAAAGCCCTTTATTTAGTAAATTAACCCATCATTAATCCTTATAAAACATTTTTTAACTATATTCCACGTGTCACAGTCATAGGTTTAGTTGTAAATAGCTTTATTACCACTTCAACATAGACTCAGCCTGACAGCAGATCACCAACCTTTCCGTCATTTTTAAAGCTCTTTAAAAAACCATTTAATCTTTCGCCTGGGTTTTCAGATATTTCATTTAATGGGCCCCACCATCCAAGTTGACTCTTCACATGCAATGCATAATGAGAGTTGGGGGTTATTTTGCAATTGAGAAACAGTTCTTGCGATGTCCAACAGTATGTTTTGTATTGTTTTGCAAATAAATTACATTGATATTCAGTAATTGAACAAGATATTGAAGTTTTTGTGTAGGTTACTAATGCACAAAGGTTTTTGAGTAGAAGGCGATTTGAAAGGCAATTCAATTCAAAGAATTCAAAATCTCCATGCAAGACGTCCAGAACAGTAAAAGGTAAATAGATTGAAAATAGCAATTGCCACTCAGTGGCTTTCAATTTTCCTTCTTTCAGAATTCCAACCACTTTTGGGACTCTAGTGATTCCAGATGGTACAATGACTTCCTTGAATAGAGCCTTCAGCCTTGTGACTTTTTTAGTGGACAGACCTGGAATCTTTGGATTGAGGCTGTCTATTTCCATTTCATCTTCATTAACTGAGGGTTGGTTGATTTTGTTTTTGCTAGCATCACTCCCCTTTGGTTTGAAAATAATCTATTGCCATCAATTCAAAAAATGGTTTTGAAGGATACCTTCAAACCACATGTGCAAGATTCCCAATGATGTATGCCTAACAGGGTCCCAGTATGGAAGTCGGTTGAGCTCAGACCACCAAACTCCTGATTTTTTAACAAGTCAATCTGCCTGAGTTTGATCTTGTGCATCCTTGAAGGCATTTGAATAGTGGCGCACAATATGCCATTTACAAAGACAAGGAATCTCCAAATCAGGAAGTTGAGCTTTTGTACACTCACACCAAGTACAAAAAGAAGTAGCAGAGTGAGAAGCAAATCCAAAAACCTTGTTTGTTGCAACCAAGTCACCAATCAAGCAACCAAGCTTAACAATAATATTCCGCCCATTAGGTGATTTTGGTGTGCAAATCATGATGCCAGGATGAAGTTTAATCAGATTGTCAATGAAAGGCATAAGGATATTTTTGATGGTAATTAGATTTGGCTCATTTGGAGAAGGAATTATGCTAGAAATAAATGTGTTTTGCAATTTCCATTGAGTATTTGGTGGAAGACTCAAGCAGTTGAGTGCCATAACCCCAAGCAAAACTTGTTTCCCTGCCAATTTGTTTGTAAGAGGGTTAAACCATCAACAAACAAGCCAAATGATAGAAGCATTTATTTCACTTTTGAATTTGTCAAGTTTGGGTAAAGGTTTTTTCAGGAAGGTGATTGCTGGTAATCAGATATTGGTATTCCTTCATTTTGAAGATGGCTCTTCCAGTAATCAATTGAGCCTTCAACCTGAGGAATGAACCATGTGAGCCACTTTGAAAAATCTTGTGTAATGTATGTTGAGTGAGGTTTGCTAAAAGTCAAATGATTGGTTGCTTTTGAAAAATGTTGAGAGTCTTTCTTTAACTGAGGTAGAGGTCTTAGGAAATGTTGAGTGAAAAGTGATTCGCCACAGGGAGAAGATTGAGAGAAATATTTGTATTGACACCCTGATGGTGCCGAATCACTATCATAAAGGCAATAGAATTTAGGACGGCAAATGCCCTTTTCAAGTTGAGGAGTTAGTTGGAGCCTTTTGCAAATTGTTTGTATATCCACAGGAAGGTTTTTTATGACGTCTATGCCAATTTTGCTAGGTTGAAAAGATTGAATGAGTTTTACTAAGTGTTGCCGTGCAAAACGACTTTGTTGATGACTAAGTTCACAAGAGAGGTATAACAATGCCATGAAAGATAATGTAGCCTCTGGAACAAAGGCAATGTGAAGATTTGAAATAAACACTGACTAGTTAATTCCAAAGCAGTATTTTGATGAGTAGATGATGAATGTGAGCTCTCAGACTCATTGCTTGATACTCGGGAAATATTATTTGAGCTGTCTTCTGAAGTTGAAATCCTAGTGTATATATGCAAGCCGCAACCATCTGTTTGAGAGGCACTAGCCCAGTGTCAATTACGAGTGCTTCATGGAACAAGTACCCCTTGTATTTGTTGTCTGTCTTGGTTGGTAAACTGAAAGGATTTGCACTTTTGGCAAGTGCATATCTCCATGAAGTAAACGTGGTAAGAGCCAAATGTTGATGGGTGAGTTTTTCAAAAAGTGGAAGCAAAGAATAACCTTGAAGGAAAAAGAAATAGCACAGAAAAAAAGGGAGTTGGGTTGGATCAATGAATGGGTTTGATGGAGAGGATGTTGAGCTCAAGTTTGAATTAGGTTTATCAAGTCAAGCTGCGCAGGGTCTATGTATATGTAACATCATAGCAAGGTTGGCATAACATTTCATATGCAACATCAGGCTTTTTCATGATATGTGGTAAGGAGGATCTCTGAAGCTCAAATCTGGCAAGGTCATGGGTTCAATCCACAGTGTAAATACTCTCAAAATTTAGAGTATTTCTGGAAATGAATTTTGTAGAAGTTTGGGGAATTTTTGAGAATATTTCAGGAAAGATCTGAAGATTCAAGAATCTCCACAAATTATGAAGTAATTTAATAACTCATACATACTTTGATGAAGAATATAAAGCTAACCCACAATATCACCTTCAATATGCACAGAAAATGAAAAAAACCTTATGAAACCAGAAAACTACTAATATATTATGTACAATCACCTACTCAAAAGAATAATCACAGTAGCAATCAAGACAAAATATATAAGTGATAGTTTCTCCACTCTAACTCCACAAAAATCCCCCAACCAATACAATAAATCTGAAAGTTCCAACATTGACCCAAAAAAACCATGAAAATATCTGCAAGGACAGCAATAAAAACCTCCTTAAATCCTCAACTTAAACATTTCATTGGAATTATTACATCTATAAAAAAATATCCACAATACCAAAACTCAATTAAATGACACAGCCTCACTGCATGAATAAATTAAAATACATCAAACAATGCAAGAAAATATCAGCTGAACCCTAAATCCCCCCTAATACCCCAGCTCATGCAATGCAAAGCCCAAACACCTCCATCATGACACAGCCCTATTAAAATATGGAAGGGGATACACTATATCACTAAGAACATCATGTGTCAAATTAAAAAAAATCACATCATCCCATCCACAACAGAAAATTCATCGGTTCAAGATATTATCACCTGACCTCACTTTAAAGTTCAAAAACAAGAAACACAGCCATGACAGATCCATAAATTACACAGCCACTTTGACCACACCTGAATCATGACATATGCAAAGTAAATACAAGTTGATCATGTGATACTTCACCCACCAACAGCATATAATGTGACAGAAAAGAGGCTGTTCACAAGAAAAATCCCCAGCTAAAATGAAATAAACTCATGCATGCAATGAAAATCAAAGAATATCATGTCATAATAAGCTCATCAAAAGATCATCATGTGATAAATGGAGGCTGTGCAGAGAAAGAATTATCATCAAACCTTAAGTCACCTGACCATGCAAGAAAATTCCTCAACATAGACAAAGTCAAATGATGGAATCAAGAGGAATTAAAGTGGAAAAAGACATCTCCCATGGAGGCCCCCTGTGGTCCCAAAAGGTATAGATAGAGGGGCTCTCTCCCTCAAATTTCAAACTCCTCCCATGCACATTATAAGCACATGAATAAGTCATCCCTCACCTGGGATTTAGTGCAGTATATTATAGCAAATTTACTTTCCCAGTAGCTAATCTCAGTGGAATTATAGTGTTGAAGATTACCCAGTAGCTAATCTCAGTGGAATCCTAGTATTAAAAAAGAAGATTATCCAGTACCCAAAATTAGTGTTACTACTCTATTAAAATATTTCACCTAGTAAAATTAACACATTTTTCCAAGATTCAAAAGTAACTTACCCCTTTAAAAGTCCAAGATCAAAGAATGTTACCTCTAATGCTTAGAAAAGACAATTTTATATTATTATTAACCACTCTTGAAAAAAAACCTTTAAAAATGATTTTACTCTATTATAAATTTACCTTGAAAAAATTTCCTTTATCAACACTCATCAAATTTTCCAGAACACCTGAAATAATCCAGATTATCAAGCTTCTCTCACCAAGAAGAAACCACTCATCCCAATTTCACTAAAAAATAAAAATTATACAGACAAGTAATTCATTAAATTCTCAAATTTAACCAAGATTACTGACATTAGATTTCTCATTATATGTTGCATAGGTCTTATATGAGACTTCTGAATTTTTTCTTCTTCAGTTGTAAAGCCACTTACCAATTTATTTTTGGTTTGTGATCTCCAAGGATGATTTTGTTCAGTGTTTTAAGAGGGGAAGGCAATAAACCCTTGCCACCCTTGGTTACAGGAAGTATTAGCGATTGAAAACTAGTTACCAGTGATTTCCCCCTCCAGTTATTTCCTCACTTCAATTCCACACCAAAAGAGTTCTCAAATTACTATTCTTAATTATATTTTACCTCATATAAATTTTGAGGACAAGAAAAGTACTTGATTTTTAATCAAAGCTTCATATGCACACCTTACATATGAGCTTACTTGTTAAACAAGGTATTGAGTATTTCTGGTAATCTGGGAGCTCCTCTTGTGTGGGATAAATGAAGCAGTACCTGGAAGGGGAAATTACAGGAAAACACTTTTGAATTGCCCTTAAAGCTTGTAACCCTTTCTCTGCTTTTGTGCTAGAATACTCTAAACTGCCTTCCCAATAATGCTTAATTCTATTGAATTGAGTTCCCAAATAAATTGAAATTATTTGATGGTGGCTGGGACAGAAAAATATATTCAACAGACCCTATCAGACTTTGTTTTATCTGTAAACAATGGTTTATTAAACCTTAACACAAATAAATGAAGATAAAACTGGGGAAAATTATTTTTTTAATCCTTTACTCAGAGCAGTAACACCTTGAGGGATTGCCTATTTTTGATGATAAAAATGTTGATAATATGCCAAATAATAAATAAAAAAACACGCCTACTATGTTTTAAGGTTTAATCCTTTTATGATGATAGCTTGGGATAACAGACACTACTATTATTTAACTTACTACCAAGCTTGGCTACTGAGTAAAGAACTTTGTCAATAGGATATCATTATAAAATAATGTAGAACAACTGTTGGCTACTATTATCTATAAAGCACCCAGCCAGTGCTACTGAGCAGATTCAGGAATGGAGGTAGTCAATGAGATGAGTTTATAAATTAAAGTAGACCAACTGTTAACTACTATTAATTATAAATCACTCAGAAAGTGCTACTGAGCTTAGCTATTGAGAAAATTGGGAATGGGATAACACTGTTAAGGGGACAGTCAGGGAGTTTAATGCATAAATCAATGTAGACCAGCTTTTATCTAATATTAATTATATAATAGACTCAGACGGTTCTTTTGAGTGTAGCTACTGATAAAAAATGGGAGGGAGATAGTCAATGAGATGAGTTTATGAATTAACATAGACAAACTGTTAACTACTATTACTTATAAATCACTAAGGCAGTGCTACTGAGCTTAGCTACTGAGAAAAATTTAGGAATAGGGATGGGATGACTATACTTCTGAGATTAGCTACTTAGTATTCCTAAAAAATTAGGAGAATGTGGATGGGTGGAGGGGATTTTCCTCAGAAAAATATTGAAAAATTATGTTTTTGTTATGGGCCTCTCTCTAGGCCATGAGGAAAAAAGAATTCAGGGAGATCGGACCTCCATGAGAATGTCAAAAAAGAAGACTTGTGATTCTTCCAGTTTTTCTAGGCTGTGTTTTGTTTCAAGTGGGGCTGTGCAATACAGCCTGGGTTAACTAAGAAATTGCGGTGAAATGATGTCAATGATTATTTAATAAATTGGGATTTCTGGGATCCTTATCTCCATGATTAGTAATCCTTGTTTAGTTCCTATTTGATGATGTCATTGATTATCTAATCAATTGAGTTTCCAGGATCCTTATCTCCATGATTAGTAATACCAGTTTAATTCCTGTCTGATTATGTCATTGATTATGTAATCAATTGAGTTTCCTGGGATCCTTATCTCCATGATTAGTAACTCTGGTTTATTTCCTGTTGGTGATTTCATTGATTATTGAAGTGATTGAAAACCCTGGAAGCCTCATCTCCATGACTACCGTACTGTAATTTTTCTATATTATCCTGTCTTTATCTGTAAATAGACTTCCTGTAACTGTAACTGTATTACAGTACACCCTTGTGAAACTTGTGTAATTTTGCTTTGATTGTTCTGTGATACTACTGTGATACATTTACTGTATAATATCTGCTTCCTAGCCTATTCCATCTACATTTCATACCATTTTTCCATTTTTACACAGCTAAACCTTGAATTTATTCCTTCTAACATGACAATAGGGGGTGTCAAAGTCACTAAATCCCACCTTAAAATAACATGGGCTTTTGAACCCAAATCCCAACACTCAATCCCATGTTTTTTATACGTAAATCACATGGCATTTTAACTGAGTCCCCTGGTATTTTGAAGAAATCCCATGCATCTGGGATTGGATGTTGATGCCTAAACCAAATGAGTACTCACAATTCATACTTGTACAACATATTCTTCCACACTCCATTTTGGATAATCTGACCAAACAGCTTACAATCCATTTTCACTTCTTCATCCATATAATAATTGCTTTTTCCACAAAACGACACCTCAATTCAGATATGAAGATCACCTCTGGCCTGCCACATCCATCAGGTCACTTGATATGTAAAGATTATTTAACCATAATTAATTGGCTTTCAGTCAAATTTAATTTTGAGTCATGTTTTGGTACTAGTGGTTGAACATCTATTGGAAGACCTCCTTTGTCAAAGCAGCATGGATTTCAGCTTATGGCCATTGAGAGAAACAAAAAATCACAAGATCTGCCAAGCCTTAGTTCAAGAAACATCCGAGATCAATGGAAAACATATAAAAAGAAATATGTGGCAGCAAAAACATTTGAAAATTTAACTGGGGCTGGAATAACGGAAGAGGATGAAAGTAAGGGTGTGAGCCTTAGAGGTAATTTCATATACCCAAAAGACCACAAATATAAAAAATAACATATTAATATAGATAAAATAAATTTATTTATATTATTAAAATAAAAAAATCAAAATATAAATATAAAATTATATTAAAAATAAAAAATTAATTACAATTTAAAAATAAAAATACATTAAATTTTGTAAGTATAAAATTACATTTATACTTGAAAAAATTAAGTAAAAATGAAATTTTAACAAAATTGTGAAAAAATAAATAAATTTGGAAAAAAGTTAAACAAAAATTATTATAGCTTTTTATCCAATAAATAAATACATAAAAATTATTTCACCATTGGATTCCTCATAAAAAATCAGGTTGGGTCACCTCTCAGTGAAATTCTTGTAACTCAACTCTAAATAAGCTTAAATTAAGTTTTTAGTATTTTCAATACAAAAGTTGAAAATCCTCAAAACCTTAATTTAATTCACACCACATGTGGTGTTAACCATCAATTTTTGTGTTAAAATTGAGGTGTTGTGTTTAGTTTAGAAGTTATGAGGAATTGAAGTATTTTCAATTGAATTCAATTGAAATGTCAAAATGTGCGCGTGTATTACATAAGTGAACTTTGATTTACATATGAGGTGTCAATTATTACTGTATTGTACTGTACAATTCAATTGAATTACATATGTAAATTATAAGTATAATACATGATGAGGAATTAAAGGAAAAATAAATTGGAAAGATTAAATTTGGGGGGGAAAAAGAACTCCAGCTCTAAGGGGGAGCTAGCCCCCAAAATCCTTGCTGACAGGCGTGGGATGTCAAAATTCACGCAAAAGCTCATCACTTTGGGCCTGGAATTGAGTGACAGGGTCTGTGGACTCATTTGATGATGAGGTTTTGATACCAACTCAGGTAGTTTTAGCTGTTGCCAAGAGGGTAAAACTACCCTTAAGATAAAACAATCATAGTAAAAACAGCTTTAACTGGTTTCTACGCCTCTGACACACAATATGACGTGTTTTGAAGGCTCTAGGCCTGGTATTGCTATAGTAATGGCTGATTTAAGGGTCTGAAATGGCTGAAACCAGCCCTTTTTGGTCTAAACCAGGGTTCAATGATGCCATAATTGGCTTTTTTGTTGTCAGACTGTTTTTTACGACTGACAAGAGTAAATTTTACTTTTGGAGTAAGAGAATTGATGTCTATAAAAGAATGTCTTCTTTGCCCCACTTTTCTCTTCATATTAGAATCTTTTCCTTTTATGAATTAGTTTAAACACTGTTAAGCTAATCAATCAAAGATTCCAACCACAATTTTTAAATCATTTTAATCCTTTTAACCACGTGAAAAAATCATTATAATTATTGTTTGTAACTATTATAATCATTTTTACCCCGGAACCACCCCAAAAGTGAATTAAAGCATCTTTCATCACTGTAAACTTTGTCACTTTGTTTCCAAATTCATTCTGGTCACTTTTGGGCGTGTTTTCTCTTTAATATTCTTTTTAAAGACTTTGTTCTTTAATTAATTGCTTGCAGTTCTTTGCTCAATTAATTCCAATTGAAATTGCTTTTGAAGAAATTTCTTTTGTAGCCTTAAAATATCTCTTGTAGAGTATTTTTTGGAGAAATTTTTATTGTTGGTAAAACAATAAATTTTTATAATACTATTGTTTTATACTAATAAAGTTATAAACAATAAAATTGGCGTTTTTTCTCTTAAAAATAATATTTCATACCATTTTTAACTGAATTTTACCTTATACAAATTTTGAGGACAGGAAAAGTACTTCATTTTTAATCAAAGTTTCATATCCACACCTTACATTTGGGGGCCCAGCCGTGATATTTTACCTGTGACATATTTTTTTTACTCTTTTTAAATCTTTTTTCTTATATCGAAAAATTTAAAAACATATAAAAAATACTTATAATTCAAAAAATCCATAAAAAATAATTTTTTTCATATTATAAGTGAGGCTTATATATTCTTTTTTTTTGAAATAACCTTTTTTTACTTAATTAATTGGCTTTTTCATTAATTTTAGTGTCTGACAATGTGGTAAGACAAGAAAACATTGAAACAGCTTCAACAGTAACCAGCATTATCCCTGCCAGTACTGTTAATTCTGATCATAATAGTACTGTTATTATGACTCAAAATAACCAAGCTGAACCAATATCTTCTGAATTGATTAACTTGGACATAAGTAATACCCTTCAGAAAGCTAAAAATTTGGCCAATAGTAAGTTTTTGACATAAAAATACTATTTTAAGCCTTTTTAACCATAATTATGCCTTCAACCAGGTCAGGGGTCAGCTACAACCCCTCAAGCAGTTGCCAAAAAGGTAATAGACATGATTATGGCAGAGGCCAATCAGGTACAGAAGGAAAAGGGTCAGTTGATGACTTCCAAACAACTAAAATGGGTCATTCTGAAGGTGATAATACCATTTTACCTTCAAAAAGAGTTGACACCGCCACAACAAGCCTCTGTGGACATATACAAAGCCAGCCACAGTGCATACAACAATGCACTTCAATTCAAGGAGTACCAGATCCTTGCAGACCTGTGGAAGAATTGCATGAATTCTTACCTGACAGTAAGAAAATTCCTGGGCCATCCCAACACTTGCAAATTGCTCAATGGATGGCATCCATTGATGAAGAAGAAAAACATGATGCTGTTGACACTACACTGGAGGAAAAAAAACCCTCCACCACCCAAACCAGTGCCAAAAACAGCCCCAGTGGCCAGCAGCAGCAATTCCAACATGAACAAGCAGCCACAAACTCCAAACAAGGGCAAAGGGAAGGCACCAGCTTCAAAACCTTACAGCCAGGGCTACAGAATCCCAAAGATTCAACATGATGCCATGGAACATGTATTTCAGATGGCCAGAACCATGATGGAATTACAGAAGAAGGAGGAAGCCAGATTAAGATTCCAGAAATGATTTCTGATATATATGATTCCATCCCAGAATTGTATGATTCTATGAATGACGTGAAAAAACATCTTTCTGATAAAAATGAAACCATTTGTAACAACATTAAAACAAACAACCTGAGTCTGTGCCAAATTAATGAAACACTTATGTGTTTTGAGAAAGTTTTAAGAACAATCAAAAATTCCAATAATGATAATTCTTCTAACAATAAGATAAATGAACAATCTTCCATTATTAAAGAATTAACTGATAAATATTCTAAATTCAATATTGATGACATAATTGAAACAAGAATTAAACAAGCCATAAATATTATCAAAACAGACAACAAGAAAGTCCTTGATGACATTTCAAATTCATTTACTGAAGTAAAGACATATACCATTGCCTTGAAAAAGTGTTTTGATGCTTCACAAGAAGAAGTATCAAAATTATCAATGAAATTGAATCAAGTCACTGCTGATAATACAAGACAGACAGAGTTATGGCAAGAACTGAGAAATAAGGAAGACATGTATAAAATTGAAGTAATAAATTTAATACAAAGCTTCCAACATGAATACAGAAATTCCCAAAGGTGTAGCAACAGTAAAATGAATGACATTGAACAAATACTGAACACCTTACCAAGAATGTCTACACCTCTAAATCAAAATGAGGCCACAAGAATTTCAAATCCACAAGTATTGGATCCTGATAATTCACAATTAAAAAATGAATTATCCACTTCTTTTCATAACTTGGAACCATCAATGGGCCAAGCACTCTTGAAAGAAGTTCCAAAACTTAAAGAATGACCTCACTTCAGTGGTGAAGGAGAGTATGACCATATGGAATTTATTAGAGGTATCGACATGATCAAAGAGGATTTTGAATTACCAGAAAGATTGGTAACAGCCAGGTTTAACACCTTGTTTACCAGATCAGCTCACAGATGGTACATAAAAATAAGACAAGCACATGGACACCAGAGTTGGACTTGGTGGAAAACCCAAATCATCAACAAATGGGCAAATGATGCTTGGAGGTTTAAAGCTGAAACAGCCTTTGAATCTGCCAAATTTAATGCTGATAAAGACAAAGCTTTACCATGGTTTTGCCAAAAAAAGGACAGATTAACAGCATTATATCCTGACATGTCAGAATTTATGATCCATAGAAAAATTCTGAGACAATGTGGAGGTGACTTAGAGCATGCTGTCAAAAGCAGGACTACTGAACAATCTTCAGCAGAGGATATTATCAATATACTAGAAGAAGTAACCACCAGAACCAAAATTGGTTCTAGTAGGGTGAATCTCAAAACAAGGTTTAATACACCTTGGAAAGATTCTGTGGACAAAACCCCAAAGAAAATTCTAGTAATAATAAATATAAATCTGCAGATACAGTCAGAAAATGCCATATTTGCCAAAGCACCACCCATTTAGCCAATACATGTCCAAAAAGGGGGGAAATCAATGAAATTGACATTGAAAAGGGACCAGATGTTGAAAAAGAAGACATAATTGAAGACAATTCAGATGATAAGTCATCCATATTTTCTGAATCTTCAAAACATATAGAAAATATCAATGCCACTTTTGACATCATGGAATCTTATTCCCACTTACCACAATTGAGCAATAGTCAAGTTGATTTATCAAAAGCTCAAGATGCACAACTTATGAAGACAAAACCAAACAGAGGAAAAGGTTATACAGCTGGTAATTCCTATATAACAGAAGTGGTGATTGCCAACAAGCCCACCAAACTTTTGCTTGACCCAGGAGCCTTTTGCTCTTGTGTTGGAAAATCTTTTCTTAAGACTTGTGTACCAAATTTTGAAGACCAATTGTTACCAATTGATGGTATAAAATTCAACAGTGCAAGTAACCCAATGAAAGCATTAGGAATCTTTGAGACCAATGTCATATTCCCACACATAAATGGGAATTTAAGGATCACAGTTGAATTTGTTGTTATGGAAAATTGCTCTAGTACCCATTTTATATTGGGAAATGACTATTTAATCATGTATGGAATAGATTTACATAATAACAAAGACAGATACTTTACAATTGGGGACAATAAGCGCCATAAATTTGCCTTTTTACCATTTAAAAGACAAATTACAGTAAACAAAGTATCACCAGTCAAGTTAGAGTTAGAGAAATTCAAGTCTGAACAGTTAAATGAGGCTGAAATAAGCCTTCATCTGACTGATAAACAAGAAAATGAACTTTCTTCCCTTTTGTATGACCACAGAGGAGCATTTGCTACAGACAAAGAACCCCTCGGAGCAATTGTTGGTCATGAAGTTGACATCATTCTTAACATTGAGAGACCTTATCCACCACTCTTAAGAAGACCTGCTTATCCAGCAAGTCCAAAATCAAGAGAAGCTCTAGAAATTCATATCAAAGAACTTCTGGACCTTGGTGTAATAAGAAAAGTAGGCCACAATGAGGAAGTAGAAATAACTACACCAGTTATAGTGGCGTGGCATAATGGAAAATTCAGAATGGTTGGGGACTTTAGAGCTCTGAACACTTACACTGTCCCAGACAGATACCCAATACCAAAAATCCAAATTTCCCTTACTCAAATATCTCAAGCAGTGTATATAACCACTATGGATGCCCTTAAAGGATTCCATCAAAATGTGGTAACACCAAGAGCAAGAAAATACTTAAGAATTATTGTTCATTGTGGAGTGTATGAATACTTAAGGATGCCCTTTGGTATCAAAAATGCACCTTCACACTTCCAAAGAATGATGAATGAAATCTTCCCTGAAGAACTCTCAGAGGGATGGTTAATCATTTACATTGATGACATTATTATCTGTTCAAAGACTTGGGAGGAGCACATGTACAGATTATCAAGAGTTTTGACAAAAATCCAATCAGTAAACATGAAAATCTCCTTGAAGAAATGTCATTTTGGATTTAAAGAACTTAAAGCATTAGGACATGTTGTATCTGGTTTGTCCCTTGGAATTGACAAAAACAAAGTTGCAGCAGTATTGTTAAAACCCATGCCTCAGAATAAGAAGGAAGTTCAGTCATTCTTAGGTTTTGCAGGATATTACAGGCAAAACATTAAACATTTTGCATCCATAGCAAGACCACTTTATAAGTTGTGTGACAAAGAAACAGTATTTGAAATGACTGTTGACAGAGTCAAAGCTTTTGAGTCTCTAAGAGAAGCATTGACCACTGCTCCACTCTTACTGATGCCAGACTTTAAATTGCCTTTCAAGCTGTATATTGATGCATCAGGGGATGGACTGGGTGCTGCAATTCACCAAGTTCAGATCATAAATGATAAATCTGTAGAAGGACCCATATGTTTCATATCCAGGCAAATCAAACCAACTGAAGCCAGATATGGAGCAAGTCAGATGGAGTGTCTATGCCTTGTCTGGGCCTTGGAGAAGTTGAACTACTTCTTAGAGGGATGTGTTTTTAAAGTGATAACAGACTTTACAGCTGTCAAATCACTTTTGAACATGAAAACACCCAACAGACACATGCTCAGATGGCAAATAGCCATACAAGAATACAGAGGCAATATGACTATTGTTCATAAGGATGGGAATATTCATAAGAATGCAGATGGACTAAGCAGATGGCCATTACCAAATAATATTGATAATCCTGCTTATGTTCCAGAAGAAGCTTCACCACAAATTCCAATAGAAGGAATAAGTGTTACAGACTTGAACACCACCTTCTTTGAAGAAGTCAGAAGTAGTTACACTCAAGATAAGAATTGTAGCATCTTATGCCAATTACTTAACAAAGACTGTAAAGAAAACTCTCTAATACATGCCTTGGATGAAGTATGGAGAAACTCTTATGATGAAGGAAGATTTCACCTACTTGATGGTATAATTTACCACATAACCAAGCACACATGTGTCATGACAGTTGTACACAGGTCATTAATCAATCTTGTACTGAAAGAATGCCATGATAGTCCCTTTTCAGGACATCTGTCTGAAGACAGAACAAGAGAAAAAGTAAAAACCTGAATATGGTGGCCAATGTGGCAGCAAGATGTTGCAGAGTATTGCAAAGCCTGTGACAGATGCCAAAAGGCAAATAAATCCACTGGAAAAAGACTTGGAAATATGATAAAAATCCAAGAACCAAACAGACCTTGGGAAATTGTCCATATGGATTGGGTAACTGGCCTACCACCAGGAGG
Organism: Austropuccinia psidii; assembly: GCA_023105745.1. Lineage (NCBI taxonomy): Eukaryota > Fungi > Basidiomycota > Pucciniomycetes > Pucciniales > Sphaerophragmiaceae > Austropuccinia > Austropuccinia psidii. The sequence continues at coordinate 23,184,645 of JALGQZ010000004.1, read as the reverse complement.
TGACAGGAGCTATAATGCTTGCCTGGTAATTTTGGACAGATTCATTAAAACTCCAATCTTTTTACCATGTCACAAAGATGATACAGCCATGGATACAGCTCTGCTGATATGGAATAGAGTAGTGTCATGGACTGGGATATTTACAAATATCATCAGTGATAGAGATCCCAAATTCACTTCAGCACTATGGACAAATCTTCACCAATTATTTGGCACTAAACTGCCTTTCTCTACAGCCTACCACCCACAAACTGATGGCCTGGCTGAAAGGATGATCCAAACCTTAGAGGACATGGTGAGAAGATTTTGTGCATATGGCCTTGAATTCAAAGATTGTGATGGATTTACCCATGATTGGTGTACTCTGTTTCCAGCACTGGAATTAGCATATAAGACATCAATACATGCCAGTACCAATCAGACTCCTGCTATTCTAGAAAAAGGATGGAACCCCAAGTTACCCCAAGATTCCTTGAGGAAATACTTAATTGAAATACATCCCACAGCTGCTAGCTTCAAAGGAATGCTAGACAAAGCTAGAAAGCATGCAGTAAGATGCATGGAGGACTATTTTGCATATGCTAAAGATGAATGGGATAAATCACATGCAACTCCAGATTTCAAAGTGGGGGACCTAGTTCTTGTATCCACCACTAACTGCAATAACATCAAAGGATGTAAAAAGTTGAAAGACTCCTTTGCAGGACCTTTTGTGACTAAGGCCCTCTATGGAGAAAATGCTGTTGAAGTAGAGTTATCTGAAGAACTTAGAAATAAGCACCCTACATTTCCAGTGAGCTTGATAAAGCCATATAAATCTAGTGATGCTGAGAAATTTGCCTTGAGGAATAAGATTCCCCAAGTTATACCTCCTATTGAGACATCTGGTACTAAGAAAATTACCAAAGTTCTTAAAGAAAGGAAATTAAGAACCAAGAAAGTAAGGGAATACCTTGTTAGGTACAGAGACCCAACTTGTGAAGATGAATGGTTAGAAGAAAAAGATATACCAGAAGCTACCAAACTCCTCAGGAGATTCAGACACACTAGAAACACCAATATTACAAAGTAATATTCTTTTTTAGGGGGAGGGAATGTGAGCCTTAGAGGTAATTTCATATACCCAAAAGACCACAAATATAAAAAATAACATATTAATATAAATAAAATAAATTTATTTATATTATTGAAATAAAAAAATCAAAATATAAATATTAAATTATATTAAAAATAAAAAATTAATTACAATTTAAAAAGAAAAATACATTCAATTTTGTAAGTATAAAATTACATTTATACTTGAAAAAATTAAGTAAAAATGAAATTTTAACAAAATTGTGAAAAAATAAATAAATTTGGAAAAAAGTTAAACAAAAATTATTATAAATTTTTATCCAATAAATAAATACATAAAAATTATTTCACCATTGGATTCCTCATAAAAAATCAGGTGGGGTCACCTCTGAGTGAAATTCTTGTAACTCAACTCTAAATAAGCTTAAATTAAGTTTTTAGTATTTTCAATACAAAAGTTGAAAATCCTCAAAACCTTAATTTAATTCACACCACATGTTGTGTTAACCATCAATTTTTGTGTTAAAATTGAGGTGTTGTGTTTAGTTTAGAAGTTATGAGGAATTGAAGTATTTTCAATTGAATTCAATTGAAATGTTAAAATGTGCGCGTGTATTACATAAGTGAACTTTGATTTACATATGAGGTGTCAATTATTACTGTATTGTACTGTACAATTCAATTGAATTACATATGTAAATTATAAGTATAATACATGATGAGGAATTAAAGGAAAAATAAATTGCAAAGATTAAATTTGGGGGGAAAAAGAACTCCAGCTCCAAGGGGGAGCTAGACCCCCAAAATCCTTGCTGACAGGCATGGGATGTCAAAATTCCCGCAAAAGCTCATCACTTTTGGCCTGGAATTGAGTGACAGGGTCTGTGGACTCAATTGATGATGAGGTTTTGATACCAACTGGGGTAGTTTTAGCTGTTGCCAAGAGGGTAAAACTACCCTTAAGATAAAACAATCATAGTAAAAACAGTTTTAACTGGTTTCTACGCCTCTGACACACATTCTGACGTGTTTTGAAGGCTCTAGGCCTGGTATTGCTATAGTAATGGCTGATTTAAGGGTCTAAAATGGCTAAAAATGGCTTAAACCAGCCCTTTTTGGTCTAAACCAGGGTTCAATGATGCCATAATTGGCTTTTTTGTTGTCAGACTGTTTTTTACGACTGACAAGAGTAAATTTTACTTTTGGAGTAAGAGAATTGATGGCTATAAAAGAGTGTCTTCTTTGCCCCACTTTTCTCTTCATATTAGAATCTTTTCCTTTTATTAATTAGTTTAAACACTGTTAAACCAATCAATCAAAGATTCCAACCACCATTTTTAAATCATTTTAATCCTTCTAACCACGTGAAAAAATCATTATAATCATTGTTTGTAACTTTTATGATCATTTTTTACCCCTGAACCACCCCAAAAGTGAATTAAAGCATCTTTCACGACTGTAAACTTTGTCACTTTGTTTCCAAATTCACTCTGGTCACTTTTGGGAATGTTTTCTCTTGAATATTCTTCTTAGAGACTTTGTTCTTTAATTAATTTTTACGACTGACAAGAGTAAACTTTACTTTTGGAGTAAGAGAATTGATGGCTATAAAAGAATGTCTTCTTTGCCCCACTTTTCTCTTCATATTAAAATCTTTTCCTTTTATAATTAGTTTAAACACTGTTAAACCAATCAATCAAAGATTCAAACCACCATTTTTAAATCCCTTTAATCCTTTTAACCATGTTAAAAAATCATTATAATCATTTTTTGTAACTCTTATAATCATTTTTACCCCTGAACCACCCCAAAAGTGAATTAAAGCATCTTTCATCACTGTAAACTTTGTCACTTTGTTTCCAAATTCACTCTGGTCACTTTTGGGCATGTTTTCTCTTTAATATTCTTTTTAAAGCCTTTGTTCTTTAATTGATTGCTTGCAGTTCTTTGCTCAATTAATTCCAATTGAAATTGCTTTTGAAGAAATTTCTTTTGTAGCCTTAAAATATCTCTTGTAGAGTATTTTTTGGATAAATTTTTATTGTTGGTAAAACAATAAATTTTTATAATATTATTGTTTTATACTAATAAAGTTATAAACAATAAAATTGGCGTGTTTTCTCTTAAAAATAATATTTCATACTATTTTTAACTGAATTTCACCTTATACAAATTTTGAGGACAGGAAAAGTACTTGATTTTTAATCAAAGTTTCATATCCACACCTTACAAAGGGAATAAAATCAATGAGTGAAAAGCTTTAACGTATGTGTCCTTGCTATGCTGAAATCAATGTTCTCTTTGGACACAAGCCCATTGTTGCTCCCATTGCAAGCTAGGATTCACAAGAAAAAGACAGCTTCAATGGTGGTGATGATGATGATTTTTTGCCTGATACGGTAAGTTATTGTTTCTTCCTTTTTCTACCTGCAATAATTAATACTCATTTGCTTTTTAAAGGAGAATGATAGTTTGGAATCACCACTAAATGTGGTTCCTTTGCGTCATAATGAAGATGACTTGGTTCAAGTGGAAAACCTTCAAGATGAATCAAAAAGTATGTTTAAGCCTTATACTTATGAAATCAATTGTTGATTATTTCTCTTTTGACCAGAAAAGTAAATCCATAATGCATTCAACACAAAAGTGTAATCAAGCATTGAAACCCAACTTGAATGACAAGAGTGGTTCTAGGAAAAGGCCAATGGATATGTTTGCACCAACATATGCAAATTTGCTTGAATCACGGCAAAAGGGTATGTTTTGGAATTATGGTTAATCTGATCAATCCTACTGACAAAATGCATGATTTTTAGCCTGTGAAACCAGTGAAAATTCTTGTTTGGAGTAGGAAAGGGAGAGGTGGAATGAAGAGAAAGCAAGTAACATGGAAAAGCAATGGTTTGAAGAAGTCAACTTGCAAAAGCAAATGGAGTTTGAGTAGAAGAAAAATACAAAGAAATATGAATTTGCAAAAGAAAAGTGGAATTGTGAATTGGAATTGAAGGAAAAGCAATGCCAAATGGATCTCACTATAGCAGCATTGTCATCAAGCAGGCCAATTGGGGAGCTGGAACGCATTCTGACATTAATCAAAAAAAGTAACATATTAGGCCTACATAATGTGAGCATTTTATATGTGGTTATTTGTTAAATAAAACTGATTTTTATGTTTAATTATTGATCTTATGTCATGAAATCAAACTGCACTTTATTACCAACTGAAAATTCAATTTTTATGCGTAATTGGGGTACCAACTTGCAATTTTGTACAAAATTTAATTGCAATTTAGTAAAAAATTGAAAATTTGGGCCACTTTTGCATCAAGATTTCATGTGAAGTCTGTTCAAAATGAAATTGATGGCTCCCTCCATATTGCCTTTTTTTTGGATTTTTCTCCAAATATAAGTTGATGACACCTTTTTTTGTTTTTTTGAAATGGTATTTGATGTCATTATTTATTGATTTTTTTTAATTTTTTCATCTTTTTGTATATGTTTCTTTTTTTTATGATTCATTGTTCATTTTTATTTTTTATTTTGAATTGATTGAACTTTTAATTTTGAAATTTTCCTTTTATTTTTGATTTTTAATCTTCAATTTTGAATTTTTAACTTTTAGTTTTTTTTTTTAGTTTGAAGTTTTTTTTAATCTAAATTTTGAATTCTTCATTTCTTAATTCTTATTTTTCCTTTTCACCCCTCACTCTTCCAAAAAGAATTTACCATTTTTTTTAAATCAAGTAAGTGAATTTTTCTTGTTTTTATTTCACAACTCTGATTTTTTTTTACATCCTTCTTATTTTTGTTTTTTTATAGGTAACCTGTTTAAATTTTATTTTATTTCTTTTATCCACCTCCAAAAATCCCCCATCTATCACCACCCACCACCAAAAACCCACCATCCCTCACCATGAAACTCCTAAAAGCCCCCACCCATCACCATCCAACTATAAAAGCCCCCCACCCCACTCACCCTGGAGCCTCCCCAGAAGGCTCCTGGGAGGTTCCAGGGCCTAGCTGGCTGAAATAGTGTTGAATTGATTTGGAATTGATTCGGCAGGCCGCCCAAATTGATTTTGAATTGATTCCAAGGCTTTTTTTAATTTTAATGCTAATTGATTTTTTTTCTTTTTATTTTTTTAATTATACAATACTGATATACTGTTTTTTTAAATTTTTTCTTTGAAAATCAGAATCTTATTTATGTTTTTTTTTCTCATGAATGATATTTCAATGCTGATTTTTTCTCTTTTTTTTAACATCATCATCATGAATTACTAATAATTAATTTCTTTATTTTTATTTTTTTTGAATAATAATATTTTTGAATTTCTTTTTTTGATCATTATGATTGCTGACTTTTTTTTTATAATCATCATCATTAATAACTGATGATCTTTTTTTTTGCTTTTTTTTAAAATCATGATCATGTTGAACTTATGATTATTTTTTTTAAATGATAATCATTACTGACCCATGAGTTATTTTTTATTTTGATTTTTGTTTAAACTTTTTACTTCTTTGTTAATATAGGAGAATATCATTTATAAGGGTTTCTTTTGCAATGTCATTCAATTTCACCCCCCTTCCATCATCCTTGAAATTTCAAAAAAATGCTCCTACTCTCTCTCACTCTTCAAATCATTTGGATGATTTCATAGTTTGGACTAAACCAGACTCAGCGCATCATCAGAGTGATTTGAAAGATGATAAAGCTATTATTACTCCTCTTCATTGCATGGTTAGGACTAAACCAAATATAGAACATCATGAGGATAATAATACCAAATCAAATCATAAAAGAAAGCCCAGCCAAAGCCAAAGAAAACACATCCATGACTAAAAACAAATTATGTCTCACCTTGGCCATCCAAACAAAGAATATAAAGACTTTTCAACCATTTGAATTGACAATAAATCAACCAATGTCTCATTTCCAAAAACTCCATCTCTCAACACTCTCCCCCATCCTTATATACTCATTGATAAAACAGAAAAGCCCTTTTTGCCTGTCATGATATTTGAAATACCCCTTTTGATAATTCTTCTGGACACTCTCAAATGCTTCAAAACCTAATCATGAGATTAATTTCCTTATCTCAAACTTGACAAGAAATTAAAAGAAATAAGCAACTCCAAGGTGCCATTATGAAAGGTATTGGGCTTTGTTCTGGTTCAGATTCTGGAAAATCTGCAGGTGTTTGATCTTTTTTGCTTAGTATTTTGATAATTACTAACTCATTACAAAATTATTAGGTGTTTACTCCAGAAAACCAGGTTTAACTTCTCATAAAATTTAAAAATATAATAATCAATGGACCAAACTTCATCAATATGACAAATTGGTTTACTCAAGAATCTCCCATTTTTCAAAATTAGCAGCTAATGAAAATCAGTCATTAATGGAAGCAGCCAAATTACCAAATTGCAGTCAACTTGAATGGACTTCTTCCAATCCAAAGGAAGAATTCAAATCATTCACCAATGTCATTGTCACTCAAGATGGATTTTCCAATAAGACGCACCAAGATTTAAATGATCTCAATGCCTGGACTTATGGTATATTTTCTTTTGAATTAAAAAAATATTTCCATCCCCTTCCAACTCTCTTCACTCCCTCTGGACATGGCTTGCACTTCCCCAAATTGAAAATAGAGATTGATTTTTCAAAAAAACCAGGCACAATGGAAATTCTTTGGAAGACATCAAATATGGTTCATTGTACAACAAAACCTCCTCCAGAAATTATCAATCATGACAAAATAACTCATTTTGGATTTTCTTTTTGAATCAACCATAAATTATTTAATGTAGGTGAAAAATTCTTTAAAATGACGCTCACCAAAATTAATTCAAAAGTCAATGGGTAGTTTGAAAGAAATATGCAGGATCAAAAAAGAGCTATAAATATTAATTTTGAATAGTTTTATTTTACCAATAACATCTCCACTACACTGTATGCCATTAAATTTAGTACATAAATCAATGGTCCTGATGAAATTTAAAATTGACTATTTTTACATGCCAAAGTAATTGGTTTAATTTTTTCATGCATATTTACAAAATCTTCCCCGATTTCATTATTGGCCAGATTTTCTGCATGTGATGGATCATAATCTTCATATAAATCAAACCATTAATCACCAATTTATGCTAACATATTATGTAAAATCATGCAAGAAACAACCCAACTAACAAAATATTCAATCTCATGATTATACCTCATTCGATTTTGCATCTCCCTTAGAAAAAACCACTGTCCCTTCAAAATTCCAATTGCGTGCTTTATTCTGACCCTTGATTTTGCTAGACAGTAATTGAAAGAAAAATTGTCTTCATTCTGTGCTACAACTCCCTTATATGTTGGAACAACCCAAGGAGAGATTGCATATGCTGAATCAGCAAGTAAGTACTGATCCTTTTCATAAAACTCTTGAGGGGTTTGTGCTATCTTCATATGTTGATAGACATTCAAATCATGAAGTGACCCAGTCAAACCAACATGTACAGCAGTGAACTGTTTGTCGATATCACAAACCAGTTGTATTGACATAGAATACCTTAATTGTAAACACTCAGTAAAAATTAAATAAAGAATAAAGACTCAACAGATTACCTCTTTCTGCAATCAAAATAGGCTTCACCATCATTGGAGGGACGTTTTGATAATGGTATGAGACTCTCATCAATAAACACAATTCACCCAGGGAAGCCTTCTGCTTGCATTACTTGAGACATCTCTCCTTGTTGTTCTATTGTTGGCCACACAATTAGTTTGCGCTTCAACTTCATTAATATCTGATGCCTCTTTGAGTGTACAACACAATAGCCCCATGGATAATTCCAAATAAAATTCCAATCTTTCCCAAAGCGGCCCCATTGCCATTTGATCCTAGCCTTGGTAATGCCACAGCCAATTGGATGGCAGGATTGTGTTGTTTGTTTTGTGATGAGTTTTGAAGAATTTTATCAGCTTGAATTTGTGCAACCAGTTTTTAAAATGATTCATGTGTCGTCCTACATAGCTGTTGAAACTTTTCAGATGATAATTTTTGTAAATCATTCATTGTATACATGGAATGTGATGGATATCTTCTACAAGGATTGATATATCTTTGTGATGTTATCATATCTAATAAGATTATATCTTCCTCGATATCAGAATCACTATCAGAGCTGAGAGCATGAATGAACTGAAGTGAGTTTAAGGTCTGAAGTAAAGGTAGCCTTTGTGATGCCTTGGGCATGGTAAATGAAGAAAAGGCCTGTAGTAAATGCAATTTGAAATCAAATACTTTGATAAATGATGAGTGTATTCAGATTTTAAGCAAGAAAAGGAACGTTTTATGCAATTTAACATGCCCTTACTGAGCTGTGTGGTTTAAACATGTGCCTTTATTGGGAAGTTAAAGGTGGGATTTTAGTATTTAAACATGGGATTCGGTACCAAAAACCCACGTTTTTATACCTTAAAGTACCACACCTGTTTAGGTGTGGGATTTTGATAATCCCAAAAGGTTGATGCAGGATTTTGGCAAATCAAAAGTGGGATTTGGTAACTTTGACACCCCCTAATGTCCACCTTATCATGATCATGAAATTATTACTAGCTTTTTAAATATACTTAACTCCTTTTTTAAATGATGGACTTCCTCAAAGGAATCATAGAGTACAATAAACCTGTACTATTCTTGTTTCATTGATATCCTAAGCCTGAATTAAACAGCTTTCCTGGATTTAACCCTCTAAATTTAATATTCATTTCCTTCTTAAAATCAATAGAAACACCACTTTTCATCTAAATACCCAGTTCTACCTTTTTGATATATAAATAAACTTTCAATTAATATTTATGACCCCTATCATGCTACAAGTCTTCCCTAAAATGTAATTCCATTCCTCCTCATTGTAAATAGGGCCTTCTGTGCTGTAGTATATGTTTTTTTATTTTACTACCCACAAGATTTAAAGAAAATTGAAGTAAAAAAATTAAGAAACCAAAATATATAGAAAAAAAATAATTGTTTTAGGTCAGCCAATCCCTTGAAGGTTAACTTAATCTGGGTGGTGCATTGGGGTGTCACAACATAATTGTCAAGTTCATTTATTAAAAAAGGGTATTTATTGGGTTTAATGGTGTTAGTCCTTCTTATAATTTATTTTGAAAGCCAATGAATACAATACTTTATTGGTAAAGACCTAAGGGAAATTTGAAAAATATTGTTGCCTAGTTTTTCCATTGATCCAAACTGGTACAGGTATACCACAGTAACTAAAATTCTTTTCTGATAATTTAAATTCCTCTAATAAATTCCACATGGTCATAATCTCCTTCACAACTGGAGTGAGGCCATTTTTTAAGTCTTGGTACTGATATCAAGATTACTTGGCCCATTGATAGTTTGAAAATATGGAAATGAGGGGGAAATTAATTTTTTCATTTTTTCATTTCCACATTGACTAACTGCGGGTTGGAATTCATTATTCCCTCAATTTAATTTGGTGGTTTACTAATTGCTCAATCTCACTCAACCTACTTTTATTGCACTTTGTGGAATTTCCAACTTCATTTTGAAATATTTGTATTAAACAGATAAAATCAATTTTATAAATATCTCCTTGAATTTTAATTTCTTTCCATAAATTTTCTTGTATAGGTTTATCAAAAACAATTTTATTTTTTTTGTCTCAAATTTGATACTTGGTCTTGTGAATTATCAAAAAACTTTTTCAAGGCAATTGCCTTTGTCCTTAATTCAGAAAATTATTGTGTGATATCATGGAAGATATTAAAATTCCCTTCTTTCATAAAAATAATTTATTTTTGTATTCTTGTCCCAATCATTTAATAAAAATTTAACTTAGAATATTTTTTTGTCAACTCTTTGATCGTGACAGATTCTTCGTTTATTTTACTCAAAAATATATTATCACTATTTGATGCTTTATGTGAGCCTTAGAAGTATTTTCATATACCCAAAAGACCACAAAAGATAAATTAAGATACAAATATTAATAAATTTAATTTATTAATATTATGAAAATTGAAATATAAATACAAATTTATGTTTGAAAATCAAAATTTAATTGCAATTCAAAAATAAAATTACATTAAATTTTGGAATTATAAAATTACATTTATACTTGAAAAAATTAAGTAAAAATGAAATTTTAACAAAATTGTAAAAAAATAAGTAAATTTGGAAAAAAGTTAAATAAAAACTATTATAACTTTTTATCCAATAAATAAACATATAAAAATTATTTCACCATTGGATTCCTCATAAAAAATCAGGTGGGGTCACCTCTGAGTGAAATTCTTGTAACTCAACTCTAAATAAGCTTAAATTAAGTTTTTAGTATTTTCAATACAAAAGTTGAAAATCCTCAAAACTTTAATCTAATTCACACCACATGTGGTGTTAACCATCAATTTTTGTGTTAAAATTGGGGTGTTGTGTTTAGTTTAGAAGTTATGAGGAATTGAAGTATTTTCAATTGAATTCAATTGAAATGTCAAAATGTGCGCGTGTATTACATAAGCGAACATTGATTTACATATGAGGTATCGATTATTACTGTATTGAACTGTAAAACTCAATTGAATTACATATGTAAATTATAAGTATAATACATGATGAGGAATTAAAGGAAAAATAAATTGGAAAAATTAAATTTGGGGGGGAAAAGGAACTCCAGCTCTAAGGGGGAGCTAGACCCCCAAAATCCTTGCTGACAGGCATGGGATGTTAAAATTCACGCAAAAGTTCATCACTTTTGTCCTGGAATTGAGTTACAGGGTCTGTGGACTCAATTGATGATGAGGTTTTGATACCAACTGGGGTAGTTTTAGCTGTTGCCAAGAGGGTAAAACTACCCTTAAGATAAAACAATCATAGTAAAAACAGTTTTAACTGGTTTCTACGCCTCTGACACACATTCTGACGTGTTTTGAAGGCTCTAGGCCTGGTATTGCTATAGTAATGGCTGATTTAAGGGTCTAAAATGGCTAAAAATGGCTTAAACCAGCCCTTTTTGGTCTAAACCAGGGTTCAATGATGCCATAATTGGCTTTTTTGTTGTCAGACTGTTTTTCACGACTGACAAGAGTAAATTTTACTTTTAGAGTAAGAGAATTGATGGCTATAAAAGAATGTCTTCTTTGCCCCACTTTTCTCTTCATGTTAGAATCTTTTCCTTTTATAATTAGTTTAAACATTGTTAAACCAATCAATAAGAGATTCCAAACACCTTTATTAAATCATTTTGAACCTTTTTAACACGTGAAAAAATCATTATAATCATTGTTTGTAACTCTTATAATAATTTTTTACCCCTGAACCACTCCAAAAGTGAATTAAAGCATCTTTCACGACTGTAAACTTTGTCACTTTGTTTCCAAATTCACTCTGGTCACTTTTGGGCATGTTTTCTCTTTAATATTCTTTTTAAAGAATCTGTTCTTTAATTAATTGCTTGCAGTTCTTTGCTCAATTAATTCCAATTGAAATTGCTCTTGAAGAAATTTCTTTTGTAGCCTTAAAATATCTCTTGTAGAGTATTTTTTGGATAAATTTTTCTTGTTGGTAAAACAATAAATTTCTATAATATTATTGTTTTATACTAATAAAGCTATAAACAATACAATTGGCGTGGGTTCTCTTAAAAATAATATTTCTTACTATTTATAATTGATTTTTTACCTTATACAAATTTTGAGGACAGGAAAAGTACTTGATTTTTAATCAAAGTTTCATATCCACACCTTAAACTTTAAGTATTCATGAAAATTTGTAAAAAAAAATTCATTTGCATTTCTTTGGCTCAAAATTAGATTATTGATTCTTGTAATAAATATGAAATTTCACTTCATTCATGGCTATATACAGTTCTTGAATTCCATACAAAATCTCAGAAATAATCTCCAATATCTTAGTCTATATTCCTCCCTCTTATGCATTTACATCATAACACAGCCAATCTGAAACACATTTTCCATTGCATATTATTTAATCATCGGCATTCTGTATCCTTGTCTGTATGGCTTGGTAGCTATTTCCCTTCCTTGGCCCTTTTTTCTAAGCTTGTGGCCCATCCTTCTTGTTGGAATTGCTTCTGCTGGCTACTATGGTAGGATTATTCACTGTTTTAGGTGGTTGTGGGTTTTCTCCTTCATTCTTATGTCATGAGCATACATTCCTTTTTATCCAACAACTTAAGCTATGCATTCAGTGACTTGTAAGTCCTGAGATGACCCTGAAATTTTCTCACTTCCAGGTAAGAATTTAGGAAGTTTTTCCAAAGATGTGCTAAAATATAGTACTGCTTTTATGAATGTATAAACTGGCTTACTGTGGTGGTGTAAGCTCTATTAGAAGGTAAAACAGTCTTATCAGCTTTAGAATGGCATAATCGTTCAGTATGTGGTTTATTCACTGGTCCTTGTCCTTCTTTACAAAATTAGATTCTTCCATAATCAGATCTATAATATGTTTTGGAGATTATTTTTGCATTGAAGTCTGCTCCTGATTTAATTGAAGGGATTATTTTGAATAAAAAAGCTTAAAAGATAGTAATTTAACATAAGAAACCTTATGGTTTTTGAGATTCTTACCCTTTTGAAGTGTATGACTCATACTCAAATCAATTCATTCTGAAATTCATTCTTCTTGATTATTCAGAGCTATAATAGCTGCAATATTATAGTCAAAATTGGAAGTACTGACAGGCATAATTCTCTTTACTGTTGAAGCTGTTTCAATATTTTCTTGTTTCACAATTGTGTCAGAAACTAAAATAAATGAAGAGGAAAATTATTTGAGTAAAGAAATATTAATTTTTCAAAATTAAAATAAAAAACAAATCCACACTTAAATATGAAAAACAATATTTTTATCAGTTTTTTGAACTTAAGAGTATTTTTTATGTATTTTCAAATTCTTTCCATATAGGAAAAGATTCAATAAATGTGAAGGAGATCTCATAGCTAAGATTATCTCTGGGCCCCAAAATTCAATGTTTTCATATGAGTCTTTTATTGAGATATAAGGTACCTTTCTTATTCTCAAAATTTGAATAAGTTAAAATTATGTAAGAACAATAATTTGAAAGGTTTTTTAAGAGAAAACACACAAAAATTACTTTTTTTGACCTCTTTATTATGGAAAAATAGTAATATAGAGATTTATTATTTTACAAAAAATAAAAAACTTCCAGAAATCCTATACAAGATATTTATGGCTACAACAGAAATTTGATCAAAAGTGATTCCAATTGAAATTAATTGAGAAATGAACTTCAGGAAGCTTATAATATGACAAAAGAGCCTCTGAAATGAATATTGAAGATAAAAAGCACCCAAAAGTGCTCAATTTGATTTTGAAACAAAGTGAAGAAGCTTATAGTGATGAGAGAATCTTCAAATTGACTTTTGGGCTGATTCAAGGGTAAAATGAAGGTAAGGAGCTACAAGAAAATGATTGTAGTTTTTTTTGGCTTGTGAAAAACCTTAGGATGGCTTGAATATGGTGGCTTGAATATTCTTTATATTGGTCAAACTGTGTCTCAACTCATTATCAAAGTATAATATTCTAACATGAAGAAAAAAAGAGGGCAAAAGAAGAAACTCTTTTATAGGAACCAATTTTTTTCTTCCAATAAAAATTTCTCTCATCAGCTGAGATAAACATAGTTAAAACAGAAAATCCAATTATAGATTCATTGAGCCTTTTTAGACCAAAAAAGGCCCTGGTTTAGACATTTTGGCACTCTAAACCAACAATTACTATATTAATAGTTGGTTTAAGCCTCCAAAACATGCCATAGATACTATGAAAAAAAAGCTATCCCCCGGCAGGGGTAGCAGGTCCAGCCTGCTTCCAACCTGGGTCCTAACCTTGGGTGTAACCTGAAAATATTTTTGCAGATACATTCAGCCACATCTTTGGTCATTCAGAACTTTACTCAATTTAAATACAAGATTATGGATTTTGCATGATTTATATGTATTTTCTCATACATTACATCTACAATATTTAATAATAGAAGAAATTATTTAATTAAAGTTACTTATAACACCAAAAGAAACTTCTTCTCAAAGATCTGATAAGCAATTTCTTGGGAAAATCATTATATTTTCACTTTGGAATCATTTACCCATTGCACATGTCACCAAAAGTGCAATTAATTCATCTTCATCTCTTTCCAAGGTCATAAATTCACTATATAAAAAATATGGCAGAAAATCAGAGATATTTTCTTGCCGGATCATCCAACACCTAGTGTTTTTGTTGTTAAATAATTTCCATACCCTTTGAATTGAGGATCAAGATTTTGAAATATTGTTGTGATACATAAATAATATTTTCTTTCTTCCTCAGTTATATAAAATATATTTGGAAAGAATTCTTTCCATAATATTTTGGAGATTAAACTTTTTTTGTTAATCTATATTTATTGGATTTGGTTCCATTTTTTGCCAAACATATGTATCATTGTCTTGATTATCCAAGCTATTAATTTTGAAGGAACATTCTTTTTTCTTGCCCAAATATATTGTTAAATATTGATAAGCTTCTATAAATTAGATGAAACATGCTCATTTCTAGAAGCCCTGCAATTCAAAATTTGCTTGAAATTCAAGATTCATAATTCTTAAAATGACATAATCTATAATTCATAGAAGTTCAAACATTTGTCTTTTAAATTCTGGAATGGGGTTCAGAGCTTATCATACACTTTCACATTAAATCCATGATTTAATTTTGTTTTATGCACCAACACAGAAAGAAATGAGTTTATTCAAGTGTTAAAGTTCCCATGTTGTGATTGTACTTCCTACATCTTTGAGTTCAGTTATGAAGCTCTGGATATTTGCATTCATCCTTTTTCTTAATATTCAGAATCTGTTAAAATTCAAAAATTACAACAGCGCAAAGAACCTTCAGAATTTGTTTTTGTGAAATGCTTATTTTTTTGAATTTTCATTGTGTTTTTTAATAATTGATTTTTTTGGAAAATTTAAATGATACTTTCTTTAATTCATTAGTTTTTTATTGCACTTTTTTGGATTTTATTTGAAGCTTTTTCAATTCATTTTAGCTTGTTTTGATTTCTGTTTCATGTTTTTAAACTTCTTTTTTTACCTTTTTCATGTCCTTTTTTGCAGTATTTGAATTTTGAAATTTTATTCACTTCCTTTTTGTGTTGTATATTCATATTTTCAATTTTCAAGCCATTTTTCATTAATTTTTCTAATTTTCTATAGTTTTTGTTTTTTTTTATATTTTTCAAATTTGCATTTGAATTGGTTACTTGAATTATTTCTTCAATTTTCAATTTCAACTTTTTTTTATTGTTATTTTTGAATTGGATTTTTTTTTTGACTTTTAATTTTCAATTTTTTTTTGTGGTGGGGGTGTGGAAGCTCTGGAATGAGTGCATTACACTGATTCCAAGGTATATGCAATTATTTCTTCGCGCTGAGCGTATTGCAAAGAAATACTTACATACACAGTGGAATCAGTGTAATGCACCGATTCCGGAGTTACCACAACCCACAAAAATAACTCAAAAATAAAAAAACAAAAAATATTAATAATTCAAGAAAAATAAAATTTAAAATCTAAAATGTAAAATAATAAGATAAAAAGAATAACAGTAAAAACTATTGAAAGAACTTCATAATTTAAGAGAGAAGAATTGAAACAAAATAAAATAACAGAAATTAAAAAAATTAAAAAAACACAATTACAATCGGAAAAATTCAAAAGAAATAGAAAACATGACAAGAGATTTAATCAAGAAAATTCCAAACAAATATAGAAAAGCTGAAAGAAACTTACAAAAGGTTTTACAAAATGAAAGAGGAAAAAAATGGTAAATAATTTTTCCAATAATCAAAAGCAAATTAAGTAAAACTAAAAAAAAACCTGAAAAGAAAAGAATTAAAAATTGTAAATTAAATAAAAAGAATAGTGGAGAAATCAAAAAAATTCAAAAGAAGAAAACACAAAACCAAAATTAAAATAAGAAAGGAAAAAACTAAAAAAGAAAATAAGCAAAAACAATAAAAATTAAAAAGAAAAGCAATATTATTGGAATGAAACTGAGAGAATATGGGAAATTTGTCACAAAATTTCAAATAAAAAGAATAGAAAAAAGAGGAATCTATGGGACATAAAACCCAAGCTGCACAAAAATGTCAGAGGATGGTAAACAAGGATATTAGTTTGGTGATTGTTAAATTTTTGAGAAAACTGACATCTTATGTTTGCCGATCACAATAAACTGAAATAGAAATAAAAGCTAAAAGTGAATCTACAATTTTATGTTCATTTGTTAAAATAATTATGAGATTTTGAAAAAATCTGGAAGGTGGAAGGAGCTCTTATTTTCACAAAAATTGATAATCTAATAAAATTACTGTTTTTGATTTAATGAATAAACTTAATATTTAAGTCAATTATATTAATAGAACCCATGATGATCTCACTAATTTCATAATCAAAGAAGCTATAAAGATAATTAATCATTTAATATTTCCATATTCACTCTGTTCTTAACTTCGCTTGAACAAGGGTCTAACCTGGTGAGTGTTGGTGGGTTGGACCAATGTTCGAGAGTAATTTGAATTGTGATGAACATAGGTTTTCACAGAAACACAGAAGAAACCCCAAGAATAAATGAATGTTTCCAAATCCGTTGTTCTTTAAAGGAATAATTTCTTACTTGAGAAATCATTTTTGAATTAACAAAGATTGTAGAAAACTAAGTGCAATATATAACACATGCTGAGGAAGTGATGAAGTAAATTCTGATTCCTACTGACTCAGATAGCTGAGTCCTCAATACTAAGTGTTCTTATCCAGATGAGCAGCTTAATTCATGTTACTAGTTACTTCACATATAAGTTTATGGAAACTTTATTTTCCAAACTTTCAACAAGTAATCCACTATAAAAGTTCTTTACAGAAATTCTATCCAAATTTTCGAAGCTAGGAATTATAATTATGATACCTTAATAATTTTCTTTTTGATAATGGATACCCAAAAAAAGTTTGAAAACTAACTTAAATACCTTTCAAAATAATTCTGATTCATTAATAATCATAATTAACTCCCCAGTTCCTTCATCATGAAATTATTTTTATGATTTTATCTCATTAAGAACAGAATATTGAAAAGACAAAACTTCTTTCAAAATGAAATTAGCCTCTTGAATATTTTAAAGCATAATTAAATGTGAGTTGATTGTAGCAGGGGAAAATTCACCTGTTTGAATACAAGTGGTAAGTTTTGGAAAGAAATGATAACAATAATTATCTAATAAGAGAGAAAACAATGTAATACTGGTATTTATATATCTTGGATAAATATGGGCCCAATTTGTATTCCGCATTGATATGTTGGATAAATAGTTGATTCTAGATTAAACTGGGAAGATATGAATAAGTCTGTATGAAATTGTAATTTTCAAAATAATTCAAAACCCCATTATATTTGCGTAATTTAAATATTTTATTCCAATTTTATTTTCTCGCAGTTGAGATCTTGAATTTTATCTTCTCTAGAGAACTCCCCTTATATTAAATTGCACAAATTTCAATAAATATGTGAGCCTTTGAGATATGACCACATACCCAATAAGGTCACAAAAAAGACTCAGAATAATTATACCTTTAATATAATTATATTAAAATTACTTAGAATAATTACACATTAAGAATAATTACTGAAATATACAAAAAAATACCATAAATTGGTACAAAAGTTGGTTTAACTTAAAAACCAATGAATCAACATGTAAAATAAATTATACCATTGGATTCCCCATGGAAAAATACACATATACCATTTTTATGGTATATCTGTAAAGTCAATATTTAAGGAATTATAAGGTATAATACCTTATAAAAACCATAAAACCTTATTTATCTCAAATACTAATGAAACAACATGTGAAGTAAATTGTACCAGTGGATTCCCCATGAAATTCCACACATAAAACAATTAATAAGCCAATTTCCAATGTTAATACTTAAGGAATTATCCTGAATATATGCACTTTTTTGGTCAACGCATATATTCAAGGATCATAGCTAATATCTTCTAAACTATACATGATAGAATGATGAACCAAAAATAAAGCTACCACGTAATTACTGTAAGAACACAGATATGAACTTTATTTTACAAATTATAAACAAGGTTAAAACCTATGATGAATTATTGATAAAAATCAACAGAGCTGTTGACCACTTTGTTGTGAAAGTGCTCCAAACTTAAAAAAAAGTACACAGTTGGATTCTCCTAGTTCATTCGTGAAGAATGATCTAATTTTTATTATTAAATTCAGGGTATAACCCCCTGAAATCAAGGTTTGAAGTTTAAAATATTGAATTTCGACAGAAAAGATGAGTTACTAGAAAAATCATCAAAATTAGAGTTTTGATGATGTAATGAAAAGCTCTTGGCAGCATAATAAGGTTATGCCAGGCTATCAGAATTCACTCTCTGAATTGCTGTAGCGTGTAAATCTTAAAAGTTATTGAGGATCAAAGTTTGAGCTTAATTTGAGCAGTTATGATCACATACTGTAACCTTAATTTAAGCTTAACAGTCTTAAGAGTGATAAAATTGGTGAATACTATTAGTTTATGATTAAAACTAATAAAATACACGAAATTTGGGGTTCTGCCAAGCCTCTGATGTCATCAAACTTAGAGTTACAGTGATAACTCTAAATAATGGTGTAATAATGATGTAATATGGTTTGATCATGATGTAATCACCCTCAAACCTTAAAATATTGATCAATTCCAGTGGATATGATCAGTACACGTCTACTAGAAGCCTGTTGGACTCTAGGAGGGAGGTATTTACTATAAATAGAGCTCTTTTTACTCTATTTACCCCTCAGACGCATCAAAAACATTAAATCAATTAAATAAAAGGTAATTTTCTTTATTCTTTATATATAAAACTCTTATATTATTAAAGACCAAAGACCATCTTAATATTAATCACTATTTTTACGTGATTAAATCAATTCTTTAATTGTTTTTGTCATAAACCTCTCTATAAACTCATTTCCACGTAAAATCAAGAAATTTAGTAATTTTCTTTATTTTTTATTGTAAATACAATTTGAAAAAGTTGTATTATATTCTTTTGGTGTAAAATATCTCAAAATTATTATTTTAAGTGTTAAAAGTAGGTTATTTCATCTTATTATAATAATTTCTCTCTTATTATTACTCTTAATAATTCTTAATTAATATAAATAGTATTTATATTAATATATAACTTTAATATTAGTAATATTATTGTTATTAATTGTTTTTTACGCCTTTATTATTTGTTGGTAACAATAATAAAGAGCTTTATAATATATTAATTATTTTATATTAATATATTATTTATAATATTATAATTTCATATAATATTAATTTATATTATTATATTTATTTAATAATATAATATTTTTACGCCATAATAATAATATTTCTTTATTATTATTATTTTAATCTTATTTATTTTAATTATAAGGACATTCAGAGTACAATAAGTAATAAATTAGTAATTTTTACTTATTGTTTCATAGTCAAACCTTACAAAATACTTTTTAATATATTATTTGATTTGGAAATTCCAAGATAAAAATATGTATAAAGCTTTACACTTATACACCATACTAAAGGGTATCAGTACTTTGGGAGATTTGGATGGCCAATTCTACAAATAATAGTATTTTGAAGCTCCAAGGCTTGAGTAGTACATATTATGCCACATATATTCTTCATTAATCAATGAAATGACCTTTTTCAAAGAAGTTGTAAATTTTTTCATCTATTATATAGATAAAGTAACCATGCAAGATTTCCTATGAAAATGGGGTTCAAGAATTTACTTTAATTCAAGATTTACTTTTTGGAGTGGAATCTTCCAAATGCAACATATGTTTTTTTCCAAAAAAAATGACGTATTATTTTGAAAATCATTTTGAAGGTCTCAATAAGACACTGAAAATTTATAAACATTGATTATACTGGTATAATGAGGGATTCACTCTTCTGAGAGTGTACATTTCCTTTTTTTAGCATTAAACCTTATATCCATATAAAATTAAATCTATCTTTGAAAGAAAATTACACAACTAGATTAATATTCCCCATAAAGGCAAAATTTTAATTAAGAATCATGAAATATAACAGTTTTCATTAAGCTATAATTAACAAGAAAAAGATTCACTTAAACTGAAGAAATCTCTTTTGAAAAAGAATGAGATGAGCTGATTTTCAGATCATGGAGAGAAATTTTTGGTGAAATGATGACTTCTCATGAGTAAGAATTTTCCCATATTAAAAACTGAAGAATTAATGCCTGATTTTTTATACAATGTGGATCTTAATACACATTTTCATCTCAAACAATGTTATTATTCATGAAAAATAAGTAAGATAGATGAAGTTTAAATTTCACTTTGAAGTCCCCAGTTTGATGAAGGATTCCGAATTGATGCTTTTTTTATTGGATTATTGGTAAATTTTAATATAATTCTTCTCATCTTTCTCTGGAAGATGAAGAGAATCTTGATCAGCTGATTCAATGCTGCTTTTCTAGGAACAGTGTTTCATAATTCATTAGTTTACCAATAATGCAATTATTATGAAGTAAATAAAATTTCTGAATGAATTTGTACAGATTAGTTTATATTGAGACTTCTGGGTAGTCATATGATATTTGATTTGAAAGGGAAATATTTTATGAGAATTAAAAGGTCTTACCTTACTTGAATAATTGAGAAAGTAATAATAGCAATCTAACCATGGAACTTGAAAAAAATAACATGAATTTTTCTCTAAAATTGCAATTGAAGTTTACATTTCTGATACCAGATAAATGGAAAACTATACTCAGAATTTTTCTCTTATACAAAGTTTGGCTTGAGTTTGAATTTCACCAGGATATTGGGATATATTTTTTAAATGGTTAAAAGAGGAAACTGTACCAATTATGTTTTTTCATTTATCTAATTGAAGATCAAATAGGCTTTCAGAGAAAATTGATATTGAAACACACATATTTTGTGTTCTTAGTGAGAGAGACAAATAGTTATTTATAGCTCAAGGAAAAAGACACCAATACCAAAGAGTATTGATATCAAAAATAACATATACTAATAGAAAACATTTCAAATAAAAAACCCATCATGGAGCATATGTGATAGAAGATGAGAGGACATGATAGTTTGATCTTGAGAAGAATACAAACATTTCTTATACTTTTTGACTTTATTTTTTTTGATTTTCTTTAGCTTTTGGTTCAAGGAATCAGGTGGACAAGAGGATTATTGTGTAATTCAAAAACCTACATAGCTCAATTCAATCAAATCAACACCAGGGAAAATGTTGCGTCAATCACCCGCAATTGACTTCACATCACACCACAGTCAGTATAAGATCTTGCTTCAGTCACGTTAGTATCACATTATAGCCACTGGATTTAGTGGGCCACATCACATCTGCGTGAAGAAAACGTCAATAATCAAATGTGTCACATGAGTATGTCACCCAAAGCAAAAACCCATAACAACGAAATTTGTGAGGTTTGGATAATTACACCTCATGGTGAAAGGCAGCAATTTGGAATGCTCATATTTGTGCATGAGATGACTTCTGCCCTGCCACCTAATAATATCACCCCTTTACCATTCCTACTCTCACACATGAATTTGCTTCCCCACCACCCCCCAATAATCTCCGCCAGCTGCCAAAATATTCTTCCACTGCCGCCACCACACCTCTGAAATCACCCATCCTTACACTTCGGCACCCCCACCTAATCCTCTCTGCCGCCACCTCATCTTCTCAGCAGCTTACCATGCTTATGCTCCCCCCGCGCCCTCATGATATGCCTCCAATGCTGCAGCACCATGTCCTCCCTTCCCCATCCTTGAACTTCCGCACACCCGCCACTTATCATGCTTATGCTCCTACAGCACCCTCAAGATATGCCTCTGAAACCGGCACCATCCTCACGCTTGGACACCCCCACCTTATCTTCTCTGCTGCTTACCATTCTTAGGCTCATGTATTAGATTAATAGGTTATGGTGGCTTGTTGGCGTACACAATGAAGGTAATCACAGAAATATGCTGAGTGGCCTTCTCTTCCAACAGGTTCTTGGGGGAAATTGGTCGGGATATTCACAATGCTGCGGTTAGGGTTTAAATCATGAGACTCACAAATCAAAGCCTAATAGTGGACTATATTTAAGACCAGAGTTGTTTCTTGTGTTTCCCAGACAAAACCATTTTATTTCATATCATTCAAATGGGACACTTTGCTTAGTCCTTACCTCATGAGCGTTGAATATTTCAAAAGTTGACTTTAGTAGATGTCTCACTAGTTAGCTTTATTCAATTTCTCACAGGGAGCAATTTTCATCTGAATGATATGAAATAACTTGCAACACATCACCTCCCTGAATTTCCCAACAAATAATATTTTGAAATGCAATACAATTTCAATTGATATTGATGGAAGGCTCCAAGGCAGTTGATGGTCAGGTTTCTTTTGGTCAGCTTGTGGTTCTAAAAGGTCTTTTTTATAGAAGATTCACTAACTATTGAACTGATTCAAATGGATTTTTAACTTCTTTCAAACTTTCCAAAGTTCTCCAATATTAATATTACCTAAAAAAGAATGAATCATTAATATCTTAAACTTATTTTACTTCCACCACTTTCAGAACTCCCACCTTTTTTTGGATAATTTTGATCTTTTTATTCTAGAATTTTCAACCAAGCTTACAATCAACTTCTCACCATCTATTTAATTAATAAACTACCTCCGATATGCCCCAAGAAATTCCCCAAACCCCGGGAAATTCAACTGGATTCAATGAACAAAGACCTTCATCCCCAGAGAATGGAAGTGAAATCTCTGATATGGTCAGTAGTCATGAATTAGGCATTGAAGTAGAGAGCCAGTCACATGAAAATAATCAAGATCCACTAGTTCTACCCAAATGTGAGTTGAGATTCATTTTGAATATTTGTAATCTCTCAAAAGCTGATAGTTTTGTCAAAGCCTTTATTTAAGCTCAGTCTCCAAGCTTTCAAAAACTAAATTTTAAAAGCTATGAGAAGGAAAAGACTGTGGAACCTTGTGCACCAACAGGGGATGCTAGGCAAAATGACATAATTTTCAGTGGTGAGGTTGAAATTGATTCCAAAGAGCAATTTGTCTCAAATATTTCTCAAACAATACCAAGGCTGGAAGAAATTCAAAAAAAGTAAGATTCCTGATTATTTATATCAAAAGATGGCTGAAGCAATGAGCCTCCTCAAGATGGATTTGAGCTGTAAGTCCATCACTAAATCCAAAAAAATTGATAAAAATAGCTGCTTACAATATATGGCTTGGTGTGGAGGTGGGAGAATATTTACCTGAAGGATCTCAAGTGGTAATCCAAGTGCCAGGAAAAGGTTTAGGAGAAATACCAAATGTAAATGCAACCAAAAGGAACAACAAAAGACACCTTACCTTTGAAGCCGAAAAGGATTCTCAGGATAAAGGTGATCACATTATCAATGTTGAAGTTGATCATAATGATAATGAACATCTGCATACCAAACCCCTCCAGTACTTAATGACACAATCCATGATGAAACCCCTCCAGCCTCTCCTCAAAATATTCAAGAATTTCAAGAAAGGGGGGGAATTAAAGATTATACAGTGGGTAAAGAAAATATTACTGTTATAGTGCCTGAACCTGACCCCAAAGTGTCAAACAACACTAAAGTTAAAGGAATATTTTTATCCTGCATTTAAGAACTCGGAGACATTTTGACTTACTGTTCCAATATTACTCAAGAATCATGAAAAGAGGGCTTGATAATATTAATAGTATTTACAAAAACTGATGGGACAATTTACCAACAAATGATTCTGATACATTCCTGCCTGTTGGTATTAAGGTGATTGGTAACAGAGAACTTGAAATGTTGGTGTGGCTTGAGGAGCTTGAGATTGCAGGTGATTTTTATCTTTGTGAATGATACATTATGATTTGGCTGATGACTCAAGTGATATACATTGTAATATACAGGGTTAGATTTTTTTAAGGCAACAGAAACAAAAGCGTTTTTGAATAATAACATTTGGAATTTCAAATCGATGAAGGAATCAGAGAAACCTCCAGATAATCTCCCAAAATCTGAACAATCCCTCTTCAAAATGGTTCAGAGTCCTCTTTACCCCTCCAATCAAATTAAAAAAGCTTGGGAAAATGTTATGTTTGAATCCATTAGTTTAGTCTCATACAATGTGGTTGCACCCAAACCATATGTGGCGCCAACAACAAATTCTGCCAATCCTCTTGTATTCAAGAAGGGAGCAGTTTAATACCTTGCCTTGTTCTTGAGTAAATCAAAGCAACGTGAAACACAATTTAGCATTGAAGGTGGCGGGGCTGACAATGAGATATTGACAAAGCCACACAAGAACTTGGAGGATCTAATGGATACAGTAATCCACTTGATGATTGCACACAACATTGTACATGCACATACAAAGGTTTATAGCTTTGGAATGAACCACAAACTCATGAGTTAAAAAAAAATAGGCTATTAAAGATCTTTTGGTGTGTCACAAGAATATCAGAATAATTCAAATATGCTATGGTATATTAGCTGCATTCTGTGAGGCAGGGGTTTGTGGCTTGATGGTATCCTCAGATTATTGGAGAACAAGTTTAGTGAAAGGGGCTTTATCACTCATTAACATTTTTCAAAGACTTTCAATGTCAGCCTGTGACTCAAAACCAGAGCACAAGCATGACAGCCAAAATATCATAAACCAATGGTATAGCCAAGATACCACCAAAACATGGAACTGAGCCAAATCAGCTCAAAAGGTATCAAAAGGAAGAGGAAACTCACTTCTTTCTTAAAACATAAGTCCCATCACCATAGGACAAGAAATAACAAAGTTATTCCTGCTCAAAGTTATTGCTGAGCATAAACCTTAATTTTCACCTCTCATCTAAAATCTAGAAGGAAAGGCTTAACCCCATCAAATGGGTATTCAAAATGAAGCTCTAAGTCAGGGCTATTCAATGGTACCAGCCAAACTGAGCTAGCACCAGTATTACTTGAGTTATGGTCAAATTCAGGCCAAATAAGGGTGAACAAAACATTCACCTCTCATGTAACTTCTACAGTTTTGGTGTGGGATACTTGAAGTGGGGTATTTTTGGAAAGAGCACAATCAGGGCTATCTGATGGTGCCTTTCACTTCTTCATATCTCACCTATAACAGAAGTTATGAGGCAAACAAGCTCAATACAGCTTTTTGCCCAAACCACGCCTATGTACAAAAAACATATTTAATGATAACCATACCAGATTGGGTATCATTTTGTAGAGCTCATACAGGGCTATTCAATGAACCAACTTTGAGCATGATATCTCAAAAACTGACAGAGTTATGGCCATTTGAAGGTTATAATCCCACAATATGTCCAATAAAACTGTATTATGACAGGATACAGTTGTACTCTGATTATGAGGTGTCAAACAGACAAAGAAGCATGTTAATACTTCAATACCTCATAAATCAGTCAATACTGGGGTCCCATACAGTTTCTGTACAGCATTCTACGTGTCATACATGTCAAAATCAGGCTGTGAGGTCCCCAGATGAAAGTTTTCACCCTGTATTGTTGAAAACTGCCCAGATGTGGTTTCAAAACCACATCTGGGCCCAATACAGGGCATAAAGACTGTTTGCAAACCACAAGTCAGTCCTAGAGAGTGAGAAATCTTCACTTCCTCTATGTGGAAAGGTCTAGCACCCTTTCCAACCCATCCCAGGATAAAAAGGAGGCTTTTCACAGCCAGAATTGTCTCCTCATCCTGCTCTTGAATACCCTACGTAGTAAAATGTCAGAAACAGTTTTACTCTTGGGTAATAAACAGGTATACTCTTAATTTAAAAGTATTGTAGTCTTTATTATTGTAACCCAACAGGTAAATCTGCCCCCAGGGCTTTCAACAGCGCTCACCACCACTATATTTATTATAGTCAAGCCCTTTTATCATTAAATTAATCCATCCTTAATTCTTTTAAAACCTATTTCAAACTATTTTCCACATTTCACAGTCATAGTTTTAGTTGTAAATAGCTTTATTACCACTTCAACATAGACTCATCCTGACATTCGAAGGGTAAAAATCTAGTAGAGCCGGTGTGGCTACATACTAATAACTATATATATAACTTACTGAATAAGAGTTAGTTCTCATCACAGTCTTTTACACCCACTGTAGCTCTTAGATTTGAATTTGCACAATGCTTAATGTTATAATTTGGTGATTCCTGGGTGGAGAAGCATGGTCTTGGTTCAAATGATGAGGTCACATTGACTGTACCCAGGTAAGCTAAACCTACGGCCAGGATTGACCCATTTTAGATTAGCTTTGTATCAAATAGATTTTAATTTAATTTTAGAATGGGATTTATGAATTTAATAATTTTGACTAGCTATCCTACTGCCCGCATGCCTCATTAGGAATTTCAATAATAATGGACAACTTTGTATGGAGGCATGCCTCCGTAAACCATTGGAACCACTATAACAAGATGCAAACTCAGTCAGGAAGCTATTCCTGCATTGAACACTTGTTATTTCAGCTGTTCCCGCCACTAGAACATGCAGGAGAATTGCAGGAAGTGAGTATTTTCATATCCTGCCAGCTCATAATTGGCCAATTTGCACTGCTTCTTTCAAAAGGACTAGGATGATTAGGCATGCACAGTGAAGTGCATGTCCCACTTGTGCGTGCTCACAATAATCCATATGGTTGGATTTGAATTTCATTTAATGGAAACATGAATATATCAAGCTGTATAAAGCAGTGTTCACTGAATTATTTTTGGTTCAGGTACTTGAGAATGCCGATTTTCAAAAGTCACATGTCATCTTTCAGTTTGAGGAGATGATAAAAAGAATTCATCTAACAAAATTAAATTTAGGTGAAATTCAGTTTCCACACAACAGTCACTAATCTTTTGGTTTCATTTCATTTTCCTGTGCAAGAATGCCATTCACCAAAAAAAGGAAAGGAGCGTAAAAGGGAACTTGCAGGGAAACCTTGGGGGGAGGAAGGAAAGTGTGAGTTTCTCAGTTCTTCTCAGCATATATATATATGTGCCAGGATTCATGTAGCACCCTCATTGGGCCCCATGGAGGAACATTGGATTTAGTCCATTTAGATCAAGCCAATGCTATGTGGGCTCCAACAGGGAAGTCATGGATGTGTGCCGAATAATGGGCATTGGCGTTAGGAACCATTCTGGATTCAAAAGGGCTTGCTTCACATGGGTGTCTGAAGTATTTGATATCTTGTCTTATTTAACAAAAAGTGATCCCTCAACCTTCTGGGAATAGTGGCATGTCCTGAAAGCCAAATGAGACAAAAACTGCCCAAAGGAATAAGTTTTTTTCCTCCAGTCAACCAAAAGCACAAATATCAATGCCAGTATCAGCAAATTTAACCACAAGCAATAGTTTGAGAATTATGGAATTAACTCAAATCAAACGCATTCACTTTTGCTGTGTGGCTATTTTCTCTTTGACAGGATTACTCATTGCCATTGTTGAATTCAGACCATTCACAACAATGAGCAATGTTGAGGTCAATCAATGGGAGGAAATCTCACAGTTCTTATTTTGCAAAAGAAATTTTGCAGACCCAATTACAAAAAATGGGGCATTAATGGAGGGATTTATGTTTGCTATTGGGTGGCACCAATTCAGAACAAAGAACAAACAATTTGGGATTTATGGAACTCTTGGGAGAATTGAAGATGAAAAAGATGAATGGAAGAACCAAGGTGCAAATCTTAGCTTGGTGGGTTGCATTCTAGCTCAATCATTATGATATGTTGGGTATAAATCATTTCAAAAGATACAAACTTCCTAAAAGTCATTGGGGGTTCTGTCCTTTGATCAAGTCAACTATGAAGGCATTGTTTCAGAAAATCAGGGGGCCTTTGAGTGTGCTTATGCACTCACTTTCACAATTAAGGGATTCAAAAACTCACCTCATTTTGATCAGGATGCATTCATGTATGCTTTGGGATGGTGGTTTCAAGCTGATAAGCCGACAGGCCAAATTCAAAGAGATGCCTCAAAGCAGTGTTCAGGGGGAACATTGATTCTCCCAAATGAGCATCTTTGGAGTGATCTATCCAAATGTCATGAGCTCATTCAGGTAATGTGGGCCAGAAGTACAGCCACTCATTATACTGATCCAGCACAGGACTATGAAAGCACAACACTAGTGGGTATGTCCGCGCAATTCTCAAGGAGGTTAGCAAAAACTATGCGGTGTAAAAGCCACAGATATTATGAGATTGGTGAGGAAGTCTGCTATCAGATGAGATATAGTAATAAAATCTCATTGCAATTTGAAGAATGAGGGGATGTCAATGGATTTGGGAGTTAGAGGTTGATTGGAGAATAAGGGTGTGGTAATGTGCAGTACAGTATACACCTAGTTTTGATGGGTTGTAATTGGGGATATATGGTGGCTCACATGAAAAAGGGGTGAAATAGCTCATATACAGTAGCATGCCACTGTACATGTGATTCCTTATGAATTTCAATGGTCCCAATGCTTCACATGCAACTCCTTATTCTGTTCCAGGTTCCCAACACTTCACACACAATTCCTTAAGCTTGGATAGGTTCCCAACACTTTCCACACACTTCCTTACACTGTTCCAGGTTCCCAATGCTTCACATGCAAGTCCTTATGTCAAATTCCTCACATGCCAATCCTTACTCCTTATTTCCTACACTGGTTCATATTGCCAATTCTTCACAAGAAAATCCCTACACCGAATGCTTCACATGCAAATCCTTGCTCCAGAAGGTCCACATGAAATTCCTTATGCTTTTCCAGGTTCCCAATGCATCACATGCAACTCCCTATGCTGGTCCAGGTTCACAATGCTTCACATGCAAGTCCTTATGCCAAATGCCTCACATGCCAATCCTTACTCCTGATTTCCTACACTGCTCCATATTGCCAATGCTTCACAAGAAAATCCCTACACCGAATGCTTCACATGCAAATCCTTGCTCCGGAAGGTCCACATGCAATTCCTTATGCTTTTCCAGGTTCCCAATGCATCACATGCAACTCCCTATGCTGGTCCAGGTTTCCAATGCTTCACAGGCCAATCCTTATGCCCAATGCTTAACACACAATTCCTTATGCTTGTAAGATTAATTGTGGGTGACATTAGGCCTGGCAATGACTCATGCATCTCAGGTGGATTGCTCATATGTGGGGAACCCCAGGTTTTTCACAGTGAAGATCTCAAACAGTATATACCCATGGATGCAGAAAATGTAGAAGGCATAAATGATTACTATTTGCACATTTTATGCAAAAGAGATTCACACAAAGAAATACTAACTGAAAGATTTAGTGGGGCTCTCACAAAAATTGATCTGAAGGAAGAGATTATTTGCACTATTGAGGAAATAAGGCAATTTTACAGAAACAAAGAATGTAACAAAATTGATTTTTTTAATTAATAACAACTAAACTATTTGAATGAGTGTATTAGAAAAGTAGATAATTGCAAATGATACTAAAACAATTTTTTTGATTTTTGAAGAACTTTTGAGATTATCCCTGTGATTTCCTCCACTAGATAGGCCTCCAATGTGTTTCCAAGGAGGGAGTTTAGTTCCTACTGGAATTCTTGGTGCATCCAGAAAGGGAATCATGTGGAGCAATTGGCAATGCTCCAACAAGATTTGGTTGATGGATTTGTGGACAATGGCTCAAGGAATCATTAGTGTTGGTTGCAAGTTGGTGAATTCCTGCAGAGCCTCATTTTTGGAATGAGGGGAGCTTGGTGCTGGAGGGGATTTGGGGAAGAGGGAAGGTGGGAGAGGGGGGTTTCTGACAGGCTTATTGTCAATGATGAAAGAGAAGGAAGTGGAAGGACAAGCTGAAGATGGTGGAAGGAGGGGCAAGGGTTAGTTGGTAACAGAAAAAAACAAAAAAAAGCAAGTACTTACCAAAAATTTCATCTGATGATTGCATTGAAGCCACCTCAGGTTCAGTCTCACATGTCAAATTGTTCTCATGTGATGGTAGTTGAGAATCTGAGGCTTGAATGGGGCCTGGAATAGGTGACTCATCATGTTGGGAGGGTTCTACAAAAGGAGGAAAAGTGAGTTCACTTGATGCAAAAGTTAAAATGAGAAAAGGGAAATGAGGCTGCTTACTGTGGAATAAGTCCTCCAACCATCAGGTGCCACTTGGGCCTGGAGTGGGTTGCTGCAGAGTTTGCTCACAAGGCATAAGAGTAACAGGAGAGTCTTGTGGCAGCGGATTTGGTGGGTTTTATTCTATGCATAAAGAAAATAATTCAGTAAGATTGCATGAAGAGGAATGAGTCAAGGAGGAGAAAGAAAACTTACTTTGGCGTTTGAATCCCATGGGCGACAATCAGGCTAAGTGCAAATGTCCTCTTGCCATTTCCCTCCTTCAGTGTCTGGATAATAACTTCACTGCGGTCAAGGAGTGAAGTGACCATTGGATGGTGGTCTAGGAGGGGGTGGAAAAATAAGTACTAGATGGAACTGGCCTAATGTTCCAGAAGTGTTCCCGCCAGCCAGCTTGAGGTCACGGAGTCCATTCCCGCTCAGGAATGCTTTCATAATAATTGACAACAAAGGAGTCCTCACAAGGGCATCTTGGGTGGGAATTCCTCTTTGCACATGGTTGGAATGGTCACACAAGAAACAAGAATTTTTTGTGTGCTTGTTTGCAAGCATTACAAGTGTTAGTCATTGTGGAGGTGCAAATGCAGGGGATACTCCACTTAGTGCATAAAGTGCACGAAATCTAAAGACAAAACAATTTAGGTTAGTAAGTGAATAGAAAGGAATAGTTCAAGCAAAGAGGAAGACATAAAATGAATTATAAATTTAAAACATAATTAAAATAAAGAGGCTCTAGGTGGAAGTTTGTAAGATTCTGAAAGAAATTCATCAAGAAGATTTAGTATTAATATTGGAACATAATATCAATGACAGTTCTACATGGAGGAGACACACAAGGTGGATAGAAGGGGGGTTCTGGACATATAAGCAGGAAAAAATACAGCAAAAAGGAAGGGGAGTGGTTAGTGGAGTGTGATAGAAAAGAGTGGAAAGGCAGGAAGACAAAGGGGAATACACACAAGAATGAGAAGAGAAGGTGAGCTGGGAAAAGTGAAGGGCACATTGGTCAAAGATGGTCTTTTATACCATGGTGAAGCTGAGCCAATTGCAGCAGTCGCAGCACCCAGCAAATTCTCAGCTTCAAGGAATGTAGGGAAAGTTAAAACTCAGTTGCGGCCAATTCTGTGACTGAGAAGGGAAATGCCTGTGTGAGGCAGAGGAACAAAGGGGTTCTGGCTGAGTATTGCAATTGATTGAATTGTCAGACTCAGCCAGATCCCCTTTATTTCCTTAAATAGCCACCCAATTGGCCAGGAGGACATTGTTGAATGTTCACAGTGGGTGCAATCCACAAATGCCCCATGCTGAAAAGGACGTGGGGCATTTGGTCATAGGTGAACAGGGCAAGCATACCAGCATTATGGCCATGTGCTAGAGTGTCAACAAGGGGTCGGGAAACTGTATGACAAGTGAATACAGCATGAGCTTGGGTCAACCCATTGCGTAGGTCTGCTTTTGGGTCATAATTGAATCTCTCCATGGCTGAACATTTGAGTTGCACAGTTGTTGAGCTATTGTTATAACAATATCAAATGCAACCGGCTGAGCAATTGCTAGGTCATTTTTGTAAGCACACAATCTGAGCATTTCACGCGCTTAGGTAAAGTGCACAGAGGTGAGCTTTCCAATCAAACATTGTGAAAAATGCTCCAACCATGGCATTCAAAAAAACTTCCACCCTGAGCTGGTGTGTGCAAATCAGGTGAGTCACCATGCTGAGCATATGGCACATGAGCTAAAAGTATGAAAACAATCAGAAGGTGGATAGCAATTGGTAATATGCATGCAGGCTGAAGTAGTATTACACCATCCTAATTTGTACAGCCAGTATTATAGTATGTACACCTTTGTACATGTATGCTGCAGGGCAGAGCAAAAGCTGTACAATAATGTAAAATGCAATCAAGCCAAGCCATCAAGTGAAATGTCTCCAATGCATACATTTGATGCACCTTCTTGGAGAGCTTCGCCCAGCTACCAAACAGATGCTGGTGTATTCCAAGGTATGGTAAGGGGTGCATATTGGGATGAGTAATGATTTGGGTCATATGCAAATGGTGGATTCACTCCAGTGGGAAGGTCAGGGAAACTATTACTGGTGTCTGCTTATGATTTTCATGCCCGCACATTGCCGGGCTACTACACACTTTCATATGAACCCCCACAGGTCATACACAGGGAATTTTCACAT
Source organism: Austropuccinia psidii (assembly GCA_023105745.1). Lineage (NCBI taxonomy): Eukaryota > Fungi > Basidiomycota > Pucciniomycetes > Pucciniales > Sphaerophragmiaceae > Austropuccinia > Austropuccinia psidii. The sequence goes on along the minus strand of JALGQZ010000004.1, from coordinate 23,152,058 downwards.
GCCTGGCAGACCTTTGACCTCCTGTGTGGGTGGCCGGCTTAACTGCAGACTCTCTCCCACTTGCGGGGAAAAACCAAAGGCCAATCAGTGTGGATTTTCTTGAGACTTGTATACATTAGCTTAAACCCCGCATATGATCCCTGAGGTTGGAAGTTTTGCACGGGGACCCTCCACCACGGGTCATATGCCAGACATTCTCACATGCACTGCGGAGCTTTTGGCATATGGCATATTTCTCCAGATATTCTCACACATGTGAGGGAAGAAGCCTGATGCCAATCTGGGTGGATTTCTAACAGCCTCAAATGCAATAGGGGTAAATGTGTAAGTCAATCACGGCTCACTGCCAGCGTCCCCTTTGATCAAGTCACACATTCCCCCCTGGAATCCCAGTAGGAATCAGTCCACAAGAAGTTTTGCACAAAACTAAACTCATGTTCAGTGGCACGCCACCGTACATACCTCACCCGGACACACAAAGAGATTCCCACAGTGAAATTTTCCTTTCCACCGCCACCATTTCCCAGTAGGTCACTGTACAAAAGATAACCTGGGGAAGATACATTTACTGTTCACTGTCACACCAGAAATCATGGCTGCAGGCCTCAAATATGCCATTGTACAAGAGGTTTCTTCAACCCACCCAGTTTTGGATGTGTTAATGTGAACCTTGGCCCACAAATCCTTGCATGATATGTGGCAGATCCAGAATTCATATTGGTGCACCCACATTCTTACCACCCTTCCTGCACATATGCCCCCTCTGGGTTTTGCTCTTCATTCACTTTAGCTGAAACTTCCTGATTATATTAATTCCCAATGTCCCCAAATAATTCATAATAGCCTTCATGTCAACCCCTTCGCAACCACTTTGCATTGGGATGATTAATATTTTTATTCAAATGAATAGTGATATAACCCCAAAAATTGTGAATTCCCACTTAGATTTTTGTATTATCCTATGGAACAATGAACACAACATATTTTTATATCTCCCCAATAACCAGCATACTATTGGCTCTCTCACTGGAACCCTTTCCAACATGTTGGTACCATTCCTTGCGGCACCACAAACTTTAATGAATTGTGGTCCTGGTGGGGCATGGATTGAAAATTGCCAATCCAATCCTACTCAAAAAGTGTTTGTTGAGGGAGTATTCATGACTGATCCAAATCATCCTTCCTAATCTTAGAAGCACAATCTAGTTTTGATGTTCTTCACATGGTATCAGAGCATTCTATTCATCATTGAAAGTTTTTGAAAACAAGACTTCACACTTAAAATGCCAAAAGAATATTATTGTAATACTCATAGTCAATGTCAAACTTTTACTCCCACATTTCCCACTTTGAAATTGACTTGCTCCTCATATCCTTCTCTCTTTTCATTGAATTCCAAGAAAAAAATGATACAATTACACAGTGGATGAGACCTTCCCATGATGACCCCACCTCATTCCATAATTCAAACCCCCCTCCTCCCTCATCAAAAAACTGGACTAGCTTTTCTCTGGGATTGAGAAATACCCAATGAAAAATCCGCCTGTAACCTTTGGGCTACCTCACCCCCTGGATCCACTTTCAATTTCAGGTACATAGTTACAAACAAGGTTGCCAGCTCATTTGAATCCTTTTCAACCAATACCCCTCTTGGAGGACTGGTTGCGGATGATATGGGATTAGGTAAAGCCATTCAGGCCATTGCACTGATTGGTACCTCCAAGGAGCTGCTAATTACAAACCCCCAATGCTCCATGCCCACCTTGCTTAAGCACCAACTGGTAATCAGAAAAATCCAAGCATGCTCAGGCTGGAGCATTGCAAGCCAAAATATACCATGGCTCCACTTGTCCCTCATTATCCAAAGCCAAAATCTTATGATGTGATATCATCATCACCCAATAATTTAAAAAAAACAATAACTCCAAATCATGCATCTTTAAAATCAATTGGCATTGTATAATTTTGGATGAGGCACAGTGAGTGTCTGATATTTTAATAATTCAAATTATATATTATATCCAATAACGATTCCCCCATCTTATAACTATATTTTCTCTCAATACACTGCCACTCATTGTGCCATCAATAGCCTCCTATCATCCCATTGAATATGTTTAACAGGCACACCTATTCACAACACCATTTATGACCTTTTGCGCATAATATAATTCATCATACAACCTCATGGTTCAGGGCAAGATAACTGGTCACCATTCATCCTTAACAGTCTTTCCAAAGGTAGAATTGATATCTTGCATTTGGCATTGACACATTTAAGCTTGCGCCACACCAAAACCACACATCTTGAATCCCTCCCCGCTATCAGCCATCACTATGAACTGCTCCCACTTAACCCAACAATGCAGCAAGAATATTCCACATTATACAAAGAATTCCTATCATAAAAAAGCAAAGGACAAGGAGAATTTTTCAGAAATATTAATAAGCTGAAAATAATTTGTAACCATCATATAATGGTTAACAGTATGGCGGATGTGGATTTGGAAGACCATGAGGGCAGGACCACTCAGGATAACTCCTCAACAATCACCTGATATATTGTGGATGTGGAAACATGCATGATGAGTAGTAAAATTGCAAACCTCCGAGAGGCCTTACTGAAGAACAAGCAATCAAAGTGTGGTTTACACACAACAGACCCAATCTGTTGATTTGTGAGTTAACTCTAACATTCATCCATTACCAATTGAATCCATCTGATCTTTTTTTATGGTAGGACTAGTATTGAACTTTCCCGTCACTCTATTGTTTCAGTGCAAATTGATGGAAAAATTACAGAACAAGGTCAGGAGAAGGACCTGGAGAACTTCTTCAATAATCCTGAATGTGAAGTACTCATTGCATCCATTGCTGCAGCTGGAACTGGCCTCAACATAACTTGCGCTAATATTGTCTATTTAATGGTGAGGGGATTACCAAAATTCTACCCCAATTTTCCAACTCTGACATCCACCTTTCCAGGAGGGCAATTGGAACCCAGCCATTGAGGATCAGGCTGTTGATTTACTCCATCATATTGGCCAAAAACAACCTGTGAAGGTCATTCAGTAGAGGTCAACTTGTGGAAGGTACCTTTCAAGATCATCTTTGTCCCTGATTGTATTACTATTCTGAAATATTTCTTTATGTTAATCCCATATTTCAATCAACAATAGGTCCATCAAAAGAAAAACTAATTAACTGAATGAGCCTTCCTCATCTTATCTAATTTGTGTTTGACAAAGCTGATAACTCCTTTTCACCCTGTCACAGGTCCACAACTATGAAAACCTTGAGCTGGATTGATCTTCTTAAATATTTTATCAATGAAAAAGAGCAATAGACAAATATTGGCAAGGGACACCATGGTACATACAAGATCATCTTGTTTATATTCTAACTTATTTGGCAAGATGTTTCATATTCAAGAAATAATAATCAGATTGTATTACATGTGCACCAACAATTCACAAAGCCTTGATATGGAACAGTGATATAAATTTATTTTCTTAACTCATTGCAGAGCATCCCCATTTGCACTAATAACTGGCATTTTAAGTATCTTGAGGGAAATAGTACGCATATTACTGCAACCTTTGATCCAATCTTGATTGAATACATGAAAAGATAGCCCTTCAGGAATATCACCAGCATCTTTGATCAAAGTTCTGGTAGTCTATAAATAGGTTTTTCACCCTATTTCTTAATCTGATTACAAAAATCTATTTCCCTATCCATTTTTAATACCAATTCATTAAATAAGGTTGAGCACCAGCAGAATTCCACTCTGCAGCAAACTTGAGGTCCATTTTCCACTAGATCCTCAGTATCTGAGCATACTTGAGAATAATTGAATTGTGAGGCTAGAATGGGAAATTTAGCCATATCACACCATTCAGAAAAGCTCTCACAGGTCTGCACATGATCAATTAGATTACCATCAGACGTACTTCACAATGAAGAAGAGATAAAGTAGCTAACCCTTTGAAAAATCTTTGAAAGCTTTCTATTCTCCTTCTTTTTTACCATATACTCCACATCCTTTTGAATAGACGTCCATTCTCTTTTCAAATAAGCAAAATATGGCTCCATTGAAGCTTCCACAACCCCATAGCTATCATGATCCTTGTTTCAACAGTAATTATGATACTTGGTGCTGACAAGTGTGAGACAGAAGGTATGGTAAAACACCACAGACATAAAATCTTTGAACAGATGTTTCCAGAAGCTCTACCAGTCCCAAGTGAACCTCTTTAGTTCTAACTTATGGAGCTCATTTTTTCAGTAGCTTTGGAAACCCTGAGACTTAACCTGTGTTGATGGCTCATCTAAAAAATCCTTGGGGACATATCCTAGATGACCAGAAGCTTGAATTTCAATTTCATGCTCTTCTGTGCTGGGTGGTTCTGGTGGTGAGGAAAAATCCTTATCCTTCACTTTGAGTAGGAACAGGCAATGGGTTTAAGGTTGGTCTATGAAAGTCTTGATAATAGTAACAATATAAATAGTGTTATGACTGTCCTCAGTAGAAAAATATAATATAATAAAATATTATAACCAAAAATTTAAATAAAATTGTTGAAAATAATTATATAAAAGAATTTAATTAATTATTATATAAAATAATGATAGAAAATAAAATAATTATAATAAATTATAATTATTCTATTATTTTTATAGTCACTGAAAATTATAACAGTAAGAAGGGTAAAGCTCTTAATGAGACCATCACATGTGGAAAATATAAATATTTAATCACTTATAGATAATATATAAATATTATTTATAAAAGAATTAAAACACACACTGTGCAGAAATAATTATTATAGAAAAATTCTATATAAAAAAACTAATAATAGATAAAAAAGATATAGAATTCTAGAGAAAACTTACTCATAATATACATTTAATACAACAAGTCAAACAACAACAGTTATTATATTAAATAATGATTATAAGTTAAAAGCATGCAAAAATCAAAATTTTTAAAGATAAAGAAAAATTTTCTATAATGAAAATTATGATTAAAGAGTTTTTGAGAGGAATTTGTGGATTTTAAAAGATATTTTAAAGACAATAATCTTATAAAATAAAATATATTATAGTTGATTAAAAAAATATTCCAATTTCTATGATTTCAATTCTTCAATTTAAGATTTATAAAGAATAAAATACTTAAGAAATACTATAATAATAAGATTACATATATAATAAAACTTTACCTGTTTAAATGTCTAATATGATTGGATTGATAGTTGATGATGGACCAAAACAGTGATGAATAGACTCTCTTTATGTCTACAGAGCAGCTCTCATGATTCATACTGGATATAGAGGGCATGCTCAGGTCAAAACTGAAAACCCATGCTTAAAAATAAGGTTTTTAACTTCTTTTTAATTCCAATTTAAAGTTATCAGGGTTATTCTTAGCTCCAAGTAGATTTAATCCTCATTTAAGTTAATTATTTTGATTTTTAATACAAAATCAGTTTATTTATATTAAGGTTCATCACATGAACAACTTAAAAATAGAGGTTTAAGCAGAAATGTCTTAAACTCAATTTTCAATTAAATCTTAAAGAAATCAAAACAGTAAATTTCCAGGCTAATTACCCAGGAAATTTTTTTATAAAAGATACTTAAAATTTGATTTATATAAAGATATTATTGAATTTTAAGCTGTGTGAAATGTTCAAGCAAATCTATTGATAATTGGATTTTTAATAAATTTTTGAAGTTATTGCTATTTTTCCATGTAAAATAGCAATACACACTAAACCTTAACTTTTGATAAAGTTTTAATGCTTGTAACTTCAAACCTTTAAGCTTATTTTGGCTTTTTAACCTTTCTTAAGCTTTAAAAGGTCTCAAAACATTAATTTCAAGCCTGCATATTGGGATTTACCCTTTGGCAACTTGAAATTCCTGTCCAGATTGGGATAAAACCAGTTTAAACTTTAAGGTTGGATCAAAGTCTAATGTTGAAATTTAAATCAGGTTGAAAATCCTCCAATACAGGTGGACAACCTTAATTGAATCCTTACAGATCCAAAACATTGGGTACCCCAGCTCTGTTTGGCCTTTTTCCTTTGCCCACCTTTTTGTGTGGATTTTGCCCTTTTATTTATTTAAAGCCATACTATCGCCTTAAACACTTTGAAATTGAGCTCATGCAGGATTTACATTCTGTAAGAAAATCCTCAGCCAATTCAGAAAATATACACAAAACCTCAATTTTAACTAAAGTTTTGGTAGGTAGGTTTGCATAAACCTTATGCAACTTTAAATTTGAGCTTATTTAAGCTTTGATTTAACAATTTTAAAAAAATGTTAAAAGATTTACATTAGTACTTTGAGATTCTTAAATCTTTTGATAACATAAGAAATAAGCTTTTTTGTGTATAACACACTATGGGTGTAGCTTGGTTATTCTTGGTGTGGAATCCGAAAATGCCATAATATTTATGACTTTGTTTATCCCAGAAAAGTAATGCTTTTTTTCCTTATTTTTTATTTTAAATTCAATCAAAAAGTCTGTTGAATACTAAATCAACTGTATATAAAATCATTTGTGACCTTATGGGTATGTTATACATACCTCACAGGCTCACAATGGGCATGTACAGCTGTTCTTATCCCATGGATATTTTGTAGAAGTTCGTCTTTCAGCCATCTTTATTGCTACTTCTGGCTTGCACATTTTGCCACATTATGAGCTTTGCAAGCCTGGTCTTTTTGCTGTTGGATCTTGGATTGTTCAAACATACTCTTGGCAAGGGGAATTTGAGGGTGGGTGAACTCACCATTTGACTGAATTCCCTCCTCATGCACTGTGAAATCATCCCTCCTTTCCTCATCAGTTGTTTCACTGTGATTGGGAGACATTTTTTCATCGTCATCATCCACAATTTTTCCTCTCAGTGAACTAGCATGAGCTGTTCTTGTTTTGGAGGCATATGGATTATGAAGTCCAGTGAATTTTCTTTATGGACCAGAGGCAAAAATTCATAAAGTTCATCAACTGCCATGCAAAACATCAGTTAACACATCAAAAAATTAATAAAGACTGGTCATACTCACAATCTTCAATTGGCTCCTGAGATTGGACTGTCTTTCCTTTAGGTGCCATATCCAACATATGAAAAAAAACATATAAAAAAGTGAGAAGCTTTATACTCCAACATCAAAATGATTACTTTGATTAAGCGTCAATTCCTGATTTCCCTCTGACAGACCGCTCCGCGTAACATTTTGAAATGGTCTTTTTTGTCTCCCTGCATCAACCTGCTTTTCATTGCCCACATGAACCTGAGATCCTGATGAAATATTGAGGGTTGGCTGTTTAATTTGCCCAAAGGGTTCCTGGGATGCAGCTGGATTCCACCCAGGATTGAGGAGGAAGTCAAATGGAAATTTTGATTGGGTATTTGCCTTTGTTGAGATTTCACATGTGCTCCCTGACCCCTCAGACAATGCATTTTTGTATTAGTGGGATTTGGGGGAATTTAAGTGACGGAGATATTTGGGATTGACCAAGTGCTTGAAGTTGGAGCAGTCAGATTTCCCACATCAATGTTGAGACCTGATAAATTCATTGAGGATGAAAAAGGGGTAGTGAGTGGAATTTGGGGACTCATTGGTGACTGTGTTTGAACATATTCTATGCTAGATTGACTATCTGAGTCATGAAAAGAACCTGATTGGGATTTATGTGGCTTGGAAGATGACATAAGGGCTAAAAAACTGCATTTATTTTTTTAACTTGATACAATAGAGTGATATGAGATGAAAGCTTTTCAAATTTTTGATAGAGAAATTCTATGGATAGTTGGAACCAAGTCTCTTGTGGAAGTCTAATAAGACTATTTTTAGGAGGATTCTTCCTGCCTACTCTTGATCTCCTCCACTTTTGTCGGAAACCAAAATGCACAGCCTACCTGCATATAATGTGATAGTGCCTTCATCTCAAAGGGGACCTATCATCCATAATTAATCAGATTCAATAGAAATTTCCCCCTCCTCATTGCCACATTGTGTGAATTATTCAAACTGCCAACATATGCATCAAAATTCCCCAGCATCCTGTATCCGTATAATGGTATATTCTCGAATGATTAACCCACAAAAGAGACATCAACCTTTCAAGAAAGGCAAGACAATCCAAATCCAATTCCAACCAATCACCAGGGCAAATCTCGTGTCAATCGTTGGCAATTGACTTCATGTCAAGAAAACGTCAAGCAGGATAAAAGTCGAGCTCACATCAAGCAAAAATCAAGCAAACGTCTAGCACACATCCTACTCTTGTCTTACACCAAATCCTGTGACATCCACCAATATTGGTTCCCCTGTGCCTTCAACTCCGATTCCTCACCACCTGATCATCCCGCAACCGTCCAATGGTTGGTGAAAATTACACAAGACCCGCCTGTTTGCACAAAGACACATCAAAGAGGTCCTTCAGCCAGTCTTGATGTAGGTGGGGGGTTTGACTTCACCAGGTCATCCATGAAAGGACTCCGCCTGAGTGGGATTGTCGTTTTGCAGATGACACTGGTAGAGCCCGCCGCACAATACCGCGGGTGTGGGTGCGCTTGCGTGTGCATTGGCGGGTGCGGGTGCGCTTGCGTGTGAATTGGCGGGTGCAGGTGTGCTTGCATGTGAATTGGCGTGTGTGGGTGCGCTTGCATGTGCATTGGCAGATGCAGGTGCGCTTGAGTGTGCATTGGCGTGTGCGGGTGCGCTTGCGTGAGCATTGGCGTGTGCCGGTGCGGGTGCGCAAGGGCCAATTCCCCTTCCAACATGATGATGGCGCAGTTAGAAATTTTGGATTCTGTGAAAGGTGAGTGTGTGGGTCATTTGATCATTGAACTTGGCTTATTCACACTGTACCCAATGTCAAAATAGTAAGTTCTTTGTGGCAATGTGAAATAATGGGTTTTGCTTGTCACAATTGCATGTGTCTGTCACTAAATTTTGAGGCAGTTATTTCACTAGCAAAATTGCTAATGATTCTGAGAGATTTGCATTTTAGTAGACTAAATATCATGAAATAACAACTTTATCATTACAAGCAGTCCACATGACAGAAATTTGTTATCATACAATCCACAGTTACCTTCTATTTCTTCTTCAGTTATAATAAAGTGTTCATCATCAAAACCAAAAGCTTTATAAATATTCAGATGCGGCCAATATGGTAAGAAATTCACATCAATCTTCAAAGTTTTTATCATCAGAAAGTTATTGTTCAGTATGCTAGATGGCTCAGAGACTTTAAAAATGCTATCAATAATACCAAATCATTGTGAGTTGCCCCTCAGAAAACATATCACACTGTTGCTGACATTTTTGAATTCAGTTGAAAATATATTGTTCCCGATATTAATGTTTGAAACTGGAAAATACCAAGGTGAGACAATCCTTGAAGTGAGAGGACTTGTTGATTTCACGGTAGTGTCTAAGCTGATCTAATCAACTATTTCCCTTGTTGCATGAAAATTCTGTAAGTACTCAACCAGGCAATCATAATTTTCTTGGTCATGGCGGGATGGTTTGTTATATTTATTGTGATTGAACAGGGCAGGTGGCTGTGATTCAAAAAGCTGTTTTATTTCACATGGCACAGATGGAGATTTCAGGAGAACAGAAAGGTTGGAACATCGACAGATATGTTGAAGTAAGGTTTTATCTATATCATCTATTCAGAGTTCCAAGAAGTTAGTCTTATTCAGTTTGGGTGTTTAATAAATGTGAATATATTGATCTTATTAATTGACGTACATATTTTGTTATTTGTTGGCATTTTTGCAAATACTCCAATCAAGCGCTCATAACCCCATGTGGCTGAGGCTTGTTCTGGGCCCCAACTTTGGAAGAGCTCGGGAATATGATCAGCAAAATGATGATTTGGTTTACTTTTCTGTTTTGGGAACAGGTGTTGATTGGAAAGGCGGAATGTTTTGCAATGTTCAGCAAATGCAGTCACATCATCTATTGAAACAGTCCAACTTGTGGCAATGTTGATAGCACTAATCAAATGGAATGTATTCTTGGTTAGTTCATTTGCAAGTTCTTCTGACTGACCCATTTTTCTTTCAATGTTGGCGGATTGGTGTACATCTAATGACATCTGTTGACTGAGCATTAAAAATGGAATATAGACCATATATAAGAGAGCCCATTCAGCGGCTTTTAAGCTACCATGAGAGGGGGAACCCATGTTGCGAGGTACTCTTGTCCATGATGAGGGAATTATTGTCTCAGATATGATTTGTCGGAGATGCTCCAGAGCCTCACCCTTGATCTGGTGATCACTCAGTGCAGTGATATCCAATTAAGAGGGGATTTCAGAAGTGGGGATATAATCCACATCAAATGAAGGAATCTCCGCAGAACCACTAGATGGATGTTCCATGTGAGCGGTGGGCATTGGGAAGTAGTTTTTCTGGGTGGAAGTAGTGAGGAGTGGCTCATTTATTATTTTTGCTGCATCTCTTCTCAGGGAGCAGGCCTCTCTCAATGTGACTTTATCAAGAGAGCTGTTGGAGGTCATGGAATCTGAGTCTGAACTGTTGATGTCATTGGATTTCCTGCGGGAGCTGAGGTAAATTTTTGATTTGGACTCTGGAATGCACAATTTGAAAGTTGCATGATCCTTCAAAATTCCCAGTATTAAATTATGCATTATGTCAAGATTAACCATTCTGTTTGCATCCCAATACGGAAGGTCTTCTGAAATTGAATATCCCACTCCATACTCAGAGAAAATTGCTTGTCTTTGTTGTGGGGTCTCCCAAAGCCATTTGGCAATGGTTGATTTATGATTTTGATATGAGTGTGTGTAGTGAAATTGAGGACCAATTTCTTCAATTTGAGCTTTGTGAATGGTGCAAAAATTACAAGAGTGGTTGCCTGAATGGGAAATAAATCCAGTAAGCTTGCGCATGGCAACCACATCTGCAATGGCTGTGAGAATGGCCACACGGATAAAGGATCCTGAAGACCCTGTTGAGGTGGGTGAAAAATGGTAACCTTGCCATAGCCCTTTGAGCTCCTTGATGAGTGGCATTAATAGGTAATTCAATTGAAGGGAAGTTGGCTCCTTTGGACCAGGGATGATTCCTGCAACATAGACATTCTCTGGCTTCAATCTTTCACTTGGGGGGAGATTAACACAAATAACCATGATAGGTCCAATGCTGGCCAACTGGGTGGACTTTCCATGTGCATTAAACCAGTCCACATAAGTGGAGAAGGCCAATGCACCAGGAATGGACATGAATGAGGTGTCATGGATATTTCTAGTGCCAGTGAAGCGTCTCCAGACCAATCCATCCCAGATGTCACATTTTGGGGAACCTTTGGGAGTTTGGGATAGTTGATGTTGATGCAGAATTTCCATAAGTCCAGCCTGCTGGAGAAATCTGGCAAGCCAATTTTTGAATGGTTGATAAATGAAATGTTTTGTTGGTATAAATTTTTGCTTCATGTTGGTTGTGTTTTGGGTGTGGGGTTCAAATGAATAGATGAATTTGCCTAATGATTGTGTGCAAGGGGGATCATGATCATTTGGGTCATTATGGTGTTGAAAGTGGGGTTGGTCAGTTGTGACTGATTCAGTAAGGCCATTAAGAGAGAAACCTTGAGGACAACATATAGAGTTTTGAATCACTGGTTCCAATTGGAGATGTTCAAATATGGTACTCAGATCTTGAGGTATATGGAATGCAGGAGTGGGAGCACCACCGGAGCTTGAGATGCTGGACTTGATCAGCAGGTTTAGGGCGGGGTTGAGAATGCGTGTAGCCCTGCGGGCTATATTATACCTTAATGATAGAATGGCAGATATTATCATTCCAAGGTCTTGTGGGGGAAGGGTTTCTGTGCAGTTGAATTGAGACCCGGTGCTGTGGAGAAGGTGCTTTGGGCCAATGGTGAATAATCAGCTGGGAATATTTGATCCAATAGAAGTTGTGGGCACTCAGATCCTTATGCAGAAGTAGGGATGTTTGGAAGAGATTTGGGTGCAATGCTTTATTTGAGCTTTTTAATGTGCTGTTTATATTGGAAAGGTGTGAAGGCAACTCCAGGCCTATCACCCTCAGGGGAAGAGTGTGTTTTAGTTGAGCAGTGTTGACACATGCATATACGCATTGAGAAATAGCGGCGGGGTGTCATTGTTGCAGGAATTGGGAGTAAAGTTGGTTTGTGTATAAATATCTATGGCTGCTGTGAAAGTGGTGAGGAGTGTTATTAATTGGCAAAAAAATTGAGTTATTATTTATGAAGGGGGAGATGATTTGAGCTAGCTGAGAATTTTATCCCATTTGTAATGGTGCATGAACTGCAGCTGATAGAGTGTAACATGTCTCATCTGGATGGCAGAATTGGTTAGGAGTTTAATTGGGTAAAATTCCATGTTGCTCAATGCTCATACATATTCTATTTTATTTACACATGGCAATACTGCGGGTTTGACCCTTGAGGGGAGTTCCAATAGGGATGTGTCAACATTGATTTGAGGTGATTGACATTAAAACCATGTATGCTGGCACGCCATTTTACATGGCGTAAACCTTATTACAGACATAACAATATAACTCTATTACATAAGGGGTTTGAGTGCAGCTAAAGTCTTGGTATTTGGTTTGAGTGCAGCAGGCTTTTAATCGGTTGGAATGTGATTTGGATTGTCTCTCCTTTCTGGAAAAGGTGATGTCTCTTTTGTGGGTAAATCCTTCATGAATATACCCCTTTACAGATGTACGATGCTGTGGAATTTCAATGCATATATTGGCAGTTTGGATAATTCACAAAATGTGACAATGGGGAGGCGGAAATGTTATCAAATATGATTACTTATGGATGATGGGTCCCCTTTGAGATCAAGGGAATATTACATTCTATGGTGGTAGGCCGTGCAGGGTGGTTTCCGACAAAAGCGGAGGAGCTCAAGAGGAGGTAGGGAGGATTTTACTAAAGAGAGGCTTATTAGACTTTCAATAAGACTCTTTTTAGAAATATTCATAGAATATCTCTATTCTAACTTTGAAAAGATTTCATCTCATATCACTCTATTTCATCATAACACTGAGGTGTTTTATCTAGTTAAAAATATTACTGTACTTTTTCGGCCCTTATGTCATCTTCCAAGTCACATAAATCCCGTTCAGGTTCTGTTTATGACTCAGATAGTGAATCTAGCATAGAATATGTTCAAACACAGTCACCATTGAGTCCCAACATTCCTCTCACAGCCCCTATCGCATCCTCAATGAATGTATCAGGTCTTAACATTGATGGGGGAAATCCAAAGGCTCCAACTTCAAGCACTTGGTCGATCCCAAATATTTCTGTCACTCCAATTCCCCTGAATCCCACTAATACACAAAGGCATGTGTCCCAGGGGCCAGAAGGAACACCTCAAATCTCATCAAACGCTAATCCCCAATCAAAATTTCCACATGAGTTCCTCCTTAATCCCGGTCAGAATCCAGTTGCATCCCAGGATCCCTTTGGCCAAAGTAAACAGCCAACCCTCAATATTTCATCATGATCTCAGGTTCATGTGGGGGATGAAAGGCGCGTGGATGGGGGGCGACAAAAAAGACCATTGGAGAATGTAACTTGGAGTTGTCTGTTGGAGGGAAATCCAGGATTGACGCTTCATCAAAGTAAGTTATTTTAGTTTTGGAGTATAACCTTTTTCACAATTTGATATTTTTGTTTCATGGGTTAGATATGGCACCTAAAGGCAAGTCAGTCCAATCTCAGGAGCCAATTGAAGATTGTGAGTATGACCAGTCTTCATTAATTTTTTGATGTGTTAACTGATGATGTGCATGGCAGGTGATGAACTTTATGCATCTTTACCTCTGGTCCATAAAGAGAAAGTCACTGGACGTCATCATCCATATGGCTCCAAACCAAGAACAGCTCATGCCAGTTCATCAAGAGAAAAAATGGTGATGATGAGGATGAGAACATGTCTCCAACTCAAATGGGAACAAATGATGAACCAAGGAGGGACAATTTCATGGCGCATGAGCATGGCACTCAGTCAAATAGTGAGTTCACCCATCCTCAAATGCCCCTTTCCCAGAGTATGCTTGAGCAATCCAAGGTCAGACAGCAAAGGAACCAGGCTGGTAAGGCTCACAATGTGGCGAAACATGCAAGCCAGAAGGAGCAAAAAAAATGGCTGAAAGCAGAACTTCCAGATAATGTCCATGGAATGAGATCAGAAGTACATGCCCATTGCCTGTTCCCACTCAAAGTGAGGGATAAGGATTTTTCCTCACTACCAGCACCACCAAGCACAGAAGAGCATGAAATTGCAATTCAAGTGGCTGGTCAGCTCGGATATGTCCCCAAGGATGTTTTCAATGAGCCATCAACACAGGTCAGTGTCAGGGTTTCCAAAGCTACGGCAAAAATGAGCTCCACAAGCTAGGACTAAAGCAATTCACTTGGGACTGGGAGAGCTCATGGCAACATCTGTTCAATGAGCTGATTTCTATGGTGTTTTACCGTACATTCTGTCTTTCACTGGTCAGCACCGAGTATCATCATTACTGTTGGAACAAGGATCATAATAACTATGGGGTTGTGGCGGCTTTAATGGAGCGATATTTCACTTATTTGAAAAGAGAATGGAAGTCTATTCAAAAGGATGCGGAGTATTTGGTTAAAAAGAAGGAGAATCAAAAGCTCGCAAAGATTTTTCAAAGGGTTAGTTAATGTATCTCTTCTTCGTTGTGAGCAAAGACTGATGATGATCTACTTGATTATGTGCAGACCTGTGAGCGCCGTCGTGAATGGTGTGATACGGCTAAATTTCCCATTCTAGCATCACAATTCAATGACCCTTGAGTATGTTCAGATACTGAGGAGGTACTGGAAAATGGCTGTCAAGTTTACCGCAAAGTGGGATTATGCTGGCGCTCCCAGTTATTTAATGAATTGGTATTAAAAATGGATTCAGACATAGAGTTTTGTAATTGCATTAAAAAAAAGGGTAAAAAAACTATTGATAGATTGCCAGAATTACCATCGACAGATGATGGTGATATTCCAGAAGGCTTATCATTGCAGGTATTTGATCAAGATTGGCTCAAAAGCTGTAGTAAGATGCAGACTAGCGCCCTCAAAATACTTGACATGCCAGTTATTAGGCCAAATGGTGATGCTCTGCAATAACTTAGTAAGATAAATGTATAGCACCGTTACAAATTAACATTTTGTGAATTATTTGTGCAGGTGTAATACAATCTGATTATTATTTCTTAAAGATGCAACAACTTGCTAAATATGTCAGAATATAGACAATATGAGTTGGACTGTATCACTGTCTCCCTTAGAAATAATAATCTATTGCTTGTTTTCATTGAGGAAATATTGAAGGAGTTCAATCCAGCTCATGGTGTTCATAATTGTGGACATGTGCCAGGGTGCACAGGTGTGATCAACTTGGTCATACACAAATTATATAATATCAGTAAGGCTCACGCAGTTAATGATTTTTTTTTCTTGGACCTATTGGTGTTTGGAAAATGGCATTCCCATAAGGAAGAATTTTAGAATAGAAATACAATTAGGGTCCAAGATGAGCTTGAAAGGTACCTTCTGCATGTTGACCCAACTGAATGAGGAGTGATATAGTGGATGACCTTTACAGGTTGTTGTTGGCCAATACGATGGAGTCGATCAACAACCTGAGCCTCAATGGCTGGGTCCCAATTGGGCTCCTGAAAGTGTGGATGTCATGGGCCGCAAATCAGGGAAGAATTTTGGGGGTCCCCTCACCATTAAATAGACCATATTAGCACAAGTTATATTGATGCCAGTTCCAGCTGCAGCAATGGATGCAATCAGTACTTCACATTCAGGATTATTGAAGAAATTCTGCAGTGCCTTCTCCTGTGCTCGTGCTGTCATTGTTCCATCAATTCGTACTGAAAGGATAGAGTGATGGGCAATTACAATACCAATTCTACAATATGAAAAAGTCAGATGGATTCAATTGGTAATGGATGCATATTAAAATTAAAGCACAAATCAAGAAATTGGGTCCATTGGGTATAAACCACCGATTTGGTTGGACCACACCTTCTTTGTTTGTTCTTCATTAAGCTTTGTAGGAGCTGTGCAATTTCAAAACTCATCATGCATGTTTCCACATCCACAATAGTTTCTGTGATTGTTGGGGAGTTATCCTGAGTGCTCCTGCCCTCGGGGTCTTCCAAATCTGCCTCCGCAATTGTGTTAAGCATGATGTGATGGTTACAACATATTTGCAGCTTATTAATATTTCTGAAAAATTCTCCTGGTCCTTTGCTTTTGGATGATAGGAGTTCTTCATATAATGTGGAATATTCTTTCTGCATGGTTGCGTTGAGTGGGAGCAGCTCATAATGATGGCTAATAGTGGGGAGGGAGTCCAGATGTGTGGTTTTGGTGCGGCGCAAACTTAAATGCCGCAATGCCAAATGCAAAATATCATTGCAACCTTTGGAAATACTACTCAGGATGAATGGTGACCAGTTATCTTGATTGGTGCTCTGGGGTTGAGTGATGAATGATATTATGCCCAAAAGGTCATAAATGGTGTTGTGAATAGGTGTGCCCATTAAACATATTTGACGGGATGAAAGGATGCTATTAATGGCACGGTGAGTGGCAGTTTATTGAGAGCGAATATACCTATAAGATGGGGCAAGGGTTATTGGATATAAAAGGTAATTTGAATCATTTAAGCTCAGCCACTCACTGTGCTTCATCCAAAATTATACGCTGCCCATTGATTTGAAAAATGAATGATTTAGAGGTATTGGTTTGCTTAAATTCTTGGGTGATAGTATTGTAAGAAGTGATGATGATATCATATTTTAGGATGTCGGCCTTGGATAATGAGTAACAAGTGGGACCATGGTAGATTTTGGCATTCAGCGCTCCAGCCTGAGCATGCTTGGATCTTTCTGATTGCCAGTTGGTAATTAAACAAGGGGGGCAGATGATCATGGTGGGCGTGGAGCGATGGGGGTTTGCAATCATCCGCTCCTTGGAGGTACCAATTAGAGCAATGGACAGAATGCTTTTACCTAATCCCATATCATCCGCGAGCAGCCCTCCAAGAGGTGTATTGGTTGAAAGGGATTCAAATGAGCTAACGACCTTGTTTGTAATGATGCGCCTGGCATTAAAAGTGGATCCTGGGGGTGAGGTGCCCCAAAGGCTACGGGCTGATTGGCCATTGGGGATTTCTCAATCCCAGAGAAAGGCTAGTCCGGTCTTTTGATGAGGGAGGAGGGGGGTTTTAATAATGGCATGGGGCGGGGTCATCATGGGGAGGTGTGATCCACTGGGTAATTGTATCAGTTTTTGCTTGGAAATCAATGATGAAACAGCAGGATATGAAGCTGGCGTTGAGTTTGAAGCGGGAAAGGTCGGAGTAAAGAGTTGACATTGACTATGAGTATTACCATCATATTCTTTGGGCATTTTAAGCTTGAAATCTTGTGTTCGAAAGCTTTCCATTATGAATAAATTGTTTGGATACCATGTGAAGAACATCAATGCTAGATTGGGTTTCTGAGATGAGGAGGGATCATTTGCATCAGTCATAAATACTCCCTCAACAAATAATATTTGAGTAGGATTGGATTGGCAATTTCCAATCCATGCCCCCCCAGGACCACAGTGCATGAAAGCTTTTGGTGCCCCAAGGAATGGTATCAACGTTTTGGAAAGGGTTCCAGGTAGAGAGCCAATAGCACGCTGGTGATTGGGGAGATAAACAAATATGTTGTGTTGAATGTGCCATATGATTATCCAAGAAGCTAAGTGGGAATTCTCAGCATTTAAGGTTATATCACTATTTATTCGAATATGAATATTAATCATCTCAATGCAAAGAGGTTGTGAAGGGGTTGACATGATGGCTATTTTAAATTATTTGGGGACAGTTGGAAATTATATGATCAGGAAGGGTTAGCTAAAGGGAATGAAGACAAATAAGCGCTGGTGGGGAACTTATATGAGAGGCAGAAATGGGGTCAAGGGGGGATGGCCTGTGGTTACGTGCATGGTCTTGATGGGGGTGGGCCTCTTGGGCTCATAATTTTCATATCCCATTTGGGGCATATATCAAGGCAAGGTGGCCAAAATGCGGGTGCACCGATATGACTGCTGGATCTTCAGCAATTTACAAAACCTTTGGTGGAACAAGGTTGAAATTAGCATATCCGAAATTGGGTGGGTTGTAGCAACCTATTGTGGAGGGGCATATTAGAGGCATGGAGCCATGTTTGCTGGTGTGACAGCGAACAATGAGCGTATCCTCCCCAGCATAATTGTCGCACAGGGACCTACTGGGAAATGTTGGCGCTTTCAAAGGGCAATCTCACTGTGGGGATGTTTGTGTGTGGGCGGGTGAGATAGTTTGGTGGCGTGCCACCAAATATGAGTTTGATTTTGCGTGAAGTTTTTTGATGACTGATGCCTACTGGGCTTCCAGGGGGGATGTGTGGCATGATCAAAGGGGGCACGGACCGTGAGCCGTGATCCACGTATACATTCACCCCTATTGCATTTGAGGGGGGTACTAATCCACCGAGATTGGCATCAGGGTCTGTGCCTCACACGTGTACGAATCTCCGGAGAAAGAGGCCACCCGCCCAAGGGAATTTTTGGCTGCAAGCCAGGCCCCACAGCTTGTGCGGGGCGCGTGAGAGCGTGCAGAAGATTACCCGTGGTTGGAGATCCCCACGCAAACATAACCAGCCTCAGCAATCATAGGCCGGGATTATTCTAATGTGGATGAGGGTGAAGCAAATCCACACTGATTGGCCTCAGGTTTCCACGGGTGAGCAGGTGAGCGTCTGCAGTCAATCTGACCACCCGACCAAGAAAATAGCCTGTCGGAAGACTCGCAGTAAAATTTCTTCCAGGTGTGTGAAAGCTGCCTGCATATGACCCGTCGGGGGGTGCGTATGAAAGCGTGTGGCTGCCCAACAATGAGAACGCGCAATCAACAAGTGGGGCCAGTCATTGTTTGCCCCGACAATGGCACTGGATGGAATCCACTGTTTGTGTATGACCCAAATAAACAGTCATCCCACTATGGCCCACTTACATCCACTTGGATTACATGCGCATCTGTGACGTAGTTAGGTAGAGCTGTCCAACAAGGTGCAACAAAGGGATGCAGTTGAGATATATGACTCGATGGCTTGACGTGATTGCATGTTACATTGTTGAACAGCTTTTGCTCTGCCCAGCAGCATACATTTACAAAGGTGTACTGCATACTACAGTGTTGGCTGTACAGATTAGGATGGTGTAATCACCAGGGCGAATCTCGCGTCAATCGTCGGCGATTGACTTCACGTCGCACCGCGGTCAGTATAAAATCTTGCTTCAGTCGCGTTAGTGTCACTTTATAGTCACTGGATTTAGTGGGTCACGTCACGTCAGCGTCAAGACAACGTCAATCGTCACATGTGTCACATGAGAATGTCACTCAAAGCCCAAACCCATTTCAACACTATGCGCAACGTTCGTGTAATTTCACCTCATTGGCTTCCGCCTCCCCGACGCTTAGCATGCTTACGCACCCGCACCGCCCTCCATCTGGATGAGACTCCAACACTGCCCGCCCCTCTCCGTCCTCACCACTCCTTACGCTTTCACACCCCCGCCCCTACCATCCTCACGCTTGTGTAATACCCTCCCGACATGCCTCCGACAACGCTTACCATCCTTACGCTCATGTAGTGCCCTCCCGACATGCCTCCGACACCACTGATGACCCTTACGCTTGTGTAGTGCCCTCCCCACATGCCTCCGACACAGCTTACCATCCTTACGCTCATGTAGTGCCCTCCCGACATGCCTCCGACAACAGTTACCCTCCCTCCCGACATTCTCCCGACACTGCTTACCATCCTTACGCTCATGTAGTGCCCTCCCGACATGCCTCCGACAACAGTTACCCTCCCTCCCGACATTCTCCCGACACTGCTTACCATCCTTACGCTCATGTAGTGCCCTCCCGACATGCCTCCGAAAACAGTTACCCTCCCTCCCGACATTCTCCCGACCCTGCTTACCATCCTTACGCTCATGTAGTGCCCTCCCGACATGCCTCCGACAACGCTTACCCTCCCTCCCGACATTCTCCCGACACTGCTTACCATCCTTACGCTCATGTAGTGCCCTCCCGACATGCCTCCAACAACAGTTACCCTCCCTCCCGACATTCTCCCGACACTGCTTACCATCCTTACGCTCATGTAGTGCCCTCCCGACATGCCTCCGACAACAGTTACCCTCCCTCCCGACATTCTCCCGACACTGCTTACCATCCTTACGCTCATGTAGTGCCCTCCCGACATGCCTCCGACAACAGTTACCCTCCCTCCCGACACTGCTTACCATCCTTACGCTCATGTAGTGCCCTCCCGACATGCCTCCGACAAGGCTTACCCTCCCTCCCGACATTCTCCCGACACTGCTTACCATCCTTACGCTCATGTAGTGCCCTCCCGACATGCCTCCGACAACAGTTACCATCCTTAAGCTTCCGTACTACATCCATAGTGTGTACGGTGGCTTGTTGGCGTACACAATGGACGCCATCGCCGAAATATGCTGAGTGGCCTTCTCTGCCAACAGGACCTCAGGGGAAATTGGTCAGTATATTCACAATGTTGTGGCTAGGGTTTAAATCATGAGACTCACAAATTAAAACCTAATAAGTGGACTATTTAAGACAAGAATTGTGTCTCCTGTTTCGCCGACAAAACCATTTTATTTCATATCAATCAAATGAACACTTTGCTTAGTCCTTACCTCATGAGCATTGAATAGTTCAAAAGTTGACTTTAGTAGGTTTCTCACTAGTCAACTTTATTCAATGTCTCACAGGGAAGTGATTTCATTTGCATGATATGAAATAATTTGCAAAACATCGCCTCCTTCAATTTCCCGACAAATCGCATTTGCACCTTTTTTCTTGAATTTGGATCTTTTATCAAAAAATTTTCAAACAAGTTAGCAATCAACTCGTCACCATCTATTTGCTTAATAAACTACCTCCGCTATGGCCCGAACCCCGGGAAATTCAACAGAATTCAATGAACAACCAACTTCAGCCCCAGAGAGTGGAAGTGAAATCTCTGATATCGCCAGTAGTCGTGAATTAGGCATTGAAGTAGAGAGCCAGTCACATGAAGATAATCAAGATCCACCAGTTCTTCCGGAATGTGAGTATGCATCCATCTTTAATATTTCAAATCTCTCAAAACCTGATATTGTGTCATAGCCTTTATTTCAGGGCAGCCTCCAAGCTCTCAGAAACCGAATTTTAAAAGTTATGAGAAGGAAAAGACTGTTGAACCTTGTGCACCGACAGAAGATGATGGGCAAGATGATGTAATTTTCAGTGGGGAGGTGGAAATTATATCCAAGGAACAATTTGTCTCCAACATTGCTCAAACAATCCCAAGGCTCGAAAAAATCCAAAATGATAGTAAAATTCCTGATTATGTGCGTCAAAAGATTGCTGAAGCCATGAGCCTGCTCAAAATGGATTTGAACCGTAAGTCCATTACTAATTCAAAACAAAATTGATAAAAATAGCTGCTTACAATATATGGGCAGGTGTGGAGGTGGGAGAATCTCTACCTGAAGGATCTCGAGTCGTAATTGGATTTCCAGGCAAAGGATTAGGAAAAAGACCAAATATACATGCGACCAAAAAAACAACCAAAAAACGCCGTACCTTTGAAGCCGCAAACGATTCTCGCGATCAAGGTGATGAAATTATCAATGTTGAAGGGGACCATATTGATAATGAACCTCCGCATACTGAACCCCCCCCAATACTCAATGAAACAATCCATGATGAAGCTCCACATACTGAAAGTCCCCCGATACCCAATGAAACAATGCATGATGCAACCCCTCCCGCCTCTCCTCGGAATATTCAAGCCTTTCAAGAAAGGGAAACAATTAAACATGATACAATGGGACGAGATATGACTGATATAATTCCCGACGCTGAGCCCGAAGTGTCATCCGCTGCGAATTTTCAAGGAATATTTTTATCCCGCATGGAAGAGTTTGCAGGCGTTTTGAATTATCATTCCAATATTACTCAACAATCATGGAAAAGGGGGCTTGATAATATCAATAGGATTTACAAAAATAGATGGGACAATTTACCAACAAAGGATGCTCATACATTCCTGCCCGTTGGTATTAAGGTGATCAGTAACCGAGATCTTAAAATGTCGGCTTGGCTGCAGGACCTTGAGATGGCAGGTGAGTTTTTTTTTATCTTTGTGCATGATACTTGATTATTGGCTGTTGACTGGTGATATAAATTGCAATATACAGGGTTAGATTTTTTTAAGCCAACCGAAACAGAAGCGTTTTTTGATCACAACATTTGGAATCTCAAATTGATGAAGGAATCAGCTAAACCTCCAGATAATCTCCCAAAATCTGAACACTCCTTCTTCAAAATGGTTCAGAGCCTTCTTTACCCCGCCAATCCAGTTAAACATTTTTGGGCAAATGTTATGTTTGAATCCATTAGTTTAGTCTCATACGATGTGATTGCACCCAAACCATATGTTGCACCAACATCAAATTCAACCGATCCTCTTGGACTCGAACGGGGAGCAGTTGAATACCTTGCCTCCTGCTTGAGTAAATCGAAGCAACGTGCAACCCAACTCAGCATTGAAGGTGGCGGGGCTGACAATGAGATATCCACAAAGCCGCACAAGAACCTGGAGGATCTAATGGATACAGTTATCCATTTGATGATTGCATACAACATGGTACGTGCACATACAAAGGTCGAAGTTAATGGCATCAAAGGCAAACTCACAAACTCAAAAAAAAATGAGGCCATCAAAGATCTTTTGGCGTGTCACAGTAATCTTGGAATCAATCGAATTTGCTATGGTATATTAGCGGCATTCTGTGCGGCGGGGGTTCGTGGTTTGATGGTATGCTCAGATGACTGGAGAACAAGCTCAGTTAAAGGGGCTTTAGCACTAATTGACATTTCCGCAAAACTTTCAGAGGGTAAAAATCTAGTGGAGCCAGTGTGGCTACGTACTAATAAGTATATATGTAATTTACTGAATAAAAGTTTCTTCTCATCAGAGTCTTTTAACCCCACTGTACCTCTTAGATTTGATTTTGCACGATGCTTAGTATTAGACTTTGGTGATGCCTGGGTGGCGAATCGCGGGCTTGGTTCAAGTGATGAGGTCACCTTGACGGTACCCAGGTCAGCTAAACTCATAACCAGGATTGACCCGTTTTAGATTAGCTTTGTACTAGATAGATTGTAATTTAATTTTGCAAAGTTATTTATGAATTTAATAATCATGACTTCCTATCCTACTACTGCCCGGATGCCACAGTCTGAGTACCAATAGTAATTGTACGGCGGCATGCCTCCGTACATCATTGCAAAGACTCCGACAAGACGCAAGCTGAGTCAGGCATTGTGCCCGCGAGTAGCACACGCGGGGGCATTGCGGGAGGTCGCGTGTATCACTTCACGCCAGCCCATAATAGGCAAAAGGTTCCTGTGTCTTTCAAGAGGAGTGGGATAACTAGGGATCCGCAGCAGGATGCATATTGCATTTGCGTGTGCTTGCAATATTCCAAATTGCTGGATTGGAAAGTGATTGCATGGGAACATCAATGTGTAAAATTGAATAATGCACTATCCACTGCAATTTTCAGGTTCAGGTATTTGAGATCGTGAATTTGCCAAGGTCAGGCGTGAGCTTTCTTTTTAGCCGCAATTAAAAAAGATTCATCCACCGCAATCCAATTTAGGTGATATTGAGAAATCAGTAATCATTCGGTTTCATTTCATTTTCTGCTGAAAGCATGCCATTCACGAAAAAAGGAAAAGAGCGTAAAAGGGAACTCGCGAGAAAGCGTCGGGCTGAGGAAGGAAAGTGTGAGTTACTCGCTTAATCTCAGTGTATATATATAGATATATATATATGCTTCCACATTTATGTGGCACCCTCATTGGGCCCCACTGAAGAACATGGGCTTTAGTCGGTTCAGAT
Organism: Austropuccinia psidii; assembly: GCA_023105745.1. Taxonomy (NCBI): domain Eukaryota; kingdom Fungi; phylum Basidiomycota; class Pucciniomycetes; order Pucciniales; family Sphaerophragmiaceae; genus Austropuccinia; species Austropuccinia psidii. The sequence goes on along the minus strand of JALGQZ010000004.1, from coordinate 23,127,945 downwards.
TGTGCCAATGTCATGTGGGCTCCAACAGGGAAGTCAAAGGATGTGTGCCGAAGAAAGCTCCTTGGCAGTATCTGATATCTTGTGTGCTTCAACACATAGTGATCCCGCAACCACTCGGGAATAGTAGCAGATCCCAAAAGACAAATGAGCGCAAAACGACCCGAATGAATAGGTTTTTTTCCTCCTCTCGCCCAACAGCACAAATATCAATGCCAGTATCAGCAAATATCACCCCAAGTGAAATTCGGAGGGTGGTGGATGTCAATCAGATCAAACGCATTCACTTTGGCCGTGTGGCAATTTTCTCTTCAACCGGATTACTCATTGCCCTTGTTGAATTCCGACCATTCACAACAATGAGTGAAGTTGAGGTCAATCAATGGGATGAATTATCACAATTCTTATTTTGCAAAAAGAGGTTCACTGACCCTATTGCAACAAATGGAGCATTACTGGAGGGATTTATGTTCGCGATTGGGTGGCGCAAATGCACCACGAAGAATGAACAATTTGGTCTGTATGGTAGTGCTGGCAAAATTGAAAATGCAAAAGATGAATGGCGGGACCGAGGTGCCAATCTTAGCTCGGTGGGTCGCATTCTAGGTCAATCCTTACGATATGTTGGGGATAATTTATTTCAGAAGATTCAAAATTGCTACAACTCATTGGGGGTTCCGTCTTTTGATCAAGTCAACTATGAAGGCGATATTCCGGCAAATCAGGGTGCATTCGAGTTCGCTTCCGCACTCACTTTCACCATGAATGGATTCAAAAACGCACCTCATGTTGATAAGGATGCATCGCTGTATGCTTCGGGATGGTGGTTTCAAGCTGATAAGCGGACCGGCCAAATTCAAAGAGATGCGTCAAAGCGGTGTACAGGGGGAAATTGATTTTCCCAAATGAGCATTTTTGGATTGATCTATCCACATGTCATGGGCTCATTCAGGTAGTGTGGGCCAGTAGTACATTTGTTCATTATACTGATCCAGCACAGGACAACGAAAGCACGACACTAGTGGGTATGTCCGCACAATGCTCAAGCAGGTTAGCAAAAACAATGCGGCAAAAAAGCAATGGCTATTATGAGATTGGCGAGAGAGCGGGCTATCAAATCAGGGATGGTAATACAATCTCATGCCGATTCAAAGAATGAGGAGATTTGCAAGTGGGTTGGGTAAGTAATGGTGAGGTAAGGCAGAGGACAATATACACCAGGATTGGATGGATTCGAGTGCGGGAGATGGGGTGTCTCACATGAAAAAGGGGTGAAGTGGATTATGTACGGTGGCATGCCATCGTACATCGGTCCTGGTTTGTTGCTATTGTCCAGGATGCCAATGCTTCACACGCGAATCCTCATGCTTGTGCAGGTTCTGACAATGCTAAAAGTTCCTTACGCCTATGCGGGGGGCCATCGCTACACACGCCAATCCTTATGCCTGTGCAGGCTCCCGAAAGTTTACACGCCAATCCTTACGCCTTTACAGGCTTTCGACGATTCACACGCCAATTCTTACGCTTGTGAAGCTTCCCCACAATGCTGAAATTTTCTTTAGCCTGTGCAGGATCCCAAGAATTCACACGCCAATTCTTACGCCTGTGCAGGCTCCCAACAATTCACACGCTAATCCTTATGCTTGGGGAGGGTCCCAAAAGTGCTAAAATTCCTTACGCCTGTACAGGCTTCCGACGTTTCACACGCCAATCCTTACGCATGGGAGGGTTGCCAACAATGCTGACAAATTCTTACGCCTGTGCAGGCTCCCAACAATTCACACGCCAATCCGTATGCCTGTGCAGGCTCCCAACAATTCACACGCCAATCCTTATGCCTGTGCAGGCTCCCAACAATTCACACGCCAATCCTTACGCCTGTGCAGCCTCCCGACAAGTCACACGCCAATCCTTACGCTTGTGAAGGTTCTAGCCAATTTAAACAATTCAATACATGAGTAAGACTAATAGCGTGTGACCATAGGAAAGGCCATGTTTCACGAATCTGGACTCGATTGCTCACATACGGGAACCTCCCCCTTTTTTACAGTTAAGAATGGGTATGGCTCTAAACCATGGGAGAAGAAAATATAGGAGAGGATAACGGCAACTATTGGCGCATTTTGAGAAAAAGAGGTTCACGAAAACAAATACTCACTCAAACTCTTGGTGGGGCACTTACAAAAATAATTCTCATGCAATCAGGGTTTTTCTCTAAGGAGGAAATAAGTAATTTTTACGTGAACAAAGAATGTAATAGAATTTGAACATAACAATAATTTAAGACAAATATTTTATTCAAAAGAAAGTATTACAAAAAATAAAAAGAGGAAATAATGACATTTTTTTTAAATTTTTATTTTTCGAGGAATTTGGAGACCATCCCGGTTATGTCCTCCTTTGGATAAGCCTCCAGTGCCTGGGCAAGGAGGGAGTTTAGTTCCTCCCGGAATTCCCGGTGCATCTCATTTCGATGAGTTGCATCCACGAAAGGAATCATGTGGAGCAAGCGACGATGCTCCAACAAGATTCGGTTGATCGAATCGTGGACGATGGCTCGAGGAATCATTAGGGTCGGTCGCAGGTCGGTGAATTCCTGGCGAGCGTCATCGTGAGAATGAGACGAGCTTGGCACCGGGGGGGAGGAGGCGTTGGGGTTCTCGGGGGCACTGGAAGGGATCTCTGGGGAGGGAACCGGGGTTGGAGTGGAAGGGGAAGATGGTGGAGTCGGTGAAGAAGAAGGGGGATGGGGTGATCCCACGGGCGTATCGTCGATGATGATGATCGAGCGAGGAGTGGCGGGACGATCTGGAGACGGTCGAAGAAAAAATGAGGAAAGGTGAATATGGATCGAAGAGAAAGAAGGGGTGACTTACCATAAGGTTCCTCCGTGGATTGCGTAGGAGCCACCTCAGGTTCTGGCTCACGAGTCGTATCGTCCTCAGGTGGTTGGGACGATGGACTCGGGCCAGGAATAGGTGGCTCTTCGGTTTGGGAGGGTTCTAAAAAAGGAGTAAGAGTCAGTTCACTCGACTCGAAAGTGAAAGTGAAAATGAAATGAAACTTTGGCTGCTTACCACGGAATAATTCCTCAGACCATCGGGTGCCACTCGGGCCTGGAGTGGGTTGCCGGGGGGTTTGCTCGCGAGGCAAACTGGGAACGGGAGAGTCGTGTCGGGGGGGATTTGGGGGGTTTGGTTCTATGAGTAATGGAAAAAAGTCAGTATTATTGCGTGAAGAGAAATGAGATAAAGAGGAGAAATAAAACTTACTTTGGCGTTTGAATCCCATCGGTGACAAGACATGGTGACGATCAGCCCAAGCTCGAATGTCCTCTCGCCATCGCCATCCTTCATCGGCCGGATAATCACTTCGCTCCGGTCGAGGAGTGAAGTGACCATCGGATGGTGGCCTAGGAGGGGGAGTGGACAAATCGATACTGGAGGGGACAGGGCTAATCGTCCGGAATTGTTCCCGTTGGCCTGTTTGGGGGCCCGGCGTCCATTCACGCTCGGAAATGGTTTCATCATCGTCGACCACAAAGGAGTCCTCGCGAGGGCGTCTTGGGCGAGAACTCGTCTGGCCTCGTGGTCGGAAGGGGCGGACAACGAACGAACATTTCTTGTGTGCTTGTCGGCAAGCATCACAAGCGTCGTTCGTCGTCGAGGAGCGAATGCAGGGGATACCCCGCTTGGTGCATAACGTGCACGACATCTAAAAACAAAACAAAACAGGTTAGTAACTGAATAGAAAGTAAGCAATCAAGAAAGAAAAGGAAGACATACAATGATTTATATAAATTTAAAACGGAATCAATATAAAAACGCTCTAGTCGGAAGTTTTTAAAAGTCTGGAAGGAAGTCGTGAAGAAAGAAAAATATTAATATCGGTACATAATGTTGACGAAAGTTTAATTGGAGAAAACGTACAAAGTAGATAGAAGTGGGGTTCTGAAAGTATTAGCAGGAAAAACAAAAAGCGAGCAGGAAGGGGAGTGGGGTTAGTCGAGTGCGAAAGAAAAGACTGGAAAGGCAGGAAGACGAGGGGGAATACGCACAAGAAGGACAAACGCGGGTGAGGTTGAGCGAAGTGGAGCGGGTGAGAAAGAAAGTGAAGTGCGTGTCGTGTGAAGATGGTCTTTTATACCAAGGTGAAGCTGAGACGATCTCAGCAGTTGCAGCACCCGCAAAAGTCTCAGCTTCAAGGCGTGTGGGCAAAATTGAAGCTGAGTCTCAGCGAATGCTGCAACTGAGAAGTGAAATGCTCGCGTGAGGCAGAAGAACAATGGGGGTCTGGCTGAGTATTTCAATTTATTGAATTGTCAAGCTGAGTATTGCAATTTATTGAATTGTCATGCTGAGTCAAATCCCCTTTGTTTCCTTAAATTGCCACCCGATCACCCAGGAGGGTGGTCGTGAGGCCCTTATTGATTGTGCATTGTGGGTGCAATGCACAAGTGACCACGGAAAGATCACCGGCCTTATGGCCTGGTGATAGTCTTTGAACAAAGGGGGGGGCTGTAAGACAAGTGAATACAGCGTGAGCTTGCCTCGACCCATTGCTCAGGTTTGCTTTCGGGTCATAATTGAAATGCTCAGTGGCTGAACATTTTAATTGCACAGTAATTGAACAATTGATATAACAATATCAAATGCACCGCTGAGTATTGCAATTTATTGAATTGTCAAGCTGAGTCAAATCCCCTTTGTTTCCTTAAATAGCCACCCAATCACCCAGGAGGGTGGTCGTGAGGCCCATGTTGAATGTGCATTGTGGGTGCAATCCACAAGTGACCCATGCAGAAAAGCACCCGGTGCATTTGGTCACAAGTGACCGCGGCGAGATTACCGGCCATATGGCCTGGTAATAGTATGTGAACAAAGGGGGGGGCTGCAAGACAAGTGAATACAGCATGAGCTTGCCTCGACCCATTGCTCAGGTTTGCTTTCGGGTCATAATTGAAATGCTCAGTGGCTGAACATTGGAATTGCACAGTGATTGAACTATAGATATAACAATATCAAATGCACCATGCTGAGCCATTGCTCAGTCGTTTTTGTATGCGCGCACTCTGAGCATTTGGCACAGCATCGGATGACATTTCAGCCAGGTGCAGCATTTCACACGCTTTGGTGAAGTGCTCCAAACTGAGCCTTCCAATGAACTATTGCAAAAACGTTCATTCCATGGCTTTACTGAGCACTTTCTCACGGTGCTTTTGACCATGACATGCTCAGCTTGCGTGTGCAAATCGGGTGAAACGCAATGCTGAGCATGTGGCACATGAGCTACGTAAATGCAAACGATCGGAAGGTGCATGCACATTTGCTAGATGGATGCAGGCTCAAGTAGTATTACACCTTCCTGATCTGTACAGTACAGTCGACACTGTAGTACGCAGTACACCTTTGTAAATGTACTGCGGGGCAGAGCAAAAAGCTGTTCAACAATGTAACATGCAATAACGTCAAGCCATCGAGTCATATCTCTCACCTGCATCCCTTTGAAGCACCTTGTTGGACAGCTCTGCCTAACTACGGCACAGATGCGCATGTAATCCAAATTAATGTAAGTGGGTCTTAATGGGATGACTTAATATTTGGGTCTAACACAAAGAGTTGATTCACTCCGGTGCCATTGTTGGGGCAAACAATGACTGGCCCGCTTGTTCATTGTCGGGCAGCCACACGCTTTCATACGCACCCCCGATGGGTCATACACAGGCAACTTTCACACGCCTGGAAGACATTTTACTGCCAGTCTTCCAGCTGCCTATTTTCTTGGTCGGGTTGTCAGCTTGACTGCAGACGCTCACCCGCTTGCGCGTGGAAACCTGAGGCCAATCAGTGTGGATTCGCTTCAGCCTCATCCACATTAGAATAACAATCCCAGCCTATGATTGCTGAGGCTGGTCATGTTCGCGTGGGTATCTCCCACCGCGGGTCATTTTCTTCACGTTCTCACACGCCCCGCGCAAGTTGTGGCACCTGGCTTGCAGCCAAAAAATTCCTTGGGCGTGTGGCCTCTTTCTCCGGAGTTCTGTACGCGCGTGAGGCAAAGAGGCCAATGCCAATCTCGGTGGATTAGTACTCGCCTCAAACGCCATAGGGGTGAATGTATATGTGGATCACGGCTCACGGCTGGCGCCCCCTTTGATCATCCCAGACATTCCCCCCTGAAAGCCCAGTATGCATCAGTCAGCAAAAAACTTCAGGCCAAACCAAAGTCATGTTCGGTGGCATGCCACCGAACATATCTCACCCGCCCACACACAAACATCCCCACAGTGAGATTGCCCTTTGAAACTGCCAACATTGCCCAGTAGGTCCCTGTGAACAATTAACCTGGGGAGGATACGCTCATTGTTCGCTGTCACACCAGCGAACATGACTGCATGCCTCTAATATGCCCTCCACAATAAGCTGCTACAACCCACCCAATTTCGGATGTGCTAATGTCAGCCTTGTTCCACAAAAGGTTTCGTAACTCGCTGCAGATCCAGCAGTCAAATGGTGCACCCACATTTTGGCCACCTTGCCTTGATATATGCCCCAAATCGGATATGAAAATTATGAGCCCAAGAGGCCCACCCCCATCAAGACCATGCACGTAACCACAGGCCATCCCCCCTTGACCCCATTGCTGCCTCTCATATAAGTTCCCCACCTGTGCTTGTTTGTCTTCATTCCGTTTAGCTACCCCCTCCCGATCATATAATTTCCAACTGTCCCCAAATAGTTCAAAATAGCCATCATGTCAACCCCTTCACAACCACTTTGCATTGGGATGATTAATATTCGTATTCAAATAAATAGTGATATAGCCTTAAATCCTGAGAATTCCCCCTTAGCTTTTTGGATTATCCTATGGCACAATCAACACAACATATTCGTATATCTCCCCAATCACCAGCATGCTATTGGCTCTCTCCCGGGAACCCTTTCCCAAACGTTGATACCATTCCTTGGGGCACCCAAAACGTTCATGCACTGTGGTCCTGGTGGGGCATGGATTGAAAATTGCCAATCCAATCCTACTCAAATATTATTTGTTGAGGGAGTATTTATGACTGATGCCAATGATCCCTCCTCATCTCAGAAACCCAATCTAGCATTGATGTTCTTCACATGGTATCCAAACGTTCTATTCATAATGGAAAGCTTTCGAACACAAGATTTCAAGCTTAAAATGCCCAAAGAATATGACTGTACTACTCATTGTCAATGTCAACTCTTTACTCCGACATTTCCCGCTTCAAACTCGATGCCTGCTTCATATCCTGCTGTTTCATCATTGATTTCCAAGCAAAAACTGATACAATTACCCAGTGGATCAGACCTCCCCATGATGACCCCGCCCCATGCCATTATTCAAACCCCCCTCCTCCCTCATCAAAAGACCGGACTAGCTTTTCTCTGGGATCGAGAAATCCCCAATGGCCAATCAGCCCGTAACCTTTGGGCAACCTCACCCCCAGGATCCACTTTTAATGCCAGGCACATCATTACAAACAAGGTCGTTAGCTCATTTGAATCCCTTTCGACCAATACCCCTCTTGGAGGACTGCTTGCGGATGATATGGGATTAGGTAAAACCATTCAGGCCATTGCTCTAATTGGTACCTCCAAGGAGCGGATGATTGCAAACCCCCATCGCTCCACGCCCACCATGATCATCTGCCCCCCTCGCTTAATTACCAACTGGCAATCAGAAATATCCAAGCATGCTCAGGCTGGAGCACTGCATGCCAAAATCTACCATGGTCCCACTCGTCACTCATTATCCCAAGCCGACATCTTAAAATATGATATCATCATCACTTCTTACAATACTATCACCCAAGAATTTAAGCAAACCAATCCCTCTACATCATTCATTTTTCAAATCAATTGGCATTGTATAATCTTGGATGAAGCACAGTGAGTGGCTGAGCTTAAATGATTCAAATTACCTTTTATATCCAATAACCCTTGCCCCCTCTTATAGCTATATTCGCTCTCAATACACTGCCACTCACCGTGCCATTAATAGCCTCCTTTCATCCCGTCGAATATGTTTAACGGGCACACCTATTCACAACACCATTTATGACCTTTTGGGCATAATATCCTTCATCACTCAACCCCAGAGCGCCGATCAAGATAACTGGTCACCATTCATCCTGAGTAGTCTTTCAAAAGGTTGCAATGATATTTTGCATTTGGCATTGCGGCATTTAAGTTTGCGCCGCACCAAAACCACACATCTCGAATCTCTCCCCACTATTAGCCATCATTATGAGCTGCTCCCACTCAACCCGACCATGCAGCAAGAATATTCCACATTATATGAAGAATTCCTATCATCCAAAAGCAAAGGACCAGGAGAGTTTTTCAGAAATATTAATAAGCTGCGAATATGTTGTAACCATCACATCATGCTTAACACAATTGCGGAGGCGGAGCTGGAAGACCCCGAGGGCAGGAGCACTCAGGATAACTCCCCAAGAATCACACGAACTATTGTGGATGTGGAAACATGCATGATGAGTAGTAAAATTGCACACCTCCTACAAAGCTTAATGAAGAACAAACAAACAAGGTGTGGTCCAACGAAATCGGTGGTTTATACCCAATGGACCCAATTTCTAGATTTGTGCGTTAATTCTAATATGCATCCATTACCAATTGACTCCATCTGACTTTTTTATATTGTAGAATTGGTATTGCTCTTGCCCATCACTCTATCCTTTCAGCACGAATTGATGGAACAATTACACCACGAGCGCAGGACAAGGCGCTTGAGAATTTCTTCAATAATCCTGAATGTGAAGTACTCATTGCATCCATTGCCGCGGCTGGAACTGGCCTCAATATAACTTGTGCTAATGTAGTCTATTTAATGGTGAGGGGCCCCCCAAAATTCTCCCCTGATTTTCGGACCCTGACATCCACATTTCCAGGAGCCCAATTGGAACCCAGCCATTGAGGCTCAGGCTGTTGATCGTCTACATCGTATTGGCCAACAACAACCTGTACAGGTCATCCACTATATCACTCCTCATTCAGTTGAGGTCAACATGCGGAAGGTACCTTTCAAGCTCATCTTTCACTTGATTGTATTACTATTCTGAAATCATTCCTTATGGGAATGCCATATTCCAATTACCAATAGGTCCAAGAAAAGAAAAAATCATTAACTGCGTGAGCCTTACTGATATTATATAATTTGTGATTGACAAAGTTGATAACTCCTGTTGACTCTGGCACAGGTCCACAATTATGAACACCATGAGCTGGATCGAACTTCTTCAATATTTCCTCAATGAAAATGAGCAATAGAGTATTATTGCAAGGGAGACGGTGATACATTTCAATTCATATTGTCTATATTCTAACATATTTAGCAAGTTGTTGCATCCTTAAGAGATAATAATCAGATTTTATTACACCTGCACAAATAATTCACAAAATTTTAATTTGTCACAGTGCTATACCGTGACCAATTACTAAGTTATTGCAGAGCATCACCATTAGGCCTAATAACTGGCATGTCAAGTATCTTGAGGGCGCTAGTCTGCATCTTACTACAGCCTTTGAGCCAATCTTGATCAAATACCTGAAATGATAGGCCTTCCGGAATATCACCATCATCTGTCGATCGTAATTCTGGCAATCTATCAATAGTTTTTTTACCCTTTTTTTTAATCCGATTACAAAACTCTATGTCTCTATCCATTTTCAATACCAAATCATTAAATAACTGGGAGCGCCAGCGTAATCCCACTTTGCGGTAAACTTGACGGCCATTTTCCAGTACCTCCTCAGTATCTGAGCATACTCGAGGGTCATTGAATTGTGATGCTAGGATGGGAAATTTAGCCGTATCACACCATTCACGACGGCGCTCACAGGTCTGCACATAATCAAGTAGATCATCATCAGACTTGGTCCACAATGAAGAAGAGATACAGTAACTAACTCTTTGACGAATCTTTGCGAGCTTTTGATTCTCTTTCTTTTTTACCAAATACTCGGCATCCTTTTGAATAGACTTCCATTCTCTTTTCAAATAAGTGAAATATCGCTCCATTAAAGCCGCCACGACCCCATAGTTGTTATGATCCTTGTTCCAACAGTAGTGATGATACTCAGTGCTGACAAGTGCGAGACGGAATGTACGGTAAAACACCATAGACATCAGCTCGTTGAACGGATGTTGCCATGAGCTCTCCCAGTCCCAAGTGAATCGCTTTAGTCCTAGCTTGTGGAGCTCATTTTTGCAGTAGCTTTGGAAACCCTGAGACTGAACCTGTGTTGATGGCTCATTGAACACATCCTCGGGGACATAACCGAGATGACCAGCCACTTGAATTGCAATTTCACGCTCTTCTGTGCTGGGTGGTGTTGGTAGTGAGGAAAAATCCTTATCCCTAACTTTGAGTAGGAACAGGCAATGTGCGTGTACTGCTGATCTCATTCCATGGACATTCTCTGGAAGTTCTGCCTTCAGCCATTTTTGTTGCTCCTTCTGGCTTGCACGTTTCGCCACATTGTGAGCTTTGCGGGCCTGGTTCCTTTGCTGTCTGACCTCGGATTGTTCAAGCATACTCTGGGCGAGGCCCAGCTGAGGATGGGTGAACTCACTATTTGATTGAGTGCCTTGCTCATGCGCTGTGAAATTGTCCCTCCTTGGTTCATCATTTCTTTCACTTTGAGTCGGAGACATGTTCTCATCCTCATCATCCACCATTGTTTCTCTTGATGTACTGGCATGACCCGTTCTTGGTTTGGAGGCATATGGATGATGACGTCCACTGACTTTCTCTTTATGGACCAGAGGTGAAGACGCATAAAGTTCATCCCCTGCTATGCAAATCATCAGTTAACACATTAAAACATTAATGAAGACTGGTCATCCTCACAATCTTCAATTGGCTCCTGAGATCGGACTGACTTGCCTTTAGGTGCCATATCTAACCCATGAAACAAACATATCAAATCATGAATAAGTTTCTACTCCAAAATTCAAATGACTTACTTTGATGAAGCGTCAATACTGGATTTCCCTCCGACAGACCGCTCCAAGTTACATTTTCCAAAGGTCTTTTTCGTCGCCCCCCATCCACGCGCCTTTCATCACCCACATGAACCTGCGATCCTGATGGAATATTGAGGGTTGGCTGTTTACTTTGGCCAAAGGGATCCTGGGATGCGACTGGACTCCGACCGGGATTAAGGAGGAACTCACGTGGAAATTTTGATTGGGGATTAGCGTGTGAGGAGATTTGAGGTGTGCCTTCTGGCCCCTGAGACACATGAATTTGTGTATTAGTGGGATTCGGGGGAATTGGAGTGACGGAAATATTTGGGATCGACCAAGTGCTTGAAGTTGGAGCCTTTGGATTGCCCACATCAATGTTAAGACCTGATACATTCATTGAGGATGCGATAGGGGTTGTGAGAGGAATGTTGGGACTCAATGGTGACTGTGTTTGAACATATTCTATGCTAGATTCACTATTTGAGTCATGAACAGAACCTGAACGGGATTTATGTGACTTGAAAGATGACATAAGGGCCGAAAAAGTACAGTAATATTTTTAACTAGATAAAACACCTCAGTATTATGATAAAATAGAGTGATATGAGATGAAATCTTTTCAAATTTAGAATAGAGAAATTCTATGAATAGTTGGAACTAAGTGTTGTGTGGAAGTCGGATAAGACTCTTTTGAGGAGAATCCTCCCTGCCTCCTCTTGAGCTCCTCCGCTTTTGTCGGAAACCACCCTGCACGGCCTACCAGCATATAATGTGATATTTCCTTGATCTGAAAGGGGACCCATCATCCATAGGTAATCATATTTGGTAACATTTCCGCCTCCCCATTGTCACATTTTGTGAATTATCCAAACTGCCAATATATGCATTGAAATTCCCCAACATTGTACATCTGTAAAGGGGTATATTCATGAAGGATTTACCCACAAAAGAGACATCACCTTTTCACGAAAGGCAAGACAATCCAAATCACATTCCAACTGATTCAAAGCCCGCCGTACTCAAACCAAATACCAAGACTTTAGCTGCACTCCAACCCCTTATGTAATAGAGTTATATAGTTATGTCTGTAATAAGGTTTAAACCATGTACGATGGCGTGCCAGCGTACATGGATTGAATGTTGATCCCCTCAATTCAATGGTAACACTTCACTAATGGAACCCCCTCAATGGTCAAACCCGCACTATCACAATGTGTAAATAAACTAGAATATGTATGAGCATTGAGCAGCATGGCATTTTACCCAATTAAACGCCTAACCAATTCCGCCATCCAGATGAGACATGTTAAACTTTATCCACTGCAGCTCATGCTCCATTACAAATGGGATAAAATCCTCAGCTGGCTCAAATCATCTCCCCCTTCATAAATAATCACTGAATTTTATTTCCAATTAATAACACTCCTAAACACTTTCACATCAACCATAGATATTTATACACAAACCAACCGTACTCCCAATTCCTGCAACAATGACAACCCAGCCATATTCCTCAATGCGTATATGCATGTGTCAACACTGCTCAACTCAAACACATTCTTCCCCTGAGGGTGATAGGCAAGGAGTTGCCTTCACACCTTTCCAATATAAACAGCACATTAAAAAGCTCAAATCAACCATTGCACCCAAATCTCTTCCAAACATCCCTACTTCTGCATCAGGATCTGGGTGCCCACAAATTCTATTGGATCAAATCTTCCCAGCTGATTATTCACGTTTGACCCAAAGCACTTTCCCAACTCCAGCAGGTCTCAATTCAACTGCACAGAAACCATATAGTGGCAGTCAAACCCTTCCCCCACAAGACCTAGGAATGATAATATCTGCCATTCTATCATTAAGGTATAATTTACCCCGCAGGGCTTCACGCATACTCAACCCCGCCCTGAACCTGCTGATCAAGTCCAGTATCTCAAGCTCAGCTGGTCCCCCCGCTCCTGCATTCCATATACCTCAAGATCTGAGTACCATATTTGAACATCTCCAATTGGAGCCAGTGATTCAAAACTATATATGTTGTCCTCAATGTTTCTCTCTTAATGGCCTTACTGAATCAGTCACAACTGACCAACCCCACTGTCAACGCCATAATGACCCAAATGATCATGATCCCCCTTGCACACAATCATTAGGCAAATTCATCTATTCATCTGAACCCCACACCCAAAACACAACCAACATGAAGCAAAAATTTATACCAACAAAACATTTCATTTATCAACCATTCAAAAATTGGCTTGCCAGATTCCTCCAGCGGGCTGGAATTATGGACATTCTGCATCAACATCAACAATCCCAAACTCCCGAAGATTCCCCAAAACGTGACGTCTGGGATGGATTGGTCTGGAGACGCTTCACTGGCACTAGAAATATCCATGACCCCCCATTCATGTCCATTCCTGGTGCATTGGCCTTCTCCATATATGCGGACTGGTTTAATGCACATGGAAAGTCAACCCGGTTGGCTAGCATTGGACCTATCATTCTTATTTGTCTTAATCTCCCCCCAAGTGAAAGATTGAAGCCCGAGAATGTCTATGTTGCAGGAATCATCCCTGGTCCGAAGGAGCCAACTGCGCTTCAATTGAATTATCTATTAATGCCACTCATCAACGAGCTCAAAGAGCTATGGCAAGGTTACCATTTTGCACCCACCTCAACAGGGACATCAGGATCCTTTATCCGTGTTGCCATCCTCACAGCCATTGCGGATGTGGTTGCCATGCGCAAGCTTACTGGATTTATTTCCCATTCAGGAAACCACTTTTGTAATTTTTGCACCATTCACAAAGCTCAAATTGAAGAAATTGGTCCTCAATTTCACTACACGCGCTCATACCAAAGTCATAAATCAACCATTGCCAAATGGCTTCGGGCAACCCCACAAAAAAGACAAGCAATTTTCTCTGAGTATGGAGTGCGATATTCAATTTTGGAAGACCTTCCGTATTGGGATGCAACCAGAATGGTTAATCTTGACATAATGCATAATTTAATACTTGGAATTTTGAAGGATCATGCAACTTTCAAATTGTGCATTCCAGAGGCGAAATCAAAAATTTACTTCAGGTCCCGCAGGAAATCCAATGACACCAACAGTTCAGACTCAGATTCCATGACCTCCAACAGCTCTCTTGATAAAATCACATTGAGAGAGGCCCGCTCCCTGAGAAGAGACGCAGCAAAAATAATAAATGAGCCACTCCTCACTACTTCCACCCGAAAAAACTACTTCCCAATGCCCACCCCTAACACAGAACATCCATCTAGTGGTTCTGCGGAGATTCCTTCATTTGATTCCGATTACATCCCCACTTCTGAAATACCCTCTGACTTGGATATCACTGCACTGAGTGATCACCAGATCAAGGGTGAGGCTCTTGAGCATCTCCGACAAATCATATCTGAGACCATAATTCCCTCATCATGGACAAGAGTTCCCCGCAAAATGGGTTCCCCCTCTCATGGTAGCTTAAAAGCCGCTGAATGGGCTCTCTTATATAAGGTCTATATTCCATTTCTAATGCTCAGTCAACAGATGTCATTAGATGCACACCAATCTGCCAACACTCAAAGAAAAATGGGTCAGTCAGAAGAACTTGCAAATGAACTAGCCAAGAATACATTCCATTTGATTAGTGCTATCAACATTGCCACAAGCTGGACTGTTTCAATAGATGATGCGACTGCATTTGCTGAACATTGGAAAAAATTCCGCCTTTCCAATCAACACCTGTTCCCAAAACAGAAAAGTAAACCAAATCATCATTTTGCTGATCATATTCCCGAACTCTTCCAACGTTGGGGCCCAGCACAAGCCTCAGCCACATGGGGTTATGAGCGCTTGATTGGAGTATTTGCAAAGATGCCAACAAATAACAAGATATGTAAGTCAATTAATAAGATCAATATATTCACATTGATTAAACACCTGAACTGAATAAGACTAACTTTTTGCAACTCTGAATAGATGATATAGATAAAACCTTACTTCAACATATCTGTCGATGTTCCAACCTTTCCGTTCTCCTGAAATCCCCATCTGTGCCATGTGAAATAAAACAGCTTTTCGAATCACAGCCACCTGCCGTGTTCAATCACCATAAATATAACAAGCCATCCCGCCATGACCAACAAAATTATGATTGCCTGGTTGAGTACTTACAGAATTTTCATGCAA
This sequence comes from Austropuccinia psidii, assembly GCA_023105745.1. NCBI lineage: Eukaryota > Fungi > Basidiomycota > Pucciniomycetes > Pucciniales > Sphaerophragmiaceae > Austropuccinia > Austropuccinia psidii. The sequence continues at coordinate 23,112,725 of JALGQZ010000004.1, read as the reverse complement.
CAAGGGAAATAGTTGATTGGATCAGCTTAGACACTACCGTGCAATCCACAAGTCCTCCCACTTCAAGGATTGTCTCACCTTGGTATTTTCCAGTTTCAAACATTAATATTGGGAACAATATATTTTCAACTGAATCCAAAAATATCAGCAACAGTGTGATATGTTTTCTGAGGGGCAACTCACGACAATTTGGTATTATTGATAGCATTTTCAAAGTCTCTGAGCCATCTAGCATACTGAACAATAACTTTCTGATTTTAAAACCTTTGAAGATTGATGTGAATTTCCTACCAGATTGGCCGCATCTGAATATTTATAAAGCTGTTGGTTTTGATGATGGACACTTGATTATATCTGAAGAAGAAATAGAAGGTAACTGTGGATTGTATGATAACAAAGCTCTGTCATGTGGACTGCTTGTAATGATAAAGCCGTTATTTCATGATATTTAGTCTACTAAAATGCAAATCTCTCAGATTCATTAGCAATTTTGCTAGTGAAATAATTGCCTCAAAATTTAGTGACAGAGACATTCCATTGTGACAAGCAAAGCCCATTATTTCACATTGCCACAAAGAAGTTACTATTTTGACATTGGGTACAGTGTGAATAAGCCAAGTCCAATGATCAAATGACCCACACACTCACCTTTCACAGCATCCAAAATTTCTAACTGCGCCATCATCATGTTGGAAGCGGAATCGGCTTTTGCGTACCCACACCCGCATGTGCACCCGCACGCGCCAATGCACACGCACACGCACCCGCACACGCACACCCACCGGCACGCGCCAATGCACACGCCCACGCACACCCACCCGCACACGCCAATGCACACGCAAACCCACCCGCACACGCCAATGCACACGCAAACGCACCCGCCCCCACGCATGCACACGCACACTTCATGGATGACCTGGTGAAGTCAAACCCCCCGCCTACATCAAGACTGGCTGAAGGACATCTTTGATGTGTGTGTGTGCAAACAGGCGGGTCTGGTGTAATTTTTACCAATCATCGGACGGTTGTGGGATGATCAGGCGGTGAGGAATCTGAGTTGAAGGCACAGGGGAACCAATATTATTGGATGTCACAGGATTTGGTGTAAGACCAGAGTGTGACGTGTGCTCGACGTTCGCTTGATTTTCGCTTGACGTGAGCTCGACTTTTATCCTGCTTGACGTTTGCTTGACGTGAAGTCAATCGCCGACGATTGACACGAGATTCGCCCCGGTGAATGCTACTTGAGCCTGCATGCAGCTTCCGATTGTTTGTATATACATAGCTCATGTGCGACATGCTCAGCATTGCATTTCACCCAATTTGCACATGCAAGCTGAGCATGTCATGGTCAAAAGCACCGTGTGGAAGTGCTCAGCAAAGACATGGAATGATATATTTTTGCAATAGTTCATTGGAAGGCTCAGTTTGGAGCACTTCACCAAAGCGTGTGAAATGCTGCACCAGGCTTAAATGTCATCCAATGCTGTGCCAAATGCTCAGATTGTGTGCATACAAAAACAACTGAGCAATGGCTCGGCATGGTGCATTTTATATTTTTATATCAATAGTTCAATTACTGTGCAATTGAAATGTTCAGCCACTGAGCATTTCAATTATGACCCAAAAGCAAACCTGAGAAATGGGTCAAGACAAGCTCATGCTGTATTCACTTGTCTTACAGCCCCCCCTTAGTTGAAAGACTATCACCATGCCAGACGGCTGGTGATCTCGCCGCGGTCACTTGTGACCAAATGCACCATGTTCTTTTCTGCATGGGGCATTTGGGAATTGCACCTACCATGGACATTCAACGAGGGCCTTACGACCACCCTCCTGGGTGATTGGGTGGCTATTTAAGGAAACAAAGGGGATTTGACTGAGCTTGACAATTCAATCAATTGCAATACTAAGCCAGAACCCCATTGTTCTTCTGCCTCACACCAGCATTTCCCTTCTCAGTTGCAGCATATGCTGCGACTGAGCTTCAATTTTGCCCACAGGCCTGGAAGCTGAAACTTTTGTGGGTGCTTCAGCTGCTGAGATCGTCTCAGCTTCACCATGGTATAAAAGACACTCTTCACACGACACGCCCTTCACTTTCTTTCTCACCCGCTCCACTTCATTCAACCTCACCCGCGTTTGTCCTTCTTGTGCATATTCCCCTTGGTCTTCCTGCCTTTCTACTTTTGTCTTTCGCACTCCACTAAACCCACTCCCCTTCCTTTTGCCTGTTTGTTTATTCTTCTTCTCCTTTCAGAACCTCACTTCTATCCACCTTGTGCGTTACCTCTTTTTTAAACTTTTGTTGACATTATGTACCAATATTAATACTTATTTTTCTTCACGACTCTCTTCCAGACTTTTAAAACCTTCCAAGTAGAGCGTCTTTATTTTGTTAACGTTTTAAATTTATAATTCATTGTATGTCTTCATTTTCTTTCTTGATTTTTTACTTTCTATTCAGTTACTAACCTCAATTGTTTTGTTTTTAGATGTCGTGCACTTTATGCACCAAGCGGGGTATCCCCTGCATTCGTTCCTGGACGACGACTGACACTTGTGATTCTTGCCGACAAGCACACGAAAAATGTTTGTTCATTGTCTACCCCTTCCAACCACGAGGCCAGAGGAGTTCTCGCCCAAGACGCCCTCGCAAGGACTCCTTTGTAGTCAACGATGATGAAACAATATCCAAGCGCAAATGGACACCAGGACCTCAAGCAGGCCGATGGGAACAACTCCGGATGATTAGCCCTGTCCCCTCAAGCATTTATTTGTCCACCCCCCCTCCTAGGCCACCATCCGATGGTCACTTCACTCCTCAACCTGAGTGAAGTGATTATCCGGCCAATGAAGGATGGCAATAGAAAGAGGACATTTGAGCTTGGGCTTATCATCACCATGTCTTGTCAGCAATGGGATTCAAACGCCAAAGTAAGTTATCTTTCTCCTCCTTATCTCATTTCTCTTGACGAAATAATACTGACTTTTTTTGCAATACTCATAGAACAAACCCCCCCCAATCCCCCCTGAAAAGACTCTCCCGTTCCTAGTTTGCCTCGTGAGCAAGCCCCGCGGCAACCCACCCCAGGCCCAAGTGGCACCCAATGGTCAGAGGAATTATTCCGCAGTAAGCAGCCGAAGTTTGATTTCATTTTCACTTTCACTTTCGAGTTGAGTGAACTGACTCTTACTCCTTTTTTAGAACCCTCCTGAACCAAAAAGCCATCTATTCCTGGCCCAAGTCCATCCTCCCAACCACCTGAGGACAATACAACTCGTGAGCCAGAACCTGAGGTGGCTCTTACGCAATCCACAGAGGAACCTTTTGGTAAGTCCCAATTTTACTTTTTTAACTCTACTCAGCTTTTCCTCACACCTCCTTTGACCATCTCCAGCTTGTCCCACCACTCCCCACTCCATAATCATCATCAACAATACGCCCATTGGTCCCCCCCTCCCCCTCCCACTTCTTCTTACCCGGCTCACCCACCTTCCCCTTCCCCAGAGATCCCTTCCAGTGCCCCCAAGAACCCCAAAACCTCCTCCCCCCCGGTGCAAAGACCCTCTCATTCGAACAATGAGGCTCACCAGGAATTCACCGATTTACGACCGACTTTGATGATTCCTTGCGCCATTGTCCACAAATTGATCAACCAAATCTTGCTGGAGGATCGCCACCTGCTCCACATGATTCCTTTCGTGGATGCAGCTCATTGAAATGAGATGCACCGGGAATTCCGGGAGGAACTAAACTCCCTCCTTGCCCAGGCACTGGAGGCTTATCCAAAGGAGGACATCACCGCGATAGTCTCGAAATTCTTAGAAAAATAAAAATTTAAAAAAATCTCATTATTTCCTCTTTTTATTATTTGTAATACTTTCTTTCAAATAAATTATTTGTATTCAATGATTGTTATTTTCCATTTCTATTACATTCTTTGCTCACGTGAAATTATATTTTCCTCAATGGTTCAAATATCCTATTGCGTGAGAGTAATTTTTGTAAGTGCCCCACCAAAAGTTTGAATGAGTATTTGGTTGTGAACCTCTTTTTCCAAAAATGTGCCAATAGTCGCCGTTACCGTCTCCTATATTTTCTTCTTCCATGGTTTAGAGCCATATCAATTCTTAACTGTAAAAAAGAGGGAGGTTCCCGCATTTGAGCAATCCACTCCAGATTTGTGAAACATGGCCTTTCCTATGGTCATATGCTATTAAGCTTACTCATGTATTGAATTGTTCAAATTTTCGGGAACCTTCACAATCGTAAGGATTGGCGTGTGAGTTGTCGGGAGCCTGCACAGGCGTAAGGATTGGGGTGTGAATTGTTGGGTGCCTGCACAGGCGTAAGGATTGGCATGTGAATTGTCGGGAGCCCGCACAGGCGTAAGAATTTGTCAGAATTGTTGGCAACCTTCCTGAGCGTAAGGATTTGTGTGTGAATTGTCAAAAGCCTGTACAGGCGTAAGGGATTTTTAGCATTTTTGGGACCCTTCACAAGCATAAGGATTGGCATGTGAATTGTCGGGAGCCTGCACAGGCGTAAGGATTGGAATGTGAATTGTTGGGAGCCTGCACAGGTGTAAGAATTGGCATGTGAATTCTCAGGATCCTGCACAGGCCAAGAAATTTTCAGCATTGTGGGGAACCTTCACAAGCGTAAGGATTGCCGTGTGAATTGTCAGAAGCCTGTACAGGCGTAATGAATTTTTAGCATTTTAGGGAACCTTCACAAGCGTAAGGATTGGCGTGTGAATTTTTGGGAGCCTACACAGGCGTAAGGATTGGCGTGTGAAGCGTTGGCACCCCACATAGGCGTAAGGAACTTTTAGCATTGTTGGAACCTGCACAAGCATAAGGATTTGCGTGTGAAGCATTGGCATCCTGGACAAGAGCAACAAACTAGGACATATGTACGATGGCATGCCACCGTGCATAATCCACTTCACCCCTTTTTCATGTGAGACACCCCATCTCCCGCACTCGAAACCATCCAATCCTGGTGTATATTGTCCTCCGCCTTACCCCACCATTATTTACCCAACACACATGCAAATATCCTCATTCTTTGAATTGGCGTGAGATGGTATTACCATCCCTGATTTGATAGCCCGCTCTCTTGCCATTCTCATAATAGCCATGGCTTTTTTGCCGCATTGTTTTTGCTAACCTGCTTGAGCATTGTGAGGACATACTCACTAGTGTTGTGCTTTGGTTGTCCTGTGCTGGATCAGTATAATGAAAAAATGTACTACTGGCCTACACTACCTAAATGAGCCCATGACATGCGGATAGATCAATCCAAAAATGCTCATTTGGGAAAATCAATTTTCCCCCTGTACACTGCTTTGACACATCTCTTTGAATTTGGCCGGTCCGCTTATCAGCTTGAAACCACCATCCCGAAGCATACAGCGATGCATCCTTATCAACATGAGGTGCTTTTTTGAATCCATTCATGGTGAAAGTCAGTACCGAAGCAAACTCAAATGCACCCTGATTTGCGGGCATATTGGCTTCATAGCTAACTTGATCAAAAGATGGAACCCCCAATGACTTGTAGAAATTTTGAATCTTCTCAAATAAATTATCCCCAACATATTGTAAGGATTGACCTAGAATGCAACCCACTGAGCTAAGATTGGCACCTTGGTTCCGCCATTCATCTTTTGTGTTTTCAATTTTCCCAACACTTCCATACAGACCAAATTGTTCATTCTTCGTGCTGCATTTGCGCCACCCAATCGCAAACATAAATCCCTCCAGTAATGCTCCATTTGTTGCAATCGGGTCGGTGAATCCCTTTTTGCGAAATAAAAATTGTGATAATTCATCCCATTAATTGACCTCGACTTCACTCATTGTTGTGAATGGTCGGAATTCAACAAGGGCAATGAGTAATCCGGTTGAAGAGAAAATTGCAACACGGCCAAAGTGAATGCGTTTGATCTGATTGACATCGACAACCCTCCAAATTTCACTTGGGGTGATATTTGCTGATACTGGCATTGATATTTGTGCTGTTGGGTGAGAGGAGGAAAACAACCTATTCATTCAGGTAGTTTTGCGCTCATTTGTCTTTTGGGATCTCCCACTATTCCTGAGTGGTTGAGGGATCACTGTGTTGAAGCACACAAGATATCAGATACTTCGAAGGAGCTTTCTTTGGCACACATCCTTTGACTTCCCTGTTGGAGCCCACATGACATTGGCACAATCTGAACCGACTAAAGCCAATGTTCTTCCATGGGGCCCAATGAGGGTGCCACATAAATGTGGAAGCATATATATATATCTATATATATACACTGAGATTAAGCGAGCAACTCACACTTTCCTTCCTCAGCCCAACGCCTTCTCGCGAGTTCCCTTTTATGCTCTTTTCCTTTTTTTGTGAATGGCATGCTTGCAGCAGAAAATGAAATCAAACCAAAAAATTACTGATTTATTAATATCACCTAAATTGAATTGCGGTCGATGAATCTTTTTTAATTGCGTTTAAAAAGAAAGATCACACCTGACCTTCCTGAATTCGCGATTTCAAATACCTGAACCTGAAAATTGCAGTGGATAGTGCATTATTCAATTTGACATATTGATGTTCCCATGCAATCACTTTCCAATCCAACCATTTGGAATATTGCAAGGACACACAAATGCAATATGCATCCTGCTGCGGATCCCTAGTTATCCTAGTCCTCTTGAAACACACAGGAACATTTGGCCTATTATGGGCTGGCGGGAAGTGATAAACGCGACCTCCCGCAATTCCCCCACATGTGCTACTTGCACGCACAACTGCCTGACTCAGCTTGTGTCTTGTCGGAGTTATTTCAATGATTGACGGAGGCATGCCGCCGTACAATTACTATTGGTATTCAGACTGTGGCATCCGGGCAGTAGTTGGATAGGAAGTCATGATTATTAAGTTCATAAATAACTTTGCAAAATTCAGTTACAATCTATCTAGTACAAAGCTAATCTAAAACGGGTCAATCCTGGTTGTGAGTTTAGCTGACCTGGGTACAGTCAAGGTGACCTCATCACTTGAGCCAAGACCACGCTTCGCCACCCAGGCATCACCAAAGTCTAATACTAAGCATTGTGTAAATTCAAATCTAAGAGGTACAGTGGGGTTAAAAGACTCTGATGAGAAGAAACTTTTATTCAGTAAATTACATATATACTTATTAGTACGTAGCCACACTGGCTCCACTAGAGTTTTACCCTCTGAAGGTTTTTTGGAAATGTCAATTAGTGATAAAGCCCCTTTAACTGAGCATGTTCTCCAGTCATCTGAGCATACCATCAAACCACAAACCCCCACCGCACAGAATGCCACTAATATATCATAGCAAATTCTATTTATTCCAAGATTCTTGTTACATGCCAAAAGATCTTTGATGGCCTCATTTTTTTTGAGTTTGTGAGTTTGCCTTTGATTCCATTAACTTCGACCTTTGTATGTGCACGTACCATGTTGTACGCAATCATCAAATGGATAACTGTATCCATTAGATCCTGCAGGCTCTTGTGCGGCTTTGTGGATATCTCGTTGTCAGCCCCGCCACCTTCAATGCTGAGTTGGGTTGCACGTTGCTTTGATTTACTCAAGTAGAAGGCAAGGTATTCAATTGCCCCCCCTTCGAGTCCAAGAGGATCGGTCAAATTTGAAGTTGGTGCAACATATGGTTTGGGTGCAATCACATCGTATGAGACTAAACTAATGGATTCAAACATAGCATTTGCGCAAAAATGTTTAACTGGATTGGCAGGGTAAAGAAGGCTCTGAACCATTTTGAAGAAGGAGTGTTCAGATTTTGAGAGATTCTCTGGAGGTTTAGCTGATTCCTTCATCAATTTGAGATTCCAAATGTTGTGATCAAAAAACGCTTCTGTTTCTGTTGGCTTAAAAAAATCTAACCCTGTATATTGCAATTTATATCACCAGTCAACAGCCAATAATCATGTATCATGCACAAAGATAAAACTCACCTGCCATCTCAAGGTCCTCCAGCCAGGCCAACATTTGAAGCTCTCGGTTACTGATCACCTTAATACCACTGGGCGGGAATGTATGAGCATCTTTTGTTGGTAAATTGTCGCATCAGTTTTTGTAAATACTATTGATATTATCAAGCCACCTTTTCCATGATTGTTGAGTAATATTGGAATGATAATTCAAAATGCCTGAAAAATCTTCCATGCGGGATAAAAATATTCCTTGAAAATTAGCAGACGATGACACTTCGCGCTCAGGGTCAGGAACTATATCAGTCATATCTTGTCCCATTGTATCATGTATAATTGTTTCCCTTTCTTGAAAGGCTTGAATATTCCGAGGAGAGGCGGGAGGGGTTGCATCATGCATTGTTTCATTGGGTATTGTGGGGCTTTCAGTATGTGGAGCCTCATCATGGATTGTTTCATTGAGTATGGGGGGGTTCAGTATGCGGAGGTTCATTATCAATATGCTCCCCTTCAACATTGATCATTTCATCATCTTGATCCCAAGAATCCTTTGCCGCTTCAAAGGTACAGCGTTTTTTGTTTGTTTTTTTGGTCGCATGTCACCACAGAAAAAAGCTGGGGACTTGCATACAGGTCCTTTACAGTATCTTCAGCTTATGTCTGAGTGTATCTCTGGAAGTATCCCTAGTTTAACTCACATTCATTGTATTCTGACATTTTTACTCCCCCTTTAATTTTTATTAATATTCTCTCAACCCAATTTATACACTGGCAAAAAACATAGGTAATTAATCTTATTAAATTTTTGGATTTTTAGAACATTGAAATTCCCTCATAATGCTTATAGTTAGTAGAATAATCTTCAAATTATCTCATCAATCCATCTCCTTACAATTCACTTCATGAATGCTTGTGGATTTTGAAAGGTCATCCAGCTATAGGGGGAGCCTTGAAAAGGAATTCTTTGATACTTGTAGCATTAATTGCTTCTTTGATCTTATTGTCATTCTGCTGCCTTGATTCTTGAATTTATTTGATTTTAATTTATCTTTCATTTTGGCCTAAAGAATGAGGATAGCTTAAGAATTAAGAAATTCTATTTACCAGAATGCTTGTTTTCAGATGAATAAACAATTAAGCTTGAATTAATTTCACACAATGATAATAATAAGTAATGATGAATTTAAAAATTATAATGGTAATTATTTTGAGGGAATCCTGTCCAAATTTAAATTAAAAATGGGTGTTCCTCCTTAAAATGATGAATACTTCAGAAAAATAAGATCAAATAATTTTATAATAAGTAAAATACCTCTCCTTGAGTGATGATTATCATCATAGAAATTGGCAAAAATTATTGGAAAGGATGTTTCCATACAAATTAATCTTAATTTATTGGAATAATGTTTCAAAATAAAATATGGATAAATAATAAGCTTGAAGCTCTTCAAGTAGTGAGCCAATGGCCTTCAACATGATTGAATGAATACTTTTGAAATTAGAATATTGAGAATTTCTGCAAGGGAAACATAAACAAAGTATATGAATACTTTGATGAATTAAAAAAAAGTTGGAAAGGGGTTGCATGGGCCACAAATGAAACATTTTGTCCAGTGCTGGATATATCTTGGAGGGAACTCCACATTTGGAAAGGAACTTGTCTCCTCATAGATAATTTCTTTTAAAATCAAAATCCAAGGATTTGGGACAACAGTAATAAGAAATTTAATTGATCTGCAGATTTGGAATATATTTATGTCTGTTAATAAACTAAGTTTCAAAATATAATTCATTTTTTACGCTATCAAGAAAAATTCAGGGGCTAAATCTTTAGCTTATCAAAATCACTTACAAAATCCCCAGGGGTCTTTCAACTATATAACCCATGCAATCCTATAATTTAGGTTCCATTTGTCCTAAAAATTCATATCACACTGATATATTAAATTTTCATTCTAAAAATTTACAATATGATTTCAATATTTTGTCTTGGGTTTTTTATTATTCAAATTGAAAAAAAAATCAATATTGAACAATCCTTTCCAACCTCTCTGAGCTCAGTAATATTCAGAAGAGTACTTAGTTCTATTCATATACTATTAGAATCTGACTTGAGTCATCTTGGGAGCCTTAATTATTTCCAGACTTTCCATCTGGGTCCACTGCTTGATATTTTTGGAGGAGTGGCTGAAGGCTTAAATCCTGAAACATATAAAAAATAAAAAAACAACAATAAAGTCCTTTTTATAAATTCTTTCATAAATTTCAAGAATAAAGATAAAAATATCCTATTACATGGATGTGTTTTTGTGGATAAAGGGAATATTTTCCAAACAAGAGAGGCTTTCAAGAATGCAAACATGGCTCTGAGACATATTGAAAACTATAGCTCACCTTTATTTATTGATATTCCTCAAGATTGTGATCTTTATCAAGCTTCCAAAAATACAAGTTTAACTAGTTCTGTTACTTCAATACCTAATTGTCAAACCAATCTTTCATTGCACCAAATCCAGGGTATTTCCTTTCTCTTAAATATTGAAAATAATATGGAAAGAATTTGTGAAAACCTATGGAAACATTCAGATAACCTATGGATTAAAAAAGTGTTTTCTATTGCGGTTGAAAATGGGCTGATACCACCTGATATTGTGTGCAAAAGTAGGGGTGGAATATTGGCTGATGATATGGGACTTGGAAAATCGTTGACAACTTTATGCTTGATAAAAAAAACACAAAATGAAGCATTAAAGTACTCAGAAAAATCTAAGGACCATGTCCCAGCTACATTGATCATTGTACCACTTTCTACTTTGCATAACTGGGAGAATGAAATAAGACTACATTTTCATGATGGTAGTTTACCATATTCAATATTCCATGGTTCCAATCGTAATTTCATTTCATTCCAAAATTTGAAGCAGAATGCAATTATCATCACCACATATGATGTCATTGCTGGTTATAATGTTGATGATGTTCATGGGATGAGAATAAATCCTCTTTTGGTTAATTGGTTCAGAATAGTGTTGGATGAAGCACAGTAAGCTTCTCTTTGTGATTCTTAAATAAAAAAGTACTGAAATCTTTACATCAATTAGCTACATAAAGGAACAATCTACTCATAGAGCATTCACAATATTGAATTTAAAATCTGAAAGAAAGTTATGCCTTACAGGAACACCATTACAAAACAATCTTTGGGATCTACATAGTCTGTTGAGGTTTTTACAAGTAGAACCATGGAATCTCAAGCCTTTATGGGAAAATTGCATAATCAAACAAATATCATCTGGGAATCAAATGGCAATCCAATCATTACAGCTTATAATGCAAACACTCACCTTGAGAAGATTGAAAGCCAACCTACTGGATCTTCCCAATAAAGTGCAACATGGAGTTGGAATTGAAATCTATGAGCCATGGAAAACAGTTTATTTCAAAAAGCATGAAGAGTTTAGTGCATTGTATGGAAAACAGAGGTCCAAAGCAGTTCAATGGGATTCATCAGAATTTTTCTCCAGATTATCAGATTTGAGGCAGCTTTGCAACCATCCATCACTAATAGAAAGGGAAGAAGGGGGAAGGAGATATACCTGGAAAGAAGGATCCAAAGTGGTGCATCTTGTTAGCCATCTCAAGGAGTTTTTTCAGAAGGAGCCAGGCTTAAGATATCCCAAAGCAGTTGTTTTTTCAGAATACAAAAGGTTTCTTGATATGTGAGCTCAAATCCTTCTACTACCTGTCATTTGAATAATTTTATTGATCAAATATTGTAAAAAGTATTGAAATTGCACTGGATGAAAGCGGAATATCCAATTTGATGATGCATGGAATGCTCAAAAATGATCAAAGGATCCAAATCCTTGAAGAATTCAGAAAAAATACAAAATCACAAGTTCTTCTTACAACAAAAGGCACAGGTGGTGTTGGTATTGATCTGAGATGTGCTCAAAATGTCTACATAATGGTAAGACAGTATTTAGATACACTTGAAGCTTAATCTAATATTATTCCAATTACTTAAATTAGGAACCAGGTTGGAACCCTTCAACTGATGATCAAGCAGTTGATAGGCTTTATCGGCTAGGGCAAAAGAAAGAAGTTCATGTATTTCATTATATAACTGTTGGTAGTATTGAGGTGAATATTCAGCAAGTTAGAAGGAAGAAACAGCAGCTTCAGATGTAAGATAGTTTATACTCAACCAATATTTATCTTTTTTGGTAGCTGAAATGTTTTTATTTCATTTCAGGTTGAGCATTGGACATTTAGGTACTGTGGATCATGAATTGGAAAAATTGATTGTGGAAACAATAGAAAGATCATGAATTATTTTTTTAGGTTTCAGATAGTTGAAGTAAATGATGAATATCTATAAATGGCTTTGATTGTAACATTAGCTTCTCATCATTAGTAAGCTTGGAAATATAATCATTTGAATAAAGATTTTCTGGAAGTCCAATTGGAACTTTGGCTTCTTTCTCAAAAATACCACTTTGTACTCTTCTACTTTGCAAGACATTTGGAATTCTATTGAATTTATGTTTTTGAATTTGCTTTTGAATTAATAAGGAATCTAATTGACTTGCTAACTTTGAGAATAAAGCTGACCTCCAAGGGGACTTTAGTTTTATTAATGATCCATTTTCATCTTCAGTATCTGAGCAGCATCATGGCTCATCAAATATGGAAGCTTCATCTTGATTAATTTTCAATGATAGCAATGTCTCTGAGCGATTTGATGATAGCTGAATATTAAATAACATCAATTGGTGTAAAAATCTACCACAAATAAAATAAAAACATACTTTTTTACGCCACCTTGATTTCTGCTTCTGACTGGCTTTTTTTGAAAGTGCTTGAGGAACCAATTAATCATTCTTAAGATCCTCTTGCCTCCCTCTGAACCAGCGCATTAGTATTAAAGACTTATTAACATTTGTATTATCATTTGGATTTATCAAGAATATTTTCAACTCTCCTTGTTGGTGTAGATAGTTCCAGTGCTTGAGAACAAATTTTGCAAATATTTGATTCCATTTTGATTCCCAACATTGATTCCAATCAAAGGTTGACATTGGGAAGCCTGATTTGAAGAGATCCTCTCGAAACATAGTTTTGTACAGTGGTGAAATTAATATTCTTGGGTTTATAGACAAACTATCCTCTCCTGAGGTGTGATTGTGGGGATTTATAATTGGATTATCAGTGCAAGAAAAGGGTAAGTTCTCAACAATTTTGAGACTTTCTTCTGATGGAAGAGATTTCCAACTATTTATACCAGATGGAGATTGGAAATAGTTGATTTCCATGATCAACCAGCATAATTGATGTATGGATCTTGATATTGCACTGGTAGGTAGTGGGATAATGGGATGTAATATCTTGTTGATAGTCCTGTTTGATTGAGGTATAGAGGTCTCAAAAAAGTAATGTGAAGCTTTAGGCATAGTAAAACAGGTTAATTAAAGTCAGATTTCTGGGTATAGGTGGAAGAATGAAGAGAAAGGCTCCTATTTATCATAAATGAGAGGATTCTGGAGCCCTGTAGTTATTTCTTACAGTTTTAATGTGCCTGAAAGAAGCTACCTTGTGTAAAAGGAGCTTATTTGGGAAAGTAAGCAATGAGATATCAGGTTCAATAAAAATCACCCTGTTTTGAAAGAATAAAATTAAATTACAGAAAAAACTGATCAAATTAATAAGGTGTTTATATTGGCTTTATCAGGGAGATCTAGTACAGGTTGTCCATCTATGGTATTTTTTTCAAGCCATGCCTCACTGAAGTCCAATACTAAACATTTGGCCACTTCTAATTTTTTTGGAGCAGTGGGAACAAATTCATGGGTTTTTGAGAAAAATGCCTTGTTAAAAATATCCACAATATATGCATTTGTTCTCTTCCAAATAGGCTCATAAGGCCTTTCCTCGGCAATAACACTATCAGTAATTTCAATCATCTGCAATGCTCCTTTAGCTGAGCTTTTTCTCCAATCTCTTGAGCAAACCATTAATCCTCTTACCCCAGAAGCAAGAAATGAAGCTAAAATATGATAGCAGGGCTTAACTAATCCTATTTTTGATTGTAGCTCTGATAAGGTCTTAAGGTGTTCTTTGGACCTTTTATGAGTGAGCACAAATCCATCAGGAATATTGACTGGAAGAACTTTTGAATGTGCTAGTATCAGGACATATGAAATCATAAGATGTAAAATGGAATCATTGAAAGATATTAAGATATTCATTCCATAATGCATTGGCTGGTTTTCCTCCTTTTCATCAAGGGTATTTTCAATTTGAGCTGAATGGGATGGTCTTGTGTTGAGGCAGGACACTAGAAATTCCAGGCTGAGTCTTTGAACTAACAAGGGATCATCTTCTGTTGATTTTGTGATTTCAAACTTTTCAGGTTGTATGAGATCTTGTGCAGAAACTGATATTGACTCTAGTATTAGATTGTCCCAGAACTGTTTCTTTTGAAGATTGGGGACAAAGAGGGATTGTGCCAATTGAAAGAGGGGTTGGTGTGATTTGGGAATGTTTTGCATTGAAATTGTAGAATCCAAAGTAAATATAGGGACATTCCAAGCGTCAGGATCCTTGAAAGGATCATATTTCTTTGGTGAAAAGATATATAATCCTGAAAAATGCAAGTAAATATCAATGTTCTGGATAAAACATGAATGAATGTCTTTTGTATTTACCAGATTTATCCAAATCCACTAGCCATTTGGTAATGCTAAGAGATCCAATACTTTGAAAGTGTATTCCTTTGGGTAGTTTGGTAGAAAATGGCCTTTGGGGAATTTCCTGGAATCGTTCTCTTACTAGATTTTCAACATTAACCTGGCATTTCTTCCATGAGGATACAGAAAGTGGCTGATAATGGCTGATTTTCTCTTCAAAGTGATCCGAGTGAATGGGATTGAACAATCCGGATTGAGGAAGCTTTTTCTTCTTTTGGGATGTTGAAGGCTCCTCATTACTGGTTTGCATTAATTTTGAAGTTGATGGGTTGTTATCTACATGTATGAAATTGGAGTTAGGTTTTTCTTTTGAGTGTTTGGTCGATGTAGGTTGTATCAAGGGCTCCTCTATTTTTGATTTTGCTTTTTTTCTCATGGTGGAAGCTGGAAAACTTTGTATATTTGATTGATCATTTTGAGAAATACTATTGACTTCAGGGCTGGAGTTTGATGTGGATAGGGCTTTTTTAAAATCATTTTGAGGTTGGAATAGTCCTGGTTCTAGATTTTGAGAATCTTACTGGTTTTGTGGGTGTGATTTCTCAGTATCATAATTGAATTCCAATTTCTAAGAAAGAAATGATTCAGGAGATATAGTTTAATCTTTAATTAAAGCCTAAATAAAATATTGAGACATACTTCTTGATTCTTTTCCTTTATATTTTGATAAATTTTGGCCTTTTTATTACTCATACTAGAAGATATGAAATACCTCTTTATTGATGTTTGGGAGGATGCTGAAATAACAACCTTGGCTTCAGGGGGTAATGATCCACCTAGCTGTACACCTAAATTATGATTCAAATTTCAATTAAAAATGGCTCCATATGGGCAAAAGTTGGAAAAACATACGATACAGATCATCTTCAAGTATTTTGGAGACCTCTTGAATTTTTTTTCTTGCATATTCAGGAAAGTGAGTATTGCAGGTAGCAAGCTTGAGAGAAGGTAGAAATCTGGAGATTTTGGATATGAATTCTGATTTTTCAACTTGCTTTGGCTCTATTTCAAGTAATGGATCCATTTTGGAGCAGTGAATATTTGAAATTGACTGAGGGATAATTATTATAAATAAGTTTTGAAATTTCTTTTTGAAATGAAAATGAAAAAAATAGAAGGTGGGTGTTCTTTACAGTGTTCAAGAGAGATTGTACTATTATGGAATGTAGGATTTTTGGGAAGGCATATATAATGATGACTTTTGATAAATTTCAATATTTTTGTTTGAGAATTGCTCAATATATAATAGCTTGGGGACAAATTAAAACCAAAGCAGGCATAAATAAGAGGCTTATATATTAAATAATGTTGAGAACTTATAGCACAGTTCAGCTTTGAAAACATTAAATAAATAACAAATTTATGACTGATGGTCATAATTGTGAAAGCCCACATTGTGGATAAATTATAAATTCTCACAATGGGTGACTTTTCAAAATATTTTAAATCATGTTTTCTTTTGAAGTACATTTATTACTAAATTCTCAGCTTGGAAAACATATAGGACATTTCAGCTCTCAAATAAACTACAAAAATATTAATTTTATGACGGCCAGTCATGATTTTGAAAGGCATCTTTGGACTTGGTTATTAATTCACTCAATCGGTGAATTGTTAAAATAATTTATCTCTAATTATATTTCCAAATACATCTTTTTCAAAACTCTAAGCTTGGATACAAAAAAGAACTAGGAGGTAAACATTATTCAGGATTCATACGATTATGACTACTTGAACCAGCTTCAATTCCACTGAGAGAAGATCTTCCTGGCCTCTGTATGTTGTGACGTCCCCTTTTTGTCTTGGCCTCAATCTCTAATAAAATAGTTTGGAGTCCAATGGGTTCTTTCACCAGTAAGTGGTTTCTTTCAACTTCTGAAATTGTGTTTAGGTATATTGTGGAATAAAAATCTAAAGGTAAGCAATGTGGGACATTAGTTAAATCAGAATTATAGTCTAGTTTCTCTCCATCCCTATGAAGCATACGTTGAACTCTATTCTTTTCAAGCTGGGTTTTGGCACCAAGGGTCATTGCTAGATCCAATTTCCTTGTACACATGGTCAAAGCTTCACTACGCCAAACTCCAACAAGTCTTTTTGGTGCTTTTCCCACGTCAGAATTATCCTCTACATCTGAAGTTGCTTTTATATAAGTATATATTGCAGTGAAATCGTTGTTTTGAGGGAATAACTGACGTGCTATTTTGAAACGGGCAGCTGTAACCTAAATATAAAAGTAATATTAGAGTTTGGTATATGTCTATCAAAAGAAGAAGCACGGGCATTCTGCCTCCCTCTAGTGTTTTTGGATTTCTTAGCTTTTGGAAATTTGACCTCCTCTGCAGCCTGGCCAAGTTTTGAAAGCTTTTTCATTTCTTTACCCCTTCCATTGACCCAACGTTCAATTAATAGGTTTAGTTTATTGGGATTGTTGATATTTAAGCTGGGTTGAGTCTGGCTCCAATTGAAAAAATGTTTGGAGATAATGTCGGCTATGGCTGCATTCCAAGTGGAGTTATTGAATGAGGTTCCCCATTCAAAGGTAATCCTCTTGAGGCCTACTAGCTAGCATTCCTTTTCACAAGCACGCTTTTCAACTATTGAGACCTTGATCTTGTTATTGAGGACATCACGACTTGGTTTAAATTCGGGTGGCTGCAATCGTTGAGATATAGAGGTGATTTCTTGTTTGACCAGAATTTTGCGCTCACTAATTGGACGATCTCTCAGTCCGTATTCAAAGGTTTCCAAATGGGTCTTGATGTGTTTAGCTTGGTTTTTGACCCAATGAATGTTAAATTCCTCTTCATCATTGGTAGGATTGGGTGGGAAGTGATCTACAGAAGGTGGCATACCCATTAAGAAGTAGATAAATTCTCGCAGGTGGACGGATTCAGTGGATGCCTGACTTGGGAGATTGTTCTTTGTTACCAATCTTGTAATGCGGTGATTTCTCCCTTGCAAAATTTTCTTATTATTTCTAGCCCTCTGTTGGTCCTCTTCTTGTTGAATACTGAATTCAACTCCAACAACTGAAAACCAAATCAGTTAGTAATTTTCAATCAGCTTTAGGAAAGATACTCACCACCGGATGTTATTTCCTCTTGTCCCTCCTGACTGGCATTCTGTGAAATGGCATCCTCTATTCCAAGTCTTTCCAAATCTTTCAGAAAGATGGATTTCTGTCCAGTAGAGTCAGTATGGATGCTTTCGTGGTTTTCTTCATCTGAGTGAATTAGTGAGTCACCCTCTGTTGGTGGGTTTTGTGATGAGGATCCAGAATTTTCTCTGTGGAATGCCGAGGGGGAGCCACCCATTGCATTGGAATACATTGTAATATCAATTTAAAGAAGTGGAGATAAATTGAGGAAAATGAGGTAATTATATTAGAGAAGGTTTGAGGATGTTAAACAGAGCTGGACTACACATTAAACATATAAGAATGAATTTGGTGGATGAGAGAGCTCAGGAAAGCTTAAGGCAGTTTGGTGATGTGGAAATACAGACATTTTTGGTGGAGAAGAGATAGTTTATATAAACATTTTTTCAAACCTGTTCTATCCAGCACCAAAAAACCAAATTATGTCTTGAAATATCTTTGGGAGGCTTCAATATGGCATATTGACAATTTAAATCTCTTTTAAAAGGGATTTGAGTGAATTATTCTAAAAAAACTACATTTAATAGCATATAACAATATCAACAAAGGAAAAGTATTGTTTTTTCTCCAAGGAAATTTTTATTGAGCATTGATAAGGAAACCTAAGGCTGAAAGGGGTGTGGTGCTTCAATCACCTATCCATTGCTAGCAAGGTTTGAAAGGAAATGGTAAGAAGCTGTTAAAATATATGAGATAATGAGTGGAAGTCTACTGAATCACTTACTGATGAATGTAGAGATACCAAGCAGAGTGTAGCCTGATCAATTCCAAAGGTTCCAGGGGGATTCTTGAGGCATGCAGCATGACCCAAAACTGATTGGGAGTTGATGATTATGGCATCCTCTGTCTGGTCCAATAGAATAGAACAATCGAGATCTGGAAAAGGGTGGAAAGGGTCTTTTTCTATTTCATTATTTTCCAGATTCTTAAAAGGTTTGATTATTAGCCACCATATGTTGGGATCACCTCCAACTAATGAGACAATATTATCAATATGTCCCAATGATTTGACATTATTAATGCTATACTCTATGATACTGTCTTCAACATGTGATTTTAAATTACAATACTTTTTTTTTCAAAAGTTATTGACTTTTTGCATTCAAAGAGATTTACAACATCCCTTAAGTCTCTTGAAACTAGTAGTTTCCACTGTTGAAAAATAGCATCATGCAATTGAATTTTATGACTGGCACTGATATTTTTTGATTGATGCAGAGCAATGAGGGGATTGTTCCTACCAAATCTTTGTTGAAGATTAGGCAATTTGGAAATCCATTGATATTGTACTTTAGATATCCATCTTTTCAGTATTGTTTGGGAGATCTCAGCTACAATTGGTTATATGTGGGTTAGTATCGTCTTAGGGTGATTTTTTGACATAAAAATATATAATTCAAACTCAACATGGCTTATTATTCCGTGGTATGTCCCCAAATGTACGGTTCATTCTTTCATATGCCCACAAAGCTAAGCTTCTTGGGGGCCCTAGCTCCTTGATAACCTTTGGTAAATGTTGTGTTAGGTGTAGATTAGGTTTGGAGTTTATCATTGACCAACCCAAAAAAAGTGTTTGACAATAGATCTTTGTAGTACTTTCAATCTTATCCAGGTCTTCTTCATGAATGCTTGTCCTGAGTAACATGTTTGTTAATGTAACTAATGAAATTAGTGATTTGAGGAGAAGATCCTTATGGAGGTAGTTCCCTGGGCATTTTACCCTTTCCTCCCTGTGAGGTATTTGTGAACTCCATAGTGGTACAAGTGCCAATGGTAAATACAATGTCATCAAGATTTGCCACTCCGCTGCTTTGAGTGTCTGAAAGTTTTTGAAACCAAATTTTCTGGGTAGAGGAGAAAACCATGATGGGACTTTTGTTTGATTGATGACTTTTTGAAGTACCTCTAATTTGTCTTTTTTTTAACCTTGGAGTTTCATCCCCCATTGGATTCAAATCCTGATTATCATCAGAAGATAAATCAGAAGGAACCAATGAATCACTACCATGTGTAAAAGGTAATAAGTTGAGTACTGTAGAAGTGGTTGTCTGGGATCTAAGGGAATACCTGGAGTTTGAAGTTCTGTTGCTTTTTGCAGTTTGATCACTTTTGGTCCTGGAGGCTTCACTAGAGCCTTTGTGCCTTTGGGATGTACGAGGTCGAATGCGGGCAAGGTTAGCTCTTGTAAGGTTTTGTTTCTTGGGTCTACTTATTTTTTCAGAATCATTGTCATCTTCATTTTTCCTTTTTCTTGGTCGCCCCAATAAACAAAAAGGATAATTGGATGGATTTGAGGGTTCCAAAAAACTTTGCTTTTTCTTTTGAAGCTCTAACTCATGACCAGCCAACCCTACCTTGAGGAATGATATGCAATAGTCTTTGATATCCCCTAAAATAAAACAATGCATAATATCTATCCCACAAAAGTCAATTGGTCTCCAGTAATCTAGCTTATTTAGAATACTCCACCGGACACCATGTGACTTTACAAATTCATCTTGTTCCTTTTTGGTTTGAAGTTGAAGCCATTCATTTGCCTTGGAAATATGATTTTCATTTGTCCTTGTTTCAAATTTTGAAATATCTATTTCATTGATGTCAACCCTTGTAATATTACAAAAGGAGCAAAATCGATTGGCCGAATGAGAGGCAAATCCAGCCACTTTACGTAGAGCAGGAAGATCTGCAATTAAAGGTAATAAAGCCACTCTAATAAGTCTACCCTGTGGGAAGTCGTGGGTATTGGAAAACCAAATACCATTCCATAACATTTGAAGCTCAATCACAAGAGGCTCCAAGATTGAATTCATTTGATCAAGAGATGGCTCTTTGGGACCAGGAATTATTGCATACAAAAACATGTTCTCCTCTTTGTGAAGTTCACTTGGAGGAAAATTCAAACAAGTGAGAATAATTGACCCAATTGAAATGGATTTTGCAGCCCCTTTGTTACTGAATGGATTGAACCAATCTACATATAAGCTGAATATCAAATTACCTGGTCTATTTGTAAATGCTTGTTTACTACGTGGGGAAGATTTGAATGTGTTCCAAATTTTGCTATGCCAAATATCAGAAATAACTTTAGGGTCTGTTTGAGAGTTATGGGTATTGTGAGAATTTGATAGCTTTTCAAAGCCAGGAATCCACATATGGGAGGCCAACCATTTTTGCAAGGATTGGTATGTAAAGGTACAGATTGGTTTTTGAAGTGAAGTATCATTCTTGTCATCAGTTTGAAATAAAAGAGAACCACATTCTTTTCTTGCAAGAGATCCTAATTTGACAATGGAGGAAGGAAAAGGTTGAATAAATTTGGATGTACACTGTTTGTTGATGTGCCCCGTTGGAGTCAGATCATACAAACTGAAGCATTCTGGACAGAAAATTTTTTTTTCAAAGTCCATGGATATGCCCAGCTGAACCAAAATAGTTTCAATTGAAAGTGGGATTTCTTTAGCAATGGATAATCCATCAAAATTGAATTTCTCTCCAAGGCTAGTTATCTTTTCCCTTTCTGATAGAAGAAATTCTTTGATACTATCTCTGGACATTCCATTATTGAGGTATAGGCTGGAAGCTTGAACCAAAACTTTAAGAGCATGAGAGTCAATAAATTTAAAGGTCTTGTTTTCATATTTTTTGGTATCAAAAAGTAAATTTCTTTCATTATTCTGACGAAATATCTGTTCAATTTGAGAGCATTCATGGGATTTCTGTGTTGGCTGTGCCAAAAGATTGTGGAAAATTAGATTGAAGTAATGTTGAATAATTGAAATGCATGAGGGAAAGAGTACTTACATTTTCAATATTTTGGGCTAAAGACATCTGATAAACCAAAGGCTGGGGTCTCCTGAGTTTGAGTAGTTCCATTTGATGTGTCTTCCAAGCTGGGTCAGACATAGGTCTTCCATGCTGAACAATATTGTTCAAATCTTCATAATATTGATTGTAACAGCCAAGCTCATGACAGGTGCAAATTTTTTTGGGGCGACCCATTTTTGCACCATGAAATTTTGTGGGGAATGAGCAAAAAGGGCCCAGAAATTGAAATGGAGTAGGGCGGTTATGAGTAATGTTTTGGGGGGAAAAGTGAGCTCAAAAGAGCTTTCAAGTGGACACAAGCGTAGCTTTATTTATATTTGAGCATCTTTGATTTTGAAAACATAGGAGCCAATTACTCCCCTATAGACTTCATTAAGATACAGTTTCTTCTGAATCTGAATGGGTCTGATGAAATTCCCAAGAGACAAATCAATTACGGCCGTAATTGTTTTGCAAGTGGTAGAAATTATGACCGCCGGTCATAATTTCACCACCTGTGTATGATTACAGCCAAAGCTGTATTGTCTGTGGACCTCATTCAGATACATTTTTTTCTGTATCTGAATGGGTCTGATGAAATTCCCAAGAGAAAAACCAATTACGGCCGTAATTGTTTTGCAAGTGGTACAATTACGGCCGTAATTGGTTTGCAAGTGGATCCAAATTATGACCGCCGGTCATAATTTGACCACCTGTGTATGGTTACAGCCAAAGCTGTATTGTCTCTGGACCTCATTCAGATACATCATTTTCTGTATCTGAATGGGTCTGATGAAATTCCCA
Source organism: Austropuccinia psidii (assembly GCA_023105745.1). Taxonomy (NCBI): domain Eukaryota; kingdom Fungi; phylum Basidiomycota; class Pucciniomycetes; order Pucciniales; family Sphaerophragmiaceae; genus Austropuccinia; species Austropuccinia psidii. The sequence continues at coordinate 23,090,231 of JALGQZ010000004.1, read as the reverse complement.
ATAGAAAAACCAATTACGGCTGTAATTGGTTTGCAAGTGGTACAATTACGGCCGTAATTGGTTTGCAAGTGGATCCAAATTATGACTGCCGGTCATAATTTGACCATCTGTGTATGATTACAGCCAAAGCTGTATTCTCTCTGGATCTCATTCAGATACAGTTTTTTCAAGAGACAATACAGCTTTGGCTGTGACCATACACAGGTGGTAAAATTAGGACCGCCGGTCATAATTTGTACCACTTGCAAACCAATTACGGCCGTAATTCGTTTTGCTCTTGGGAATTTCATCAGACCCATTCAGATACAGAAAAAACTGTATCTGAATGAGGTCCAGAGCCAATACAGCTTTCGCTGTAACCATACACAGGTGGTCAAATTATGACCGCCGGTCATAATTTTTACCACTTGCAAACCAATTACGGCTGTAATTGGTTTGTCCCCTTGAAATCCAACCAGACCCACTCAGATACAGAAAAAACTGCATCTGAATGAGGTGAAGAGAAAATACAGCTTTGGCTGTAACCATACACAGGTGGTCAAATTATGACCGCCGGTCATAATTTGCACCACTTGCAAACCAATTACGTCCGTAATTGATTTGTCTCTTGGGAATTTCATCAGACCCATTCAGATACAGAAAAACGTGTATCTGAATGAGGTCCAGTCATAATACAGCTTTGGCTGTAATTGTACACAGGTGGTCAAATTATGACCACCGGTCTCAATCTGTACCACTTGGAAACCAATTACGGCCATAATTGGTTTGTCCCCTTGAAATCCAATCAGACCCACTCAGATACAGAAAAAATTGTATCTGACCGGCGGTCATAATTTTACCACCTGTATATGGTTACAGCCAAAGCTGTATTTTCTCTTCACCTCATTCTGTGAGCCTTTGAGATATGACCACATATCCAATAAGGTCACAAAAAAGATTAATAATAATTATACCTTTAATATAATTATATTAAAATTAATTAGAATAATTATACACTAAAAATAATTACTCAAATATACAAAAAATACCATAAATTGATACTAAAATTGGTTTAACTTAAAAACCAATGAATGAACATGTGAAATAAATTATACCATTGGATTCCCCATGGAGAAATACACATATACCACTTTTATGGCATATCTGTAAAGTCAATATTTAAGGAATTATAAGGTATAATACCTTATAAAAATCATAAAACCTTATTTATCTCAGAAACTAATGAAACAACATGTGAAATAAATTGTACCAGTGGATTCCCCACAAAAATCCACATATAAAACAATTAATAAGCTAACTCCCAAAATCAATACTTAAGGAATTATCCTGAATATATGCACTTTTTTGGTCAACGCATATATTCAGTGATCATAGCTAATATCTTCTAAAATATACATGATAGAATGATGAACCAAAAATAAAGTCACCACGTAATTACTGTACGAACACAGATATGAACTTTATTTTACAAGTTATAAACAAGGTTAAAACCTATGATGAAATATTGATAAAAATCAACAGAGCTGTTGACCACTTTGTTGTGAAAGTGCTCCAAACTTAAAAAAAAGTACACAGTTGGATTCTACTAGTTCATTCGTGAAGAATGATGTAATTTTTATTATTAAATTCAGGGTATAACCCCCTGAAATCAAGGTTTGAAGTTTAAAATATTGAATTTCGACAGAAAAGATGAGTTACAAGAAAAATCATCAAAATTAGAGTTTTGATGATGTAATGAAAAGCTCTTGGAAGCATAATAAGGTTATGTCAGGCTATCAGAATTCACTCTCTGAATTGATGTAGCGTGAAAACCTTAAAAGTTATTGAGGATCAAAGTTTGAGCTTAAATTGAGCTGTTATGATCACACACTGTAACCTTAAATTAAGTTTAACAGTCTTAATAGTGATAAAATTGGTGAATACTATTAGTTTATGATTAAAACTAATAAAATCCACGAAATTTGGGGTTCTGCCAAGCCTCTGATGTCATCACACTTAGAGTTATAGTGATAACTCTAAATAATGGTGCAATAATGATGTAATATGGTTTGATCATGATGTAATCACCCTCAAACCTTAAAATATTGATCAATTCCAGTGGATATGATCAGTACACGTCTACTAGAAGCCTGTTGGACTCTAGGAGGGAGGTATTTACTATAAATAGAGCTCTTTTTACTCTGTTTTCCCCTCAGACGCATCAAAAACATTAAATCAATTAAATCAAAGGTAATTTCTTTATTCTTTATATATAAAACTGTTATATTATTAAAGACCAAAGACCACCTTGCTATAATCATCTATTTTGACGTGATTAAATCATTTATTTAATTGTTTTTGTTAAAAATCTCTCTAATAACTCATTTCCACGTAAAAATCCAGAATAATTTGTAATTTTCTTTATTTTTATTGTAAATACAATTTGAAAAGGTTGTATTTATATTTTTTTGGCGTAAAATACTTCAAAATTATTATATTAAGTGTTAAAAGTGGGTTATTTTCTCTTATTATAATAATTTCTCTATTATTACTCTTTTAATAATTCTTTAATTAATATAAATAGTATTTATATTAATTCATAACTTTAATATTAGTAATATTATTGTTATTAATTGTTTTTTATTAATAAAAAACAATTTTTTACGCCTTTATTATTTGTTGGTAACAATAATAAAGAGCTTTATAATATATTAATTATTTTATATTAATATATTATTTATAATATTATAATTTCATATAATATTAATTATATTATTATATTTATTTAATAATATAATATTTTTTACGCCATAATAATAATATTTCTTTATTATTATTATTATTTTAATCTTATTTATTTCAATTATAAGGACATTCAGAGTACAATAAGTAATTTTTACTTATTGTTTCATAGTCAAACCTTACATTTGGGGGCCTGGCCGTGATATTTACTTAAAAGACCTTTAAAAAGATTCTATTTGGGTTTATCCATAATAAATTATATTTATAATCATAAAATTATATAATAATTTTATATTTTATTGATTTTAAAAGCTATTGAGGCATTTGGAAAGCAATTGTACTGTCTTACACGTGGTTTTTCACATCCTTAGACTTGCAAGAACTTTCTTTGAGTGACTCTAGTGATTAAAAAAGATAATTTATAAATTAAAAATAATTTTTATTATAATTTAATTTTATAAGAATCATATTTATTTTTTATTTTATTCTTTAAAAATAAAAATATACATAAAAAATATTAAAAAATATTAAAAACCAATAAAAAAAGTTATTTTTATTCATTTTTATTCATTTCTTTATTTATTTCATTTTTTTTAAGATATAAAAGCAATTTCTACGTGGAAAATTGCCATATCTTGCCAAAAACAACACTTCTTATAAAAAAAAAAAGACTTATATTTATTTGTCTTTTTTAGTGTTTGAAGATAACCCAACAGAAGACAACCAAGCTACTGTTGAGAGATTGGTGGAAGAAACTTGTCAAAGTTCTCCAACACCAGTTATCACCAAAAGAAAGAAAGCTAAGAAATTAGACTTTCCAGGGCCCACCATTCAAGACTCTGAAGGTGAGCACCTCTTTTTAAATTTCCATAAAAGAATTTTATTCTAAAATACTTTTATTTTTTCTTATTCTTTAATTATGACTACCAGAAGAGGTTCCCAATACTCCATCCAATCAGATGGAGCTGGACTCAGAAGTAGAATTGATCCCTCAAAAGGGAAAAGAAAGGGCAATATCCCCAGTGGAACAGAATCCACACAAGGAAGTGCCTTATCCCAAAGGCAAGTCCCAGAAATGCCCATGATATCTGAGCCTGAATTGGAACTAAGTATGAGTAACTCAAACAGGTACAAATCACATTCAGAGGGCTCAGATAGACATCTACATGAGCCAGTACAAGCAGTATTACACAGTATACAAGGACAAAGACTGGGAAATGCTGCCTCAAATACACCAAGGAGTGATGAACTCCTGGCACATCCTGAAAAAGTTCCTCAAAGAGGAGGAGATAGTGAGATACTCCAATGGATGGAATCCACTGTCATCCAAACCTCAAATCAAAAAAATCAAGGATTATCATGCCAAAAAGAGGGAGGCAACCAAGGAAGAAGCCCCAGTAGCTTCTACCAGGAAGCCTCAAGTCAACCCACTTCCCCGAGAAGGGAAGAAGAACAAGAAAAAGCATTGGAGGAAACCATATTCCCCAAGCTACAGAATCCCAAGAATCCAAAAGGATGCCATGGACAATGTCTTCAACATGGCCAGAACCTTGATGGAATTCAAGGACAAGGAAGAGCAAATAATGAGACAACCTCATTTCCCAAAGAAATAACCTTGTCCAAAGATGTTGTAAATACTTTAACAGAAATTAAAAATAGTATATTACCTCTAAAAGAAATTAAAGACAGTTTATTATCACTACAAGAAATAAATAACAATTTATCTTCTTTAACAAAAATTGTTGTACAAAACAAGAAAGAAATTGACAACATTAAGTTTATTGTTTAAAATAATAAACCAAAGAATTTAATTGACAATACTCAAAAATTAATACAAGGACAACAAGAATTGTATAAATACATAAAAGATATCAAAGACAAGACTTTGACAATCAATTGTGATGTGAGTATTGACAATCTTACAGAAAAATTAAATAAATTAAGTATTTCTGTAGAAAAATTTGAAGAAAAGACTTCATCACACCAAAAATTACTTTTGGACCATGTGGAAAAAAGTGATGAAGCAAGAATGCATCTGAAAGATGATATTCAAAGTGAAATAAGGCTTATTACTGAAAAAATGGATAAAATTAATGAGGCTAATTTAAATATGCCAAAGTTATCAACACCATTTTCCCATATAAGAAGCCCTATTAAAACAAAAGAGGAATTGTCAAATCCTTTCATAACAGACTTGAGTCACCAAGACAATAACCAAGTCTTAATGAAGGAAGCACCTCAATTGAAGGAATGGCCAACATTCACAGGAGAAGGTGAATATGACCACATGTCATTTATTAAAACAATTGACATGTTACAAGAAGACTATGCCATACCAGATGAATTAATCACTGCAAGATTACATTCATTGATTGAGAAATCTGCAAAAAGATGGTATTATGGCATAAGACAAACAAATGGTAAAAATACCTGGTCTTGGTGGAAACAAGAAATAATCACCAAGTGGGCAAATGATGCCTGGAGGTATAAGATAGAAAATGCATTTGAAAACTCTTTCTTTGACCCTGAGAAAGATAAACCTTTAACTTGGTTCCTAAAACAAGTTGAAAGACTTAATGCACTGTACCCAGAAATGTCACAAAAGATGGTGCATATGAAAATACTTAAAAAATGTGGAGGGGAACTAGAACATGCCCTAAGAAGCAGGTGTATAGAACCATGCTCCACAGAAGAGTATATAAATGCACTAGAAGATATAGTGACAAGAACAAAAATTGGCAGGACTTGGAAAAGATTGGACATTAAAAGCCCAAACAAACCATTTATCAAGAAAGATAAATCAAAAGAATCCTTTAAACCCAATACATCCAACAATAATGAGCAAAGAAAATGCCATAAATGTGGAGGTATTGGACACTTAGCCAATAATTGCCTTAAAAAAGCAAAGATCAATGAAATTGTGGAAACAGAAAACCACAATGACAAAGAAGAAGAATCTGACTCTGAAAAAGAGACAGAAGAGTCAGAAAGCTCTGAAAGTGATGAAATCAATATAATTAATGCACAAATTAATAATATTGATATAATTTATGAAGTACTGGATGTTAACTCAAACTTGCCACAAGTTGGAACATCTGACACAAATCTGACAAACATACAAGATGCCAAAATGTATAGAACCAAACCTGCAAGAGGAATGGGATATACAGCTGGAAAATCAAGTATTAGTATTGTTATGGTTGATAACCAAGAAGGAAAGGTTAACTTGGATACAGGAGCATATTGCACTTGTGTTGGCAAAAGTTATTTAAAAACCATTGTCCCAGACTGGCAAGAAAAACTTATGCCAATACAAGGTGTCAAATTTAGTAGTGCAAGTGAGAGCATGAAGCCCCTTGGAATAATTGATTTAACACTAATTTTCCCTCATCCCTCACAATGTGTCAGAATTAAAGTAGAGTTTTTAGTAATGGACAACTGTACTAGTAATCATTTCATACTTGGAAATGACTACTTATCAATCTATGGTATAGATATCTCCAACCAAAAGGATAGATATTTTACCATAGGAGACAATAAAAGACAAAAGTTTGGATTCTTAAATAACAAAAAACAAATCACAGTTATTAAGAATGAGGAAAAAATTCCAGAAAAAGAACTTTTTATTTCTGAACAACTCAGAGAGGCAGAATTCAATCAAGAGTTAACAGAAAAAATGAAAGAAAAATTGATTGACCTCTTATTTAAGTATAAAAATGCCTTTGCAACTGACAAAGAGCCACTAGGTGCCATAATTGGACATGAAGTGGATATAATTCTTAATGTAGAAAAACCTTACCCACCTTTATTAAGAAGACCTGCTTATCCAGCCAGTCCAAGAGCTAGAGAAGCCCTAGAGGTGCACATTAAAGAATTAATGGACCTTGGAGTATTAAGAAAGGTTGGACATAATGAACAAGTAGAAGTTACTACACCTGTCATTATAACTTGGCATAATGGAAAATCAAGGATGGTAGGAGACTTCAGAGCCCTGAATACCTATACCATTCCAGACAGATATCCAATACCCAGAATCCATGAGACATTGACCCAATTGTCACAAGCTAAGTTCATCACAGCTATGGATGCTCTTAAGGGTTTTCATCAAAATGTCTTAACAGACAATGCCAAGAAACTACTAAGAATAATAGTCCATTGTGGAATTTTTGAATACTTAAGAATGCCATTTGGGATAAAAAATGCACCTTCCCATTATCAAAGAATGATGAATACCATATTTCCTGAAGAATTATCAGAAGGATGGTTAATAATCTACATTGATGATATCATAGTTTGCTCAGAAACTTGGGAAAATCACCTGACAAGACTAGAAAGGGTACTACAGAAAATAGTCCAAGTAAATATGAAAATTTCATTGAAAAAATGTCATTTTGCATATAGTGAATTAAAAGCCCTAGGACATGTAGTATCTGGCCTTAGTCTAGGCATAGACAAAAATAAAGTAGCAGCAGTACTACTTAAGCCAATGCCTCAAACCAAAAAAGAAATGCAATCATTTCTAGGATTTGCTGGTTACTATAGACAGCATATAAAGGACTTTGCAAAGATTGCTAAATCCTTGTATAAGCTATGTGACCAACAAACAGTCTATGAGATGACAGAAGAAAGAGTCAAGGCATATGAAGAATTGAAAAATTCCTTAACAAATGCCCCATTTCTTCTGATGCCAGATTGGAAACTACCCTTCAAACTGTACATTGATGCTTGTGGAGAAGGACTAGGTGCTGCACTTCACCAAACACAAATTATCAATGATAAACCAGTGGAAGGACCAATTTGTTTCATTTCAAGGCAGATAAAGCCAACAGAAGCAAGGTATGGAGCAAGCCAAATGGAATGCTTATGCCTAGTATGGGCTTTAGAAAAACTGCACTATTATTTGGATGGCACAGTATTTGATGTAATCACAGACTTTAATGCTGTGAAATCACTATTAAATATGAAGACTCCAAATAGACATATGCTGAGATGGCAAATTGCTATACAAGAATATAGAGGAAATATGACTATTGTTCATAAATCTGGAAATATTCATAAAAATGCAGATGGTCTTAGCAGATGGGCTCTAGCAAATACCCCTGACAATCCAGCATGGGTACCACAAGAAGAGCACCATATAGAAGGAATATGTGTTACAGACATTGGCACAGAATTCTTTAACCAGGTTAAAGAAAGCTATAAGACAGACAAAAATTGCCATATCTTAAGCCAACTTCTAATGAAAGACTGCAAAGATCCATCACTTTCATCAAAACTAGATGAAATATGGAAAAAGGCATATGATGAAGGAAGATTTCACCTCCTTGATGGAATCCTTTACCATAGAACAAAACACACATGTGTTATGGCCTTAACAGATAGAACACTAATAAACACTATTTTACATGAGTGTCATGATAGTGTTGCATCTGGACACCTCTCAGAAGATAGGACACTAGAGAGGGTGAAAACCTGCTCTTGGTGGCCAAATTGGAAGAAAGATGTTGCAGAGTACTGCCAAACCTGTGACAGATGTCAAAAAGCCAACAGAGCCACAGGAAAGAAATTTGGAATGATGATCCAAATCCAAGAACCAAAATCCCCATGGGAAATAGTTCATATGGATTGGGTAACAGCCTTACCTCCAGGAGGAGACAGGAGTTATAATGCATGTCTAGTGTTAGTTGACAGGTACAGTAAAACTCCCATTTTCTTACCATGTCATAAAGATGACACAGCTATGGATACAGCCATAATGATATGGAATAAAGTCATTAGCCACACAGGCTTATTCCAAAATATTATAAGTGACAGAGACCCAAAGTTCACTTCAGCATTATGGACAAACCTCCATAACTTGTTTGGGACAAAGTTATCATTCTCAACAGCTTATCATCCTCAAACTGATGGTCTAGCAGAAAGAATGATACAAACCCTAGAGGATATGATCAGAAGATTCTGTGCTTATGGGCTAGAATTCAAAGATTCTGATGGTTTTACCCATGATTGGTGTACACTAATACCAGCACTTGAACTGGCACATAAGACATCAATCCATTCTTCTACTGGCAAAACACCAGCAATGCTAGAGAAAGGTTGGAATCCAAGACTTCCTTATGATACCCTCAAAAAGGACTTAGTGGATATACATCCAACAGCAAGCAGTTTCAAGATAATGCTTGACAAAGCAAGACACCATGCAAACAGATGCATGCAAGATTCTTTTAAATATGCAAAAGAAAGATGGGATAAAAGTCATAAACCACCTGACTTCAAAATAGGGGACTTGGTTTTAGTATCAACCCTTAATTTCAATAACATAAAAGGCCCAAAGAAATTGAAAGATTCCTTTGCAGGACCATTTATGATAAAAGCACTTCATGGACCCAATGCTGTGCAATTAGAACTCACAGGTGAACTAATGAACAAACACCCAACTTTCCCTGTAAGTCTAATAAAACCTTACAGTTCAAGTGACAAAGAGTTATTTCCACTAAGAAATAAACCCCCACTTGAAATTCCCCCCTTGGAAGAAGGAGAGGAAAAGAAAATAGTAAAAGTCCTTAAAGAAAGAAGGACAAGAAACAAAAAAGAAAGGGAATACCTTGTGAGGTATAGAAATTCTACTCAAGAAGATGAATGGCTACTTGAGAAAGATATAACAAATGCTGATAAGTTACTAAGAAGGTTCAGACATGCGAGAAAACCTGAAAAATAAAAAGTTAAGCATTATTGAGCTTCAAGACTAACAAAGTCTATTGAAGAGGTAGGACAGTGGATGATACCCTAATCACATATATCAGATTGTGGTACAATCTTTTTTGGTGGTAGGGAATGTGAGCCTTTGAGATATGACCACATATCCAATAAGGTCACAAAAAAGATGAATAATAATTATACCTTTAATATAATTATATTAAAATTAATTAGAATAATTATACACTAAAAATAATTACTCAAATATACAAAAAATACCATAAATTGATACTAAAATTGGTTTAACTTAAAAACCAATGAATGAACATGTGAAATAAATTATACCATTGGATTCCCCATGGAAAAATACACATATACCACTTTTATGGCATATCTGTAAAGTCAATATTTAAGGAATTATAAGGTATAATACCTTATAAAAATCATAAAACCTTATTTATCTCAGAAACTAATGAAACAACATGTGAAATAAATTGTACCAGTGGATTCCCCACAAAAATCCACATATAAAACAATTAATAAGCTAACTCCCAAAATCAATACTTAAGGAATTATCCTGAATATATGCACTTTTTTGGTCAACGCATATATTCAGTGATCATAGCTAATATCTTCTAAAATATACATGATAGAATGATGAACCAAAAATAAAGCTACCACGTAATTACTGTAAGAACACAGATATGAACTTTATTTTACAAGTTATAAACAAGGTTAAAACCTATGATGAAATATTGATAAAAATCAACAGAGCTGTTGACCACTTTGTTGTGAAAGTGCTCCAAACTTAAAAAAAAGTACACAGTTGGATTCTACTAGTTCATTCGTGAAGAATGATGTAATTTTTATTATTAAATTCAGGGTATAACCCCCTGAAATCAAGGTTTGAAGTTTAAAATATTGAATTTCGACAGAAAAGATGAGTTACAAGAAAAATCATCAAAATTAGAGTTTTGATGATGTAATGAAAAGCTCTTGGCAGCATAATAAGGTTATGTCAGGCTATCAGAATTCACTCTCTTAATTGATGTAGCGTGAAAACCTTAAAAGTTATTGAGGATCAAAGTTTGAGCTTAAATTGAGCTGTTATGATCACACACTGTAACCTTAAATTAAGTTTAACAGTCTTAATAGTGATAAAATTGGTGAATACTATTAGTTTATGATTAAAACTAATAAAATCCACGAAATTTGGGGTTCTGCCAAGCCTCTGATGTCATCACACTTAGAGTTATAGTGATAACTCTAAATAATGGTGCAATAATGATGTAATATGGTTTGATCATGATGTAATCACCCTCAAACCTTAAAATATTGATCAATTCCAGTGGATATGATCAGTACACGTCTACTAGAAGCCTGTTGGACTCTAGGAGGGAGGTATTTACTATAAATAGAGCTCTTTTTACTCTGTTTTCCCCTCAGACGCATCAAAAACATTAAATCAATTAAATCAAAGGTAATTTCTTTATTCTTTATATATAAAACTGTTATATTATTAAAGACCAAAGACCACCTTGCTATAATCATCTATTTTGACGTGATTAAATCATTTATTTAATTGTTTTTGTTAAAAATCTCTCTAATAACTCATTTCCACGTAAAAATCCAGAATAATTTGTAATTTTCTTTATTTTTACTGTAAATACAATTTGAAAAGGTTGTATTTATATTTTTTTGGCGTAAAATACTTCAAAATTATTATATTAAGTGTTAAAAGTAGGTTATTTTCTCTTATTATAATAATTTCTCTATTATTACTCTTTTAATAATTCTTTAATTAATATAAATAGTATTTATATTAATTCATAACTTTAATATTAGTAATATTATTGTTATTAATTGTTTTTTATTAATAAAAAACAATTTTTTACGCCTTTATTATTTGTTGGTAACAATAATAAAGAGCTTTATAATATATTAATTATTTTATATTAATATATTATTTATAATATTATAATTTCATATAATATTAATTATATTATTATATTTATTTAATAATATAATATTTTTTACGCCATAATAATAATATTTCTTTATTATTATTATTATTTTAATCTTATTTATTTCACTTATAAGGACATTCAGAGTACAATAAGTAATTTTTACTTATTGTTTCATAGTCAAACCTTACACATTCAGATACAGTTTTTTCTGTATCTGAGTGGGTCTGGTTGGATTTCAAGGGGACAAACCAATTACGGCCGTAATTGGTTTGCAAGTGGTACAAATTATGACCGGCGGTCATAATTTAACCACCTGTGTACAATTACAGCCAAAGGTGTATTATGACTGGACCTCATTCAGCTACACGTTTTTCTGTATCTGAATGGGTCTGATGAAATTCCCAAGAGACAAATCAATTACGGACGTAATTGGTTTGCAAGTGGTGCAAATTATGACCGGCGGTCATAATTTTACCACCTGTGTATGGTTACAGCCAAAGCTGTATTGTGACTGGACCTCATTCAGATACACGTTTTTCTGTATCTGAATGGGTCTGATGCAATTCCCAAGAGACAAATCAATTACGGCCGTAATTGGTTTGCAAGTGGTGCAAATTATGACCGGCGGTCATAATTGTGACTGGACCTCCTTCAGATACATTTTTTTTCTGTATCTGAGTGGGTCTGGTTGGATTTCAAGGGGACAAACCAATTACGGCCGTAATTGGTTTGCAAGTGGTACAAATTATGACCGGCGGTCATAATTTTACCACCTGTATATGGTTACAGCCAAAGCTGTATTGTCTCTGGACCTCATTCAGATACAGGTTTTTCTGTATCTGAGTTGGTCTGATGCAATTCCCAAGAGACAAACCAATTACGGCCATAATTGGTTGGCAAGTGGTAGAAATTATGACCGGTGGTCATAATTTTACCACCTGTGTACATCATTACTGGTGGGCTAAATCTCTCACCCACCTATAGGTGTGACTGTACCATCCAATCTAATCACCCATGTAATTGAAGGATTATTCTAAATATACACATTTCCTGACACATAATCCTGCCCTAAATGTGTAATTGTGTTTTATGTCTAGAGGATCTGCAGTTTTCCTTCCTTTGAAACCACAACACTAATTTCTGCTCTATTTCTATGGGCTACACCCCCACTTCACTTAATTGGGACCTGCAATATAAATAGAGCTGATTTGCCCGTGTTTTCCCTAAGTCCCTCTCTTGGCCATTCAAATCCCTCTCCTCCCAATATATAATCCCCAATACTATGAATCCACCCCAACAACCTGATTCCGATGTGTCATTTGATGAAATGTTTCATAGGGTTTTTTCAAATAACACAGATTTTAATTCATCTTTATCTTATAAAAATGAGGCACCATCCCATTCATCCATCAATTCATTGTCCACCTCAAACCAAAGCACTGAACCCCAGTAATGTTACGATCTTTTTCACTACCTCAATTCTCCCAATCTAGTCCCACCAGCTCCCATTAGTCATCCTCACATCTTGCCCTGCCCCCCACCAAACAACATAAATAGAACCCCCTTTCAACTTGGTAAATTTTTTCTTCCCCACGTAATCTCATCCTTCACAATTTTTAATATTATATTTTTAACCAAAATATTAGATATCACAAACACACCAAACATGAGCTTGTGTAATCCACACCCAAATACTCCACGAACCCTTCCACCACCCTCATTCATAGAATTCGACATGAATAACCCACCCACTCAAGTACAATCCATCTCACCAATTCTATCTTCTGAGCTAACTCGCCTCTCCTGTGAGAAATTTTCTCTCAACCACCACCGTATCAAGAAAATCCTCAATAATGCCCTTTCTGAATCTGAAAAGAATCCTGTATCAATTGAGATTAAGGATTATTTGAAAAAGGGCGTTACATTGATTTCTCAAAAAGAACATGGTAATTATTGTTCTTTACATCTGTCCTCAATTTTGTATTAATTTGATCTCCCTTATTGTAGAATTGTCTTCATCACAATCAATTGGTCTCGTAGATTGCAATGTTGAAGTTATTGAGAGAGAAGTTCCTTCCATACGCTCATCCCAATCATCCCTTCCAGAGGAGGTTGTTCCTGATGGAAATCACAAGAAAAAAAGGAAAATTCAAAATAAACCACCACCAAATATTCGTCGTTTCATGCAACAATCTGTCACTATTAATAATACCCAACAGGTTCTCTCCATGATTCCTCCCACAAATACACCTTTTGTCTCCATTTTTTCCAGCCCACCCCAATCTATCAATCCTCAAATGTTATTGCAAGCACATCCCAATGACCTTCCATCTCCTGATACTCCTCTTCATTCACCTACTTTAATGGTTTCCCAATTTCATGGGTCTGAATTCCCACCAATATTCACTGAGGAAGAACAAATTCATCAAGAGAATTTACCTAATACAGAAAGCCCACGTCACAACCCTTCTGAACAAAGTGACCACAGCAACATTTGTGAGAGCTCATCAAATTTACCTATTTCAAATGAGACCCCTATCCACTCAAGAGCAGATGTTCATCAGGTATCTCCAATTATTTCAGCAGGAGGAATTAATGTTACAACTAACACCCAGGAAATCCAGTCCACTATTTCAACACCACAAAATGCACATACTCCTTGTGTCCGTTCATCCCCACATGATACCTCAATTGAACCACCACCCCCATCATGTGATGATGTTCCTCCTCAATCAATGGAATCAAGTTCACCGCCTCCATTAAATGCCCCAACACCAGGTCTCAATAATCTCAATCAAGAAGTTGATTGTCAGACTCAAAACCCTCCCACATTGGAAGAGACTCAACAATCTCCCGTTTCCCAACCAGCCTCTTCCCCCAATGTTGAATTTTCCATCTTTTCCAATGAATTTTGTCCTCAATTTTATAAAATTTTCCAAATGTTTAATTCAGGACAACCAACTCAAGCCAAATATCAAACCATGTTTGAAGCAATCAAATCTTTGGTTAAATGGCGTCTTCAATCTTTGGGTTGTGAAAAACCTGCACAAGGGAATTTTGACTTCAACCAATGCTCATCTTCTTATACCAAATGGATTGACGAACTAAGTGATCATAGTTAGTTGCCTTATAATAATTAGTCATTACAAAATATTAAAGCTTATCCTATTTCTGAACAGGCTCACCCTTTTTGAATGCCACCAAAGCTGAATCTTATGTCTCCCCTCAAATTTTCAACATGCAAATATATGATGACATTACATCACCTGAACCAAGTATATCTATTCCTTTTTCTCTGGAGCCCCACGTTTGTAATGAAAAGCACCCTGAAACTATTTTTGTTCATCATCTCATTTATATGGCCCAACCACGCCACTTCACCATCATCACTTGGGCAAAACTCATTGCTGCATCTATATCTGCAACAATGGATGAATTTTGTATCCCTAAACCCCCCATGACAGCTCCAACCACTCCTGGCAAGGTACATGCTTATTTGGATATGCTTACATACTTTGAAGGATTGAAGCGACCTTCTATTCCACCAATGGAGCTTATGTCAACCATCCCCCCAAATCCAAACCCATCTATTAGCAATATAGACACTGAACAGAATTTGGGTGCTAATTCTGATCAACAACTCAAGTTGTTTGAAGATTTAATTTTGGATGTTATGATTTCATACATCATTTTCAAAGCACAGGCAAACATAGAGGAACTTTCCCCTCCCAACCGATCAGAACAACATAAACGTCCCAAAAATACAAAGAATCAACATCTTGGAAGAGATAAAATTTCCTAATTAATCATTAACCACAGACCTCAAAGCATCACTCTGTTGGACAATCAAGCATCACAATTGGACCAAGCTAAAAAAAATTGAGTGAATATCGTAGTCGGCATAATTTTCTTCCATTTGCTTATTTCTTAATATTAGGTGTTAAGGGTTTATTCACTGCTCACAAAGATCATCGCCATTTTTCTATCTCCAATGCTATGCTTATTTTATGTTCTTTTAACATATCTCATCAGCTTGTTCAGCAATCACCTCCAGACAAGCCTGTCTGGAAAAATCTATCTTTTCACCTCAACTCGTTTTTTTCTAAAGGCATGAATCCAATTAGTGATGTTCAACTTGTTGGTCCCCCCTCCCGGCATCAACTAGCACAATATATCACCAGTGATTTCTTAAATGGGAAGCTCAAGCAACAGTGACATCACTTCTTCCTCCTAGTCAAAGATCTTGTTTGACTTAGTTTTAAATTTATCATGTTTTTAATAACTATTTTGCAATTGCCATTTTTCAATCCTTACTCTTATTGGCCATCTCCAACTTTCCCCACCGCTTAAAATACATTATGTTTGTGAGTTCTCCTCAGGTCTTGAATTATACTACTTGATCATCATTCTATTACAATAATCTTAAGAGAGTAAGAAATTCCCCCTTGTAATTGAGATTTAATACAATATGATAGTTTTCAAATTTAAATATTAAAGTTCTTTCACACTATCCATATGACATGTAAGTTTTAAGATTTTTGGACAATAAATTACACAATCATATCTTACTAGTGAGCACAAATAGCAGAGAATATGATGAATATAAATTTGAAACTTGACCTTTCTATACTATATAAACATTTGGGGTCAGTTAAAACGTATTTGTGGCAACTATTAGTCAAACATATTATCATTAGCCTTTAAAACTATTCTTCTGATTATATTTTCATGATATATTATTACTTATTAATTAAGTGAAATTCATCTCAATTTTCAACCCTACCTTTTGTGGACCACCTTGATTTTAAGAGCATTCAACCTCAAAATGAAACTTTGTATTAGAGTACAATTCATAAATGACATAAGAGATTCTTTCCATTAAGAATTCAACTTGAAAGAAATTTGAAATTTTTATATAATTGAATTTTTCTATTCATGTTTCTGAACATGTACAATTAGTTGATATGAAAAGCACACTTTATTACTGAACTAGTAGTTTAATAGTACTTCAACTTGAAAAGATAATGTTTACATTTGTAAATAAATCCATTGCATATGCATTTTTTAAATTGATGCAAAGTCAAACATCCAAAATTATTACCACAAGATATATTAAAGATTTCCCAAACCTCATAATTAATACAAAAATACCAATTTAAATTATGAATATATAATACTACATTCAAAAATGAGTAATAATTGATTTTAATATGAATAATAATCCACAATGTGAGTTTGAGCATTATTTTTTTGTGAAAATATCTCAGATTTCTGTGAGATAAATGACAGTGAAAACAAGATCCTTTTTTTCAAATACTAATTACATTTTTTTTGATATTTGGCACATCGTTGTGCTCTTCCAATTGTTTTATCTACAAAATCTCCTGTTCCCTCTCTCTCATGTTTCTTCACCCGTTTAATTAATTCATTAGAAATTTGAAATGAGCAACCAAAGTGAGTCGTTGTATTGTTGGTTGATACTTCAAGAGGAGGTTTGGTTGTTTGATGTAAGATCTTTTTTGAAGGCCAGATTAATTCTATAATACCATTGTTCAATCCAAATTCAAAATTCAAGTTGTAATCTGGAAAAGAAAAACTATGACCTATACATTTGGTTGGTGGTGATACTGGATTTCCATTTTTGATATCTATGTAACTGAATAAGCCATATGTAAGATTGTTTGAATCGTTGTCACAATGAGCATGGTTATGAAAATCATTGTAAGTGATTGATACATTTGAGAATAATCTTCTATTTTCAATTTTGTCTTGATCATTCCATTCAGAGTCGTCCCAACTTGGTAATTGCCATTGTTTCATCAAACGTTGATTATTAGTAGAACCATCTTTCGTGAATAAATAAAATCTATGAGAGAGAAAACTATTATAACTTGGTAACTTGTTCCATAATTCTTCATCTTTTACTTTTCTTTCAGACAAACACTTTTTATGTAGTGTATATACTCCTAAAAACAAAGAAAAAAATTAATGTTTTGTTTTTTTAAATTAAAAATTTAATATTACTTACCTGCACTTTTTCCTTTATCATATCCACCTCTAAATCCAAGACATTTCATTTGCCCACCAATTAAGAATTTGTTAGTTTTTTGATGTAGACGGTTTTGTGCCATATAATAAAAATCTTGTATTATATTTGATAATTGGAAGGCTACTGAATTTTGATCTTTGATTTTTTCAAGTGAATGGAATTTAATCATACAAACTAAATCTTTGGTTTTTTCATCTTGGTAGAATCTATAATTATCATTGTTAAACTGAATATGAAACTTCTTTTGATTTTGGACTTGAATTCTCTTGATTTTTAAGTTATTTGGAGCTTTTTCAATAAATTCACCTTCTTCTGCTTCTTCAACAATTTCACCCTCTTCAGCTTCTTCAGAAATTTCACCTTCTTCTATCTCTTCATGATATCCTTGTTCTTCATAACTTCCTTTTTTTTGGAAAATGAATGGTTTAAGCGTTTATCTTTGTGAGCCCTTTTGCTGAGACTATTTTGATCCATCATTAAAAGAGAAAATCTTTTTATACCAAAAAAATATAATATTGTAATACTTGAAATAGTAATATAAAAGGAAATCAAGATAATGAATTCGAATCTTCCACCTGCTTCATCCCTCTTCTTTCTTATAATCCAAATTTCATTCTTCCTCAAACCTAACTTCATTCTTTCTCAATTATTAAATATCATCACCCCCCAACCTTTTGAATCACCTCAATTGTTTTTTTACTTATTTTATTCTCATCATTAATTTCACCTGCTCTTTTGCACCCTCAGCTCTTTTGCACTCTCCAATGCTATGGAAACAATCAGGGTCATTAACGTTCCAGCGTTGGTTCCGTTGATCCTGGTTGTTGGTTAGCAAATCTTTTGCATTTCAAAATTCATAACTGTTGAAACATCTTCATAAAAAATAATTCATCATCATCATCATTCTCATTGTCAATCAATCTTAATCAAAATCAAGCCATCATCATTAATACCAATCAATCATCAATCATTAATTCATTAAAAGCTTGTCAAACAGTGAAATTCAAAATCTCAAATCTTTAGCCACTCATAGAGCGTTCAGTTGCTTGTCAATTCAACAAAAAGCTCAATCCAATTACTTGAATTCAATCACTTTTCAATCAACTCAAGCCAGCTTACCATCAATGATCAAATCATCCCTTAACTCAATCAAAATACCTAAAAACCCTTCAATCAATCATTGAAGTAGGTTGCTAGAATTGAAATTATCTGATATTTTATTATCATAAAATTACTTCAAATCTCATAAACTGATGTTATTGTGTTCAGTGAGTTAGATTTAAATGATAGTGCTTTCAATATATGAATAATTTTTCAATCATAAATCAATTTGAGGCTTTAAAGATCTCCTCAAGACTGTGCTTGTCTAATTCAAGCACAATTTAAGGATGGCTCTTGTCAAATCATCTCTAACATCTCACTGGCTTCAGCATCGAACATGAATCAAGTCTTCTCCAACCTTCGTATGAGATCTAGATCCATCCATTCTGCGTTCATTCCTACTCAATCTCATTTGCCTCATTGATCTCATTCAACTAGGCCCTTTTCCAGAACTCCAAGCATTCGTCCTTCACTTTGTCATCGTCCATTTAGATTTTCAATTTGTGGTGGTGGACCAGCTGGATTTTATTCAGCCAGTCGCTTGCTCAGCTTGGATGATAGCGAGCGGATAACCATTGACCTCTTTGAGCGTCTCCCGACTCCTTTCGGTCTAAGCAGGTACGGTGTTGCCCCAGATCATCCCGAAGTTAAGGTCAATCATTTCCTATGCTTTTTTGACTTCCACATTTCAGAAAAAATCTCTTAACTAAAAATTTAATCATTTTATCAGAATTGCCAACGAAAATTTGAAGACATAGCTCAGGATGGTCGATTTCAATTTTTTGGTAACACAGAACTTGTCGGTCAGCTCACCTGTCTTGAAAATCTAGGCGCTGGTGTAACAATTCAAAATTTAAAAAGAGACTATGATGTAGTCATTTTAGCTTATGGCGCTAGCCTTGACCGCTTCCTTGGTGGTCTTCCAGGAGAAAACAATTTATTCAACGTTATAGCCGCCCGTCAAGTTGTTTATTGGTATAATGGCTATCCGTCTAGGGATAATAATTTTGTTGATCTTAATCAAGTTGAACATGTGACAATCATTGGTCAGGGGAACGTGGCTTTAGATATTGCTCGGATTTTACTCACTCATATTGATGTATTGGCTAAAACTGACATCAGCAGTCGAGCTTTAGAAGGTTTAGCTCAAAGTCGTGTAAAGCAAGTCGACATCATCGGTTGACGTGGGCCATTACAAGTCGCCTTTATTAGCAAGGAGTTGCGTGAAATGTTGGCGTTAGATAACCTTAGTTTTCACACTGATGAGTCATTGCTTCTCAAGACTATCGAGCATCTCAAACAGCCAGGAGCAATAGAATCTTTATCCAATAGTTGGATGCGCAAAAAGCTTCTTGAACTAATGTACAGAGCTTCTCAAAAACAATCATCTTCAAATGATCAAAGTAGGCTCTGTAGTATCAAATTCTTACAAAGTCTTCTTGCCTTTCTTGCTGGTACTCCTTTGCCTGACTATAGCCCAAAGGTTGGATCTGTTCAGTGGCAATTAAACCAGCTCGTTTATCCAAAATCTCAAGGAACTATAGATTATTCTACTGTTGGTGTGGTTTCAAAAGAAACATCTGCTACAATCACTGCAAATGTTAACTGTTTTCCCGTCAGGTATATCAATTACGTTGCACGGTATAGCAGATAGCAGTTAGGTTTGTCGCGGGCCTTTTTTGTGTACCTGACAGTAGCTCAATATGCCCGCCGTGTAGAATTTACAATATGAATCAAAAAAATTAGAAACATTCATTACCTTTAATTCTAACATCCAACCATTATCCTCTCGAGTTCCTGCTCTGGCCACTGCAGTACAAAAGATGAACGACCTCTCATCTGATTCAGTCTTACCCTCACTTAATTACCTGTCGGGACATCTTTCAGCTAGCCTCTTTCTGCCCTTCAAGATTCCTGAGCGATTTAATCAATCCAATTCAATTCAAGATCCTCCCTCAAAGCTGATTCCAAAAATTATAGATGAGACGCCATGCTTGGTTGAATTAGAGGAGATAGAGAGCAAAGTTAGGTCGGTTTTGGTTCGCACCGTATCTGAAAACGAAGGAAATGTGCTCTTGCTCAGTGGTCCCAGGGGCTCTGGCAAAACAACGGTCAGTATTCGCTGGAGCTTTAAAGAATCAAATCGGCTGACTGGCTTTGAAGATTAGTCTAGGTCATTTCTTGTTCATTGTCTTTGCTGTCACACCCTTGTCTCTATGGATTGAATGGCTTCATCACCATCAAGCTTAATGGCTTTGTTCACACCAATGATAAATTGGAATTGAAAGACATGGAACGTCAGTTACTCACATCCCTCCAAGACCAAGAAAAAAAGAAGGTGATTGGAAAAATATTGGACCAAGATCAAGAGGATCTTGATTCAGACAATCAGCCCAAACAGGACATTCCTCGGTTTACCAACTACGGAGAAACATTGAAAAATTTGTTGGAGGTCTTGGAACCCCAACCTAGCTTTTCACGAGATCAGGGCCCCAAAAGCAAGGCACTCGTGATAATCTTGGAAGAGTTTGACCTCTTCGCCGAATTGGATTGTCAAGCATTTTTTTATTGCCTACTAGACGCCGTCCAGGGTAACAAAAGACGAGGTGGATTATGTATTATTGGGACAACGGTAGTTGTGGTAAGCTTTACAAAGGATTTAATATATTGCCAGTCAAACGAAAAATTCTCCAAATTGGGCTTAATATTTTTTTGAAGGACTGTTTAGATATACTTGAAAAACGAGTCAAGTCAAGATGCCAATCAAGAATAAGATACTTAAATTGTCCTACAACTGAAAAAGAGCGAATTGAGCTATTGAGATCGGTTCTTGAAATCCCCATAGGAATCTTTTCAACCAAGCTTTTTACACAACAATGGAATGAAGATGTAGAAAGGTTCTTAAAAGAGAAAAAGGCTCAAGAATGGATCAAGAATCGATTTGATTTGATCTCCGAGGCTGTAGTGCCAATCTTACAAGAACTTGTAAGCTCAACATACAGAAAAGAAATGATTAAAAGTACAAAACAAACCGCATTGACAATAGCAACCATGTTTCATTTTTCGTTCTTTGCGAGCAGAATACAATTGTTTCAAGGGTAGCTTACGAAACACAACAAAAGGGAACAATTTAATTTCCAGCATTGAAGTCCAGTGAACTTTTCAAGCGAAATTCACTGCCATGGTGGAGCCATCAATTGAGTACAGTTGAACTATCAGTGTTGATTGGCTGCAAGCATCTAAGCACAATTCATCACAATGGAATTTTCAATCTAGAGATGTGCTGGGATGGTTATTGACAACATTTGAAATGAATCGCATTGGGACACCCTTCAGATCAATCAGGTAACAATGAAAGCAGCTTAAAAGTGCAATCACAAATGTATAGCCGAGAT
Organism: Austropuccinia psidii; assembly: GCA_023105745.1. Classification (NCBI taxonomy): domain Eukaryota; kingdom Fungi; phylum Basidiomycota; class Pucciniomycetes; order Pucciniales; family Sphaerophragmiaceae; genus Austropuccinia; species Austropuccinia psidii. The sequence continues at coordinate 23,068,302 of JALGQZ010000004.1, read as the reverse complement.
ACGTTTGAAATGGTAGGCTTTTTTCTAGTTTTCGATCAAGGAAAAGCATCTATCTGATTATCACCTAGGCTTGGGAAAGGTTAACAAATTTAGAAATCATTTTACCCATTGGCATCATTACCGGAAAGAATCATGATAGAACCAAAGCAAAAGCAAAGCAAAACTTGATGTTAGGCGGAAGGAGGTATGAGTTAATGAAGTTGGTTCCATTTTTAAGTCAAGTTGATAAAGTAGTCTTACACAAACGCAAAGAGCTTGCTCTGCATTTAAAAAGGTGGTGTAAAAATTGGTCTGACTAATTGATATTAGTTGGCCCAGAGGCTCGAATTTTTGAAAAACTCCTTACACTCTACGGGAAGGCAGTTAACATTTGCAGTGGAAATAGTATTAGAGTGCAACTCATGCATATATAATGACGTAATATTATGATTCAATAAAAGTAGATGATTACAGATCCTTGTTGGCCGTTTTTGTTGCCTATAAAAACTTAACTCCTTGTAACGATTGTCACATCAATACCTTTGATTCTTGTATTGTTTTTCTAGGTTCTTCGTCCCTGCCTCACACTGTGTCCTGACTACTCCAGCTAAGACTAGCTGTGTGGCAAAAAAGCCCGCGCAGTACCTAACTGCTATCTGTTATACTGTGCAACATAACTGATACCGCACAGGAAAACAGTTAAGATTTGCAGTGTAGTCACGCCAACAGATCTTGTCATAAAAAGTCTTGGATATCAATCAACACCCATTGACTTGATTCCATTCAATTATTCAACAAGTTTGGTTCAAAACCAACATGGCCAGGTGATAAATGAAAATAATGAGATTGTGAGCTTATGCTTTGACATCATGTCAAATTCCAAAACTAATCCTGTTGTCCCCTTTTGTATTAATTTTCAGATACCAGGACTCTATGTCACGGGCTGGTCATCTCGCGGTCCAAGTGGAGTAATTGCAAATACAATGTATTATGCTTTCCAAACAATGGATATCATTGCTGATGACCTTAGCAATCAACCTGAGCCATCCCCACGATCATCCCATCCTGAACTCATCAATGCAAAATATGCTATAAATTGGAATCAATGGAAGAAAATTGATAATGAGGAGCGCCGACAAGGACATATACAGGCAAAGCCAAGAGAAAAAATTTTAGCAGTGGAAGAAATGTTAGCAATTGCTGGAATTTCCTAGCTCTCAAATTTCTCTCAATTTAATTTACATTTTTAATGCTGCCTGTCGCGTACCTGTTTTTGTTTTTTTGGCAAAATTTTGAAAAATCTTGGGTTCAATTATTAGAAACATTCCCATAAAAGATTTTTTTTAGAAAGAAGTCACATTTTCAAATGAAAAAAGTATACCATGTCTAGCATAAAGCTGAATTTATTACTATTGTTCCATATGGTCTATCTCATCACACATAATTTGATACTAAGCTGATTTGGGGGTCAATACTGACGTATTTGTAGCTTTTTTCCTAGCTTAGTATGGTAGCTTACATATAGATATTTTTGAAATAAGCTCTAAGATGGCTTTGGGATACACTTGGAGATAGTTCTGAAGTTATTGATAAGCCAAAATGAAAATATGAGGAAGGACCACTCTAAGGGACTACACACGTTTTTTGCATAATTTAAATTTTTCTCCTTTAAATTGAATGAAATGATGAATTAATAGCTTTTGAATAAAAGATTCAAATTATTAGTATGTATCTCCTATTTATTACATATTTATATATTGTTTTCCTGAAAAAATAAAAGAACAAAATATTATGAGAATAAATAAACAAATAAACAGTAAAGCTCAATATTTATATATAGTTTTTTTATTTCCACAATTCAATTCAATTGAAAAAGATCACATTAAAAAAACCATTCCAAAAAATGAAAAAAAAATAAATAGTATGGAAATTGAAGGGATAAGAAATTAAAGGAAGGATTATTTAATTTTAATTTTATCCATTGCTTCATTTATAACAAAACTTATATTTTGTATCTGATTAAATTAAACAATAATCTATTCCTCAATGCTTTAAATGACTGTTTTGATAATTGAGATAGCTGAAATTATCCGAAATGGAATAATTGGAAGCTGGCATTGAAAGAATTGAAATAAAAAGATCTACTTGAAAATTATAAATCAAGATATAATCTTAATTGAGAAAAGATAGACTTTAAAGGACCATTTCTCAGGTTAATTTATATATGTATCAGTACAAAGCTTACATTTCATTTTTGTATTATCAACTTTATTGGTAAATGTTCTTTGATAGAATCATGGAATTTCATTTCCACATTTCCTTCAATTAGTCAAAAATATAGCCAAGGATCTTCTATAGTAAAATTCAATCTGATTTATTGTGAAATTATTGAAAAAAATTCTTATCAGCTTCATTGGTACTGGAAAAAACTCCCATAAATTTGGGTGGTATCTATGTATTATCAGTGTATTGGCTAATATATACTATATATAATAAGGATTGACAAGCAGTAAAAAGGAAGTAGACACTTGAATGTTACAAAGGTTGTCCTGAGCTCAAAAAAATGAAATAATATTGAGAATTAAAACATACTAAAAGGAGACAATTGAATGAGATTGATCTTGGTTTGTGAGATAAAAAATTGATTGTTACTTATTTAAAACATTCAGATTCTTCATAAATATTTTATATACAATATTTTGGAAGGGTTAATTGTTTTTGTTTATGCAACGTAATTTCCAAAAAATATAACTTACAAAAATTAAAAAAAGGGGAATATTTGTAATATTTGATATGGTCTCAACTTAAACAAAAGACTTGTAAAAACTGTCATGTTTTGGCTAAATATGATGATTAATTAATAATATAAGAATAATAGATAGTTTTATGTAGATAAATACATATTCACGTGGAATTAGAAGTCTATATCTCAAGAGATAATGAAAATTCAATTAACTTATGAATCTCCAAAGCAATTCTGACTGGGGAATCAATCCAAATTAATATCTATACAAATTCCAAGTAGAAAAAGGAAAATTTAAAGGAGAGAAAATAAAAATGAGATCAACTTATAATATGTGTACTTGATATGTTTAATACTTTGGATAATAATAATTAATCAATCCATATATTGATTGCCTAAGGCTATATTAATTGAAGGAAAAAGCTTTATCATCTCTATCAAAGAGCTGAGTTTATGAGAAGCTATGTAGTCAAATTCTCTTATTCTGGAAAAGTAAATCTACTGAATTCCCTTTGATATTATTATGTATAATTCAATTATTAATAGGATATTATATGCTCTTGAATACCACACAAATATGTGAAAAAATTTGTATAGTTGAATGAGATACCTTTAATAGATATTGAGTTGTATTGAGATACAGACTGAGAGAAAATGAGATTAAGACTTGAGACAATGTGGTAGTTAATATAAAGATCCAATTTCCTCAGTTTGAAGCTAAATTGAAAATACCTGACAGTATTATTTTAGAGCTGTAGGAAAATACCCTCCTCATAACCCTATTCATAATGTGTAAGACCTCTACAGAGATATGAAAAAAGTGAAGGATGGATGGATTTGGAGATACATGTGGAGATATGACTGAAGTTAAGGATGAGTTAACATTGAGATACACATGTAGATATGATATGAGTTAATGCTGAGTTAAATTGGATATATAAACCAAGATCCTTGTAAGGGACTTGCAGGCAGGTCCAATTGAAATCCCCCCGGTGTGTATATTTGGTCTTTTTCCTAATCCTTTGCCTGTAAATCCAATTAAAACTTGAGATCCTTCAGGTAGAGAGTCTCCCACCTCCACAGCTGCCCATATATTGTAAGAAGCTATTTTTATCAATTTTGTTTTGAATTAGTAATGGACTTAGGGTTCAGATCCATTTTGAGCAGGCTCATGGATTCAGCAAACTTTCCACGCACATAATCAGGAATTTTACTATCATTTTGAATTTTTTCGAGCCTTGGGATTGTTTGAGCAATGTTTGAGACAAACTCTTCCTTTGATATAATTTCCACCACCCCACTGAAAATTACATCATCTTGCCCATCATCTTCTGTTGGTGCACAAGGTTCAACAGTCTTTTCCTTCTCATAACTTTTAAAATTTGGTTTCTGAGAGCTTGGAGGTTGACCTGACATAAAGGCTATGACACAATATGAGGTTTTGAGAGATTAGAAATATTCAAGATGGATGCGTACTCACTTTCTGGAAGAACTGGTGGATCTTGATTATCTTCATGTGACTGGTCTCTACTTCAATGCCTAATTCACGACTATTGGCGATATCAGAGATTTCACTTCCACTCTCTGGGGCTGAAGTTGGTTGTTCATTGAATTCAGTTGAATTTCCCGGGGTTTGGTCCATAGCGGAGGTAGTTTATTAAGAAAATAGATGGTGACGAGTTGATTGATAACTTGTTTAAAAATTTTTGAATAAAAAGATCCAAATTGAAGAAAAAAGGTGGAAGTAAAATAATCGCATTTGCAAAATGCGATTTGTTGGGAAATTGAAGGAGGCGATGTTTTGCAAATTATTTCATATAATGCAAATGAAATCACTTCCCTGTGAGACATTGAATAAAGTTGATTAGTGAGAAACCTACTAAAGTCAACTTTTGAACTATTCAACACTCATGAGGTAAGGACTAAGCAAAGTGTTCCATTTGAATGATATGAAATAAAATGGTTTTGTCAGGGAAACAGGAGACACAATTCTTGTCTTAAATAGTACACTTATTAGGTTTTAATTTGTGACTCTCATGATTTTAACCCTAACCACAACATTGTGAATATACTGACCAATTTTTCCTTAGGTCCTGTTGGCAGAGAAGGCCACTCAGCATATTTTGGCGATTGCGTTCATTGTGTACGCCAACAAGCCACAGTAAACTATGGATGTAGTACGGAAGCGTAAGGATAAGTTGTGTCGGGAGCATGTTTGTGAGCCTTGAGGTATATTTTACATACCCAAATAGGCCACAATTATCTTAAAAAGAAATTATGAATTATGAAAAACTCATAAGTCATGCATATATCCAAAATTCATCATTTTCAATTTCAGAAAAGATGAATAACTTTTTATTGAGTAAGTAAATCCATGGATTTAAGACCAGATTTGGATTCTACACAAAAATTCACCTAGGGTAGCTCCATAGAGTGAATAAGCTCAATTTAAGTATTTGAGGTGGTAAAATGGAAAATACTTCAATACCACATCATTAATACCACATAAAATATCCGTGAAAATTTTTGTTTTTCTTGATTTTTAGCCAAAATAATGGGAAAGTGAGAAATCCCATGTTACATATACACTAAGAATAGTGTTATGCATGTTTTGAGCACTTAATATCATCGTATTCTTACATGGAATTTTGGTACACCCATAGTGGATATCTCACTTGAAGCTTAAATTACTATTTTGACGTAAAAAATAAGCAAGGGGGACAAAAGACATCAAAGAGAGCCAGGGTACCCAACTTCTGAGGACTCAGAGGCGTGGATAGCTCCAGAGCATAGATCCATGGCTCATCTTAACCCAATTGGTAAACTAAAACTCTTTGGGAACTTGGTTACCAAGTGACACCTACTGTAATCATAAGAAAAATAGCAAATAACCTGTTATTTTGACGTGCCAAGGAGGTAATAAGCTACTTAGGCTCCTGTAATCACGTCAATTCTTGATGACTTTCCATGACTATACCCTAAAAGAGTAATTAAAACCCTTTTGGGACTCATATTCATTGATTTACCTCATAGCAACCAGCAAAATACTGCTATTTGCAATTCTACGTAGAAATGAGGTAAAAACTTCAAAAATTCATTAAAAATACAATTCTTAATGAATCTTTCTGAAACTTTCAGGACCAATGAAGAACTGTATCGTCTATAGTACAACCAAAAATAATTACAGTTTCATTAGTAAAATTAAAAGCTTTACTTACAGTCCATTTTTGACCATTCTACGTGAAACACTGAATCTTCAAAAATTCACAGTAATTAAATTCTGTGATGAAATTGGCAATAACATTGATAACTTTGAGAAATCAATGATTATTTTAGAATAAAAGAAGATTTACTGTTGTTACTCCTTTTATTCTTAACCATATTGGGGTTGGTAGTCACGTAAAAGCATCAATTAAGTAATTATGATAATCTTACGTGACAACAGATGATGCAATCATTAATCCAAAAAGGTTTATTGTTTTCTCACTCACTGGTTTTTTAGTTTGCTCCATGGCACGCCTCTGTGAGCTGTTGTTGACTTAAAAGAAGCCTATTCTTGCTGTTTTTTCCGTATCATCATCTTATCAATTTATTAAATCATTATTACCAACAAGTAAGTATTAGTTAAAGCTATTCTTAAGTGTTTTAAATCTTTCCAAATCATCCAGAAAGACGTGAAATCCTAGAATCCAACTATATATTGCTGTAATACTTTTATAAATCCTTTTGATCCCTTAAATCCACAATTCCAGGTCAAATTTCTCTACTTTTATCTATCAATAAGCTCTTTGGAGTATTAGTGAGTCATTTATCTTTAATTCTTAAAGTTTTTCTCTAGTAATAGTTTTCTTCAAGAATTATCCTTATAATTATTCTTGTAAAAGATAATTATATATTAAAATAATTTCATTATTTTAATAAAGAAGTTTTTATTATTAAATTCTTCTTGTAATTGATTCTTGTAGACAATTACTGCTCACAGTTATAATCACTAGTAGTGTATAAAACGTGAAAGAAATAATTTTATAGTTATTTAATTGTGGTTAGAATAATTTTTTATTATTATATTTCATAAGAACAGACATAGTACTGTTGATTAATAGTAATATTATCATCAGTTTCATAGTCACATCTTACAATGTTGGGAGGGCACTCCGCAAGCGTAAGGATAAGTGCTGTTGGGAGCATGTCGGGAGGGCACTTATCAAGCATAAGCATAAGTGGTGTCGGGAGCATGTTGGGAGGGCACTACACAAGCATAAGGATAAGTGGTGTCGGGAGCATGTTGGGAGTGCACTCCACGAGTGTAAGGATGGTAAGCAGTGTTGGGAGGGCACTTATCAAGCATAAGCATAAGTGGTGTTGGGAGCATGTCAAGAGGGCACTACACAAGCGTAAGGATAAGTGGTGTCGGGAGCATGTCAGTAGTGCACTCCACAAGCATAAGGATGGGAAGCAGTGTCGGGAGGATGTTGGGAGGGCACTACACAAGCGTAAGGATAAGTGGTGTCGGGAGCATGGCGGGAGGGCACTCTGCAAGCGTAAGGATGGTAAGCAGTGTCGGGAGCATGTGGGGAGGGCACTACACAAGTGTAAGGATGGCTAGCGGTGTCAGAGGCATGTTGGGAGGGCACCACGTGAGCATAAAGATGGTGAGGACGGAGATGGGGGGGAAGTGTTGGAGTCTCATCTGGAGGGCAGTGCGGGCGCGTAAGCATGCAAAGCGTCGGGGTGGATTAGGTGGGGATGCGCAAGCCAATGAGGTGAAATTACCCGAAAATTGCAAATAGTGTTGAAATGGGTTTGGGGTTTGAGTGACATTCTCATGTGACACATGTGACAATTGACGTTGTCTTGACGCTGACGTGAAGTGACCCACTAAATTTAGTGACTATAAAGTGACACTGACGCGACTGAAGCAAGATTTTATACTGACAGCGGTGCGACGTGAAGTCAATCGCCAACGATTGATGCGAGATTAGCCCTGGTGAATGAAAGGCCTGCTGCAATCAAGCCAAATACCAAGACTTTAGCTCCACTCCAAACACTTATGTAAAATAGTTATATCATTATGTCTGCAATAAGGTTTAAACCATGTACAATGGAGTGCCAGCATACATGGTTTAAATATTAATCCCCTCAATTCAATGTTGACACATCACTAATGGAATGCCCCTCAAGGGTCAACCGTACAGTATCACCATAGGTAAATCAACTAGAATATGTAATAGCATTGAGAAGCATGGAATTATACCAAATTAAACTCCTAACCACTTCCCCATGCAGATGAGACATGTTGAACTTTATCCCCTTCAGATCAGCCACCATTAAAAATGGAATAAAATCCTCTACTGGCTCAAATCATCTCCCCATTCATAAATAATCACTCAATTTTTTTGCCAATTAATAACACTCCTAAGAGCTTTCACATCAACAATAGATATTGATAAACAAAAAAACCTTATTCACAATTCCCACAAAAATGTCAATGTGCCACTATTCCTCAATTCATATATGCATGTGTAAACACTGCTCAACTCAAACACACTCTTCCCCTCAGGCTGATAGGCACGGAGTTGCCTTCACACCTTTCCAATATAAACAGCACATTAAAAAGCTCAAATAAACCATTGCACCCAAATCTCTTCCAAACATCCCTACTTCTGCATCAGGATCTGAGCGCCCACAACTTCTATTGGATCAAATATTCCCAGCTGATTATTCACCATTGGCCCAAAGCACCTTCTCCACAGCAATGGGTCTCAATTCAACTGCACAGAAACCATACAGCAGCAGTCAAACCCTTACCCCACAAGACTTTGGAATTATAATATCTGCCATTCTATCATTATGGTATAATATACCCCGCAGAGCTTCACGCATACTCAACCCCACCCTGAACCTGCTGATCAAGTCCAGTATCTCAAGCTCCAGTGGTCCCCCCACTCCTGCATTCCATATAACTCAAGATTTGAGTACCATATTTGAACATCTCCAATTGGAGCCAGTGATTCAAAACTATATATGTTGTCGTCGATTTTTCTTTCTTAATGGCCTTACTGAATCTGTCACAACTGACCAACCCCACTGTCAATGCCATAATGAACCAAATGATCATGATCCCCCTTGCACAAAATCATTAGGAAAATTCATCAATTCATTTGAACCCCACACACAAAACACAACCAACATGAAAAAAAATTTATACCAACAAAACATTTAATTTATCAACCATTCAAAAATTGGCTTTCCAGATTTCTCCAGTGGGCTGGAATTATGGAAATCCTTCATCAACATCAACAATCTAAAATTCCTGAAGGTTCCTTCAAATGTGATATCTGGGATGGATTGGTCTGGAGATGCTTCACTGGCACTAGAAATATCAATGACCCCCCAATCATGTTCATTCCCATTGCATTGGCCTGCTCCATTTATGTGGACTGGTTTAATGCACATGGAAAGTCAACCCAGTTGGCCAGCATTGTACCTATCATGCTTATTTGTCTTGATCTCCCCCCCAGGTGAGCGATTGAAGCCAGAGAATGTCTATGTTGCAAGAATCACTCCTGGTTCAAAGGAGTGAGCTGCCCATAAATGGAATTACCTATTAATGCCCCTCATCAAGCAGCTCAAAGATCTATGGAAAGGTTACCATTTTCAACCCACCTCAACAGGTCCTTCAGGATCATTTATTTATTTTTCCATCCTCACGGCGGTTGTGGCTGTGAGCCTGTAAGGTATGTATAACATAGCCATAAGGCCACAAATGATTTTATATACAGTTGATTTAGTCTTCAACAGAATTTTAAATTGGATTTAAAATAAAAAATAACAAAAAATAAGTTTAAATTTTTTGTGGATAAATAAAGTTATAAATATTATGTTGTTTTTGGATTCTACACCAAAAATAACCTTGGGTATACCCATAGGGTGTTATACCCAAAAAAGCTTATTTCTTATGTTATTTCAAGGCTTAAGAATTTCACAGTACTAACATAACTTTTGAACATTTTTTTAAAACTGTGAAGTTTAAGGTTAAATAAACTCAAATTTAAAGTTGCATAATATTTATGCAAACTTACAAAACTTTTAGTTAAAATTGAGGTGTTGTGTATATTTACTGAATTGGCTGAGGATTTTCTTAAAGAATGTAAATCCGGTGTGAGCTCAATTTAAAAGTGTTGAGGGCCATAGTATGGCTTTAAATAGATAAAAGGGCAAAATACACACAAAAAGGTGGGACAAAGGAAAAGGACCAAACGGAGCTGGGGTACCCAACTTTTTGGATCTTCAAGCATTCAATTAAGGTTGGCCACCTGTATTGAAGAATTTCAAACCTTATTCAAACTTCAAGATTAGACTTTTATCCAAACTTGAATTTTAAACTGGTTTTAACCCAATTGGGGCAGGAATTTCAAGCTTCCAAGGGGTAAATCCCAATATTCAGGCTTGAAATTGAAGTTTTGAGACCTGTCAAAGATCAAATAAGATTAAAACATTATGGCTACAAGAATCAATACCTTATCAAAAGTTAAGGTTTGGTGTTTATTGCTAATTACATGGAAAAATGGTAATAACTTCAAAAATTCATTAAAAATTCCATTCTTAATGGATTTGCTTGAAACCTTCACACAGATTACAATTTGAGAATATCTATATATAAATTAAATTTTAACTATCTTTTAAAAACAGATTTCCTGGGTAATTAGCCTGGAAATTTATTCTTTTGATTCTACCTAAAGAGAATTAAGATTTCTTTAAGAATTCATTAAAAATTGAGCTTAAGAGATTTCTGCTTAAAACCTTAATGTTTTTGAGTAATTAAGGTAATGAACTTTCATATAGATAAACTTTTTTTATATTAAAACTTAAAGTAATTAACTTAAATGAGGATTAAGGTTACCTGGAGCTACAAATAACACTGGTAACTTTAAATTGGAATCAAAAGTAAGTTACCTTAAGTTAAGAACCTTATTTTTAAGCATGGTTTTTCAGTTTTGAACTGAGCACGCCCTCTATATCCAGATGAATCATGAGAGCTTCTCTCTAGACATAAACAGGATCTATTCATCACTGTTTTTGTTCATTATCAATCCAATCATATTAGGCGTTTAAACAGGTAAAGTTTTATTATATATAAAATCTTATCATTCAAGTATTTCTTAAATATTTCATTATTTATAAATCTTAAATTAAAGAATTGAAATCATAGAAATCAGATTATTGTTGTAATCACCTATAATATATTTTATTTTATAAGATTGTTGTCTTTAAAATATCCTTTAAATTCCCAAATTCCTCCCAAAAACTCTTTAATCATAATTTTTATCATAAAAAGTTGTTTTATCTTTAAAAATATTGATTTTTGGCATGTTTTTAACTCATAATTATCATTTAATATAATAACTGTTGTTGTTTGACTTGTTGTATGAAATATATATTACAAGTAAGTTTTCTCTAGAGTTCTATATCTTTTTTTATCTATGATTAGTTCTTCATATAGAATTCTTTTATAAGAATTATTTATGCACAGCATGTGTTTTAATTCTTTTATAAATAATATTTATATATTATCTATAGGTGGTTAAATATTTATATTTTCCACATGTAATTGTCTCATTAAGAGCATTACACTTCTTATTGTTATAATTGTCAGTGACTATAACAATAATAGAATAATTATAATTTACTATAATTATTATATTTTTTCATATTATTATTATATATAATAATAATTAAAATTTTTTTTTGTATAATTATTTTTAATAATTATATTTAAATCCGTGGTTATAATATTTCATTATATTATATTTTTCTACTGAGGAAAGTCATAGTACTCTTGATATTGTTACTATTATTAACGGTTTCATAGACAAACCTTAAATTTGGGGGCATGGCTGTTATTTTAACCAATTTTTGGCACATAAATCATATTCTAGAGCTTATTTTACTGTTTTTTGATGTAAAATTGCGATATTTACCTTAATATTGGCTTTTCTGGGACTTATCCCTTATATATAATCTTTATAATATTAATAAAGTTATTTTTTTTAAGAATATTGTTTGAAACAATATACTATTAAGTGAATTGAAATAAATCTCTTTTGTCTAACTAGTGGCGTTTTCACATAAAACACTTGAAATTTATTCTTTGAGTTATTCCAGTATAAAGTGAATAATAATACAATTTTAATTACTAACTTATTAATTGAATAATTATTATTTCTTTAAAAAAATACAAAACCAAATAAAAAATTTAAAGATTCAAAATCTTTACTGAAAACATTTTTTCATTAATCTTAGATATTTTTCTTTATTTTTGATGTAATTTGCCATAAATTACATTAAAACAATTTTATCCAATTAGCTGAGTTTATAAGTTTTTTTTTGATAAAATAACTTATATATGTTTTTTCTCTAGTGTCATACATCAGAAAAAGTTCTTCAGACTGTTAAGTCACAGAGTCTATTATTGAAATTCAAACTAGCCCAGCACCAAGGGGTTTAATTACCAAACCCTTGAAAAGGTCCAGCAGGTGAATTCAATCCATTTCTTAGTCTTAATTGCTTTATATTGAGCTGAAATAACTCCTACTAGAAATGGAAGTAACTCATCTATCCAATCAATTGGATCTGGACAAGGACAATCAAGTCATAAATATAAAAGACAAGAATGTCAGCTCAGAGGAGAGACAAAAATGGAGGATGCCAGAACTTCCACCAGTTCCCAAAGGTTAGCCAGAACCCTTGACCCTCTTATTGAGAGTTTGGAAGCTGGCATAGCTGCTATTGCTGTTGTTAGACCTTAATCACTTTCAACAGGCAAAAATAGAGCAAAAATAGAGATATACCAGTCTCAGCAAAAGAACTGGTTTATGGTAGCAAAACAGCAAGAGTGGGAACTCCTCCAAAGCCTTTGGATAGGCACCATGAACTCATATCTTCAAGTGAAGAAGCTCATGGGGGCAGAAAAGACAGAGGAACTTCTGAAGGGTTGGAAACCCATGTCTTACAAAGGACAAGTCCAACAGATAAAACATTGGTTGAAAAACTAAAGAATGTTATCAGAGGACCAGAAGAAGTTGGCCCAACGCAAGGAAATAGCCCAGTGGAAGCTTCCCAAGCCTCCACAAGAAAAAACCTGCCTCAACAAGTGCCAAACAAGCCCAATCAAACCCCAAAGACCAACCAGAAGTGCATTAAAAAGGCAAAGGGAAAGGCAAAGCTCAAGTGGAACAAGCCTTACCCTCAGAACTACAAGATTCCCAAGAAAGAGAAGACAGCCATGGACAATGTGTTCAATATGGCAAGAACTCTGATGGAATTCAAACACAAGGAAGAGGAAAGATTGAGCCAATACTTTCCAAAGAATTAGATCTTGGAAAGCTTGTAAACCAAACTGAAACTTGTAATAAGAAATTATAACAAAGCTTAAAACATTTGAGTATATCCAACAAAAGCTAGGTAATGAGATACTAAAAGTAAAACAATCACAAAAGACCATTATTGGTGTTTAAAATGTTGATAAAGACAATATTTTGTCTTTGGCACAAATTTATGCAATGATTGAGTCTAAGGTCACCTTACTCAGTCAACCAGATGACAATTCTATTTTGTTTATATCTAGACAATTAAAAGAATTAAGAATACAAGTTCAAAACTTGTAAAACTCAACTGCGCACAACGCAGCTCTTTTCCAAGAACAATTGGAAAAAAGTGATAAAGCAAGACTTGAATTGAAAGAAGATATTTGATCAAGTATTAACAATATATCAGTGCATAATGATTTGCCAAGAAAGTCTAGACCAATTCTTGACAGAAATGTGCTGAAATTGAATAATGACTTACATCATACAATTTCGAGTAATGCAGAAGTAGAAACTGCTTGCAATTTTGAAGCCATTCCAAGATAAGAGGAATGGCCAACACTCAGTGGTGAAGGAGAATATAGTCATATGGAATTTATGAAAACATTTGATATGCTCAAAGAAGACTTTAACATACCAGATGAATACATAAGTACCAGATTACACTCATTGTTTACCACATAAGCAAAGAAATGGTATCACAAAATGGGACAAGACCATGGTGGACATTCTTGGCCTTGGTGGAAAGAAAAAATTATTTCCAAATGGGAAAATGATTCCTGGGGATTGAAAATGGAGAATTCTTTTGAAGAATTCATTTTTAATATTGAGAGGGACAGGCCCATGTCTTGGTTTCTTAAACAAAAGGACAGATTACACCCTTCATCCTGATATGTCTGAAACAATGATACATAAAAGGATATTAAGAAAGTGTGGTTGTGACCTTGAGCATGCTATAAGAAGCATATGTATTGAGCCTTTCTCTACAGAATATTATATCAATGCTATGGAGGACATCACTACTAGAACAAAAATTGGTAGAAATTTGTATAAACCCCCAATGGACAACAAGACCAGTGGGAAACCAATTACAAAACTCAATAAGCCACATGACAAAGATCCTTTAAAATGTCACAATTGTGGAAGTAAATATCATTTGGCTAATACTGGTCCCAAAAGGACAAGAATCGATGAGATAGAAATTGAAAAAGATGACACAAAAGAAACAAATGATGTCCCTGTACATGAGGGTGATTCTGAGCCTTCTGAAGAGGAGTAATTACCAGATAAACTTAGTATAGAGAATATTAATGTTTCCTTTGGGGTCACAGAAGTGCATACTCACTTACCACAGTACAGTAATGAAGGTATGGATTTCATACATGTTCAAGATGCTAAAATGCAGAAAACCAAACCAGCCAGAGGTAAAGGTTATACAGCGTGATCATCTTGTATCACTAATATTGTGATAAACAACAGATAATCCAAGATACATCTTGACTAAGGTGCTTTTGTACTTGTGTTGGAAAAGATTATCTTGGTAATATTTATACCAATTGGCAAGACAGGTTAATGCCAATTGAAGGTATAAAATTCAGCAGTTCCAGCCAAGATATGCACCCCTTGGGTATATTTGAAGAAGAAATGATATTCCCTTATCCTACAGGAAGTATCAGATTATAAGTTGAATTTGTTGTTTTGAATAATTGTACTTCACAACACTCTATACTTGGAAATTATTATCTCAATATTTATGGTATTGATATTAATAATCATAAAGACAGGTATCTCACTATAGGGGAAAATAAAAGGCAAAAATTTGCTTTTCCTTTAGAAAAAGGAGAAATGACTCTCATTAGACACTTAAAAAATGTTAATAAAGAGAAATTTCTGTCAGATCAATTAATTGAAGCACAAATTAGTCCTGAATTAACACCAGAAATGAAGGAAGAGCTCATTGAAATTTTATTTCAATACAGGGAAGCCTTTGCTTCTGATAATGAACTACTTGGGGCTATCAGAGGCCATGAAGTGGACATTATGCTTAATGTGGAAAGGCCCTACCCTCCACATTTAAGAAGAGCAGCTTACCCAGCTAGCCCTAGGGCCAGAGAAGCATTAGAAAGTCATATTAATGAACTAATGAAACTGGGAGTTCTTAGAAAAGTTGGACATAATGAAGAAGTAGAAGTCACAGCTCCTGTAATCATTACTTGGCATAATGATAAATCAAGGATAGTTGGTTATTTTAGAGCATTGAATACTTACACTATTACAGATAGGTACCCAATTGCTAGAGTCCATGAGACTTTGACTCAATTATCCAAAGTAGAGCTTATCACTTCTATGGATGCTCTCAAAGGCTTCCATCAGAATGTTTTAACACCTCATTCTAGGAAATTACTGAGGATTATTGCTCATTTTGGTATTTATGAATACTTGAGGATTCCTTTGGTATTTAAAATGCACCTTCTCACTATCAAAGAATTATGAAAACCATTTCCCCACATGAATTACAAGAGGGATGGCTAATAATTTGTTTGGAAACCTGGAAATTGAATTTAGAGAGAATTTCATTAGTACTTAAGAAGATTGTCCAAGTGAACATGAAAATATCTCTCAAAAAATGTAATTTTGGATTTCATGAGTTGAAAGCTCTATGAAATGTAGTCTCATTACTGAGCCTTGGTGTTGATATAAACAAAGTGGCTGCAGTGTTACTGAAATAAATGCCCCAGAACAAGTAAGAAATGATGTGTTTCTTAGGGTTTGCCAGTTATTACAGGAAACACCTTAAAGATTTTTCAATCCATGCCAGACCATTGTACAGAATTTGTGATCAAAAAAATGTCTTTGAAATGACACAGGAGAAGATTCAAGCATATGAAAAAAATAAGATATTCCTGGACCAATGCACCATTATTACTGATGCCAGACTGGCAACTATCACAGGGGCTCTTGGACAGAAACACAAGAGTGGCCTGGCACTCAGCAATCAGGGAACTCACTCAGAAGACTCCAAATGAATATAGAAAATAGAACTAAAGAGTTTATTTTCTCTAAGAAATATGCAGGTACAAAGATGAGATGCAATAAGAGGAAAGAGGAGGCAAATGGCCAAAGAGCCAACCAAGTAAGTCCTTAATCACTGTTTCAACCGGACAAAATGAACAGTTAAGTTAGTAGGTATATGACCACCAAATATCCATTGACAGGTGAGGAAAGAAATGAGAAAAGGGTGCTAAAAGACTGACTTGATAATATCAGTACTCACTTAACAAAAATGGTAAGATAAATAAAGATAAAATAGAATCAAAATATATTAATTGACTGGGGGAAAAGCCTTCCAGGGTCAAAGAAGGGTGGTATATGTGAAAGTTTGAGAGCTTGACTCCTTCAGGCTGAAATCTGGGCTGTATTGAATACTGGAAGCTGTATTGATTGTCTGATGGAGTGTATACCTTGCCAGATTGGGAAATGAACTGTGTTGAATGATTTTCCCATGATGTATGATTGAGATACAGGTCTTGATGAATCCAGAATTTATTGAAATGAATGTGGCTGCCAAGGTGGATTGATGGAGCACTGGCCCTTGAAAAATTGTTTTGAACTGCCTCTTGAATATCCCTTGAGAATGAACAGCCAGTATTCCCTTGGAGGAATACTGTGAGTGAGAATAACCATTGATTGCTTGATGGAGTCATTGATATCTGAGATTATGATACTTGCCCTTTAGACTTGATGAATCCTCTGGAAGGTGTACCTTGATGACCTGTTGAAAAGTTGAAATAAACATTTGAAATTTCCGCCATTGGATTGCTGCTGAAAAAAGATGCATAATGGTGTTTAAACCATATATGGCACTTCTCGTTATTGAAGGTTGAAATGAGCCAAGGGTCTTTGGAGGTGACGTCTGGAGGATATTAATGAAAATTGGGTTTGGAAGGCTTCAGAGGTGAGAAAGTGTCTTTTGAGTGATTTGGTCCTTTTTGGGTTTTTGGCCAAATCCAGCTAATACAGATTTAAAACTGTATTTGCGCAAAGTGCGCAAAATGTGCAAATCTGGCAATTAGCCCCCAAAAGGCCTGATATGGCCTTTTGGGCATATTTCACAGAATACATGTGAAATATGTCCTAAATGGCTTAATACAGCCAAATGCGCAAAAGTGTGCAAACTGTATTTAAAGCTTCAAAAGCCAAATACAGGCTTTTGGGCTGTATTTTCCAGGTTGACTGGAAAATACCAAAGAGTGCCCAAAAGCATAGAAAGGCCAGGAAGGGCCTGATGAGAGTGAAGGGACCAAGTTGGGCCCAGATGGTGAAATGACCATAGAAGGCCAGAAGAGATGAATTGGCCAGTTTGGCCAATGATTTTTGGATATGGCCAAATTGCCATTCATTGGATATGGAATGGGTATTACATATTGAAGTCCAAGGGGATGAATTGCCATGGTTGTGACAGTACTCCCCACCTTGAAATGGTGAGCTCCTGAGCACCAATACAAGGTGAAGCCTGTTGAGGCTATGGGAAAGATATTGAGAGAGGGATTCAAGAGAAGTGATAAAGGTGAAAAAATTGAAACTGATATTAAGAATTTGACATATGACGCAGGACTTGCTTGATCTTCTTTTAACATTGGCTTCAAGATTTGAGGTGATTTGAAAATGAATGATAATTCTTCACATGATATTTGACGTGATAAAAGAAAACTTGAAAATGAAAATAAAAGGAAAATAAAGAATGAAAATGAAAATAATAAAAGAAAAAATAAAAGAGAAATGAATATTGAGCAGGTTCCAATCTTCATCACAGAGGTTGATGATTGATTTTGAAATTGGCCAAGGACCTGGAAGGAAGAATTTGATGCCAGGTGCTCACAAAGTGGCCAAGGTGATGTTTTGACAGATTGTAGACCCCTCAGGGAATAGTACACGAGGAGAGGAACTTACTTTTGGTAATGACCACTCCCACAAGTGCCCTAAAATAAATGAAATTGTTTAAGGAATGACTTCTAATTGGAGATACTTGGAAAGAAATTAATAAAAGGAATGGTCCATTTTCTCAAGTGAAAATGGCCATGATTTTGGAATTGATGTTGAAAGCCAGGCAAAATATCTGTGTCCAAAAATTGCAGAGTGCTCACAGAGTGGCCAAGGTGATGCTTACAACAAGAAAAGGTAGAATACCTCTAAAGGTGCATACCAGGAGTGGGACTTACTTTTGGTAATTCCTCTCCCCACCAAGCACCATACAATATCAAGCTCTTGAAGAATTGGGGCCTGCCTTGTCAGGATATAAAGAACGGAAATCTTTGACAAGTTCAGGACAATTCTTGAGGTTTTCAGTTAGTTCCCAAGTGGATCTTTCTGAGTCTTGACTGAAAACTTTCCATTCTACTAAATACCATAATTTTCCTCTCTTAAGCTTTGAGTCCAGTATTTGAGAGACTTCCCATCCCTCTTCTTCTTCAATGATGATTGGAGGAGGAGGCTCTTGATGCCTATCTGGGATTGTTAATGTCATGACTGGCTCTAAGAGTGAAATATGGAAGACTGGGTGGATGGACTTCCAGTGAAATGGGAGCTTGAGGTGGTAGGAATAGGTACTTACTTTCTTCAAGATTGGAAAAGGACCCAACCATCTTTCAGACAGTTTTTTGGTGGGTCTAGTTGATTTGATGATCTTGGAAGAAAGCCATACCATGTCACCAGGATTGAAAACAGGTGTACTTTCTCTAATTTTATCTACATACCTCTTAAGCCTGTTTATGGCAACTTCAAGTTCTCTCTTGAAATCTTGCTGTACTGATTGGATTTTTGTTGATAACTTTCCAGCAGGAGTATCTTGAGTAATGTGAGCTGAGTCAAAATGTGGATCTCTTCCATAAACAGTGAAAACGGTGATTGTTTTGTTGAAGAGTGGTCAGAGTTATTGTAGGCAAATTCAGCCAGAGGGAGCCAGGTGTTCCAATCATCTTGCTGATAACTGACATATATCCAAAGGTACTGTTCTAGTATCTGATTTTGTCAGGGTGAGTCTATGTAGTAGCTTAAAAATAGTAAATACAAGCTAGCACTATGACTGTGACACGTCAAAATAAATAAAAAAAAAGTCTTCAGGTCCTACTGCTACGTGGTAACAGTGGTGATGAGTCTATTGAGGACCTGGGTTGCAATGCTCTAATATCTTTGACTGTAAAGAAACACTACAATAATTATATTCTAATTATATCCTTAATAATTCTAAGGACACTACTGATGAATAACAGTCTTGTCACGTAAGAATATTGGTAAAGTAAGATAAGATGATGGGTTTTCAAGGGGAAAACCCTTCTTTTTATATCTTTCAAGACTGTCAAGAGTTATTAACTCTTCACACGTCAGAGGAGTGAAAATTTTCACTCCAGTGGTCAGTCTGTGGTTCTGGATCCTCAATTCTGACGTCAATATAGACAGAATTGTGGTTTTGGAACCACAAATGATCATTCTGGATCAATACAGGGTGAAAAAACTTTTCACCTGCCATGTCAGCACTTGGATGACGTTGTTCTGGTGTCTGTATGATCAATATTAGTCATTCTGGGCGGGTTTAAGCTTTGAATAACCATTATTTTAAGTATCAAGACTGGACTGGTTGGTACAGGTTTGGTACAGACCAGTATTGGTCAAAATACTTCCAACCAAGATATCTCAGTCAGTTTTTGAGATATAAAGAAACCAAGAGCACAGAATTGAAGGTATTAATGAGCTCTTCAATTTGGTATGCTTCATGTTTACCCTTCTTGCAAATAGCAAAAGTTTCAAGGGTTGTAAGTTTTTGGATGTAATTTTGTACATCAGTATGAGGCTTCAAAAACTTCCATGCTAGATATCTTCTTCAATTTGGAAGATATCTGTATTCTGATGATACAGTTTTGTAGGGCTTGATTAGCTCTACAGTTTGGTATATTACACTGTACAGTTGTATGAGTGTATGCCAAAGATACAGGGGTTTGTTTATTTTCTTGTTTTCAGAATATCTGTATTTTGGTTATTAAACCTTTGAACCAAGATCCCTAAGTCAATTTAAGAGATACAGAGGTCTAAGGTGTCTCAAATTAAAGCTCTGGTTGAGATCCTTAATTTGGTTATACTTTTGTACAGTTTTGTACAAGCCCTCTTTGACTTTCAGGGGGACTTGGTTTTGAAAATGAGGTTATATGGTATCTCCAGTTGTAGTGGTGTTACAACAACATGGATGATATCATTGTGTAGCTCTCTATGTGAGCTTTAAGAAAAATACCATTTTGGTATAGAATAGCTTAAATATGCATAAGTTAGATGAGAGGTGAAAATAAGGGTTTTGACTTGTTTATTCTCCTCTAGGTTTCCTTATTCTTTTTGGATAAGGTTGGTGTTGAATTTAAGAGAATTGTGTTCTCTTAATTATTACATGTATTGACTATGTTTGTTCAATACTTGTCATACCATTATTTATGGTATGTTGGATGTCATGCTAGTGCTCTGTTTTGAGTCACAGGCTGACATACCCTCCCTCAAAAGAAGGCTCATCATTGATGAGACTCTTCAGCCCTCCTGGAGGCTCTGAATCTTCTGAGGTGTATTTGTCCATCTGGGATTTCTTTCTCAGTTAACCATTTGTCTTTATCTGCTGGTTGATTCTTAAATCTAACCAGGTATTGCCTGTTGTCTTTCCTATTAATTCTTATTTTCCTGGCCTTAATGATCTTTTTCACTGGTCCAGGTGAGTCATCTTCCTCTACCAATCTTTCATGGGTGACTGTTTTCTTTCTGTCAGGGAATTTCTCCTCATCTGTCTGGTGATAAGGTTTCACCAGGCTCACAGGGAAAACTGGGTGTTTCCTAGAGAACTCTTTGGTCAGGTTGACTTCTACTGCATTCTTTCCTATTAATTTAATAATGGTGAATGGTCCTATGAATGAGTCTCTCATCTTCTTGGGTCCTCTTAGGTTGTTGAAGTTAAGAGTTGAGATTAGAACTTGGTCTCCTTCTTTGAAATCAGGTGCTTGGTGACTTTTATCATATCTCTGTTTGTTATATAATTTGGCTTCAGCTACACATTGCTCTGCTTTTTCGCAGGCAGTCTTCCACATTGTGTGGAAGTCCTTAGCTGTGGGGTGTACTGAGAGGAGGTTCTTCTTCAAGTAGTCTACTGGAAGTAGTGGGTTCCATCCTTTCTCTAATGTGGCAGGGGTTTTTCCTGTCACTGAGTGTATACTTGTGTTGTATGCCAATTGTACAGCTGGTAGGAGGGTTACCCAGTCATGGGTATATCCCTCATTGTCTTTATATTCCATGCCATATGCACAAAATCTTCGAATGATGTCTTCTCATGTTTGAATCATTCTTTCTGCTAGACCATCTGTTTGTGGATGGTAAGCTGTGGAGAATGCTAGTTTGGTTCCCAGCATCTCATATAGATTAGTACAAAACTCTGATGTGAATTTAGGGTCTCTGTCACTAATTATAATTCTTGGAACTCCACAGTTAGCTATCACATTGTTCCAGAACAATATGGCTGTGTCCATTGCTGTGTCCTCTTTGTGACAGGGGAGACATCTGACACTCTTGCTGTACCTGTCTACTACTACTAGGCATGCATTAAAGCTGTCTTTCCCTCCAGGGACCAGGCCTGTTACCCAATCCATGTTTATTATTTCCCAGGGGTGTTTGGGCTCCTCTATACTCCGGAGTAATCCATATCTTTTGCCATGACTTCTGTTGGCTTTCTGGCATCTGGTACAAGTTTTGATGTATTCACTCAAGTCTTGTTCCCACTTTGGCCACCAAGCTGTGCTAAAGACTCTTTCTTTAGTTCTTTCTTCACTCATATGTCCCATGTATGGGCAGTCATGGCATTCCTGTAGTATCAGGGAGATATGTTCTCTATTTATTATTACCAGGGCACTTGTGTGTTTTTCGCTATGGTATAGTAGATCATCTATCAGGAAAAATCTATTCTCTCTGAAGTTTTTGAGCCATGGCTCTTCCAATTGGCTTTCTAGTTCAGGACTCCTGTACTTTTGTTTTAATAGTTGTATCAATATACTACACTGTTTGTGTTTATTGTATGATGATTGTACTATGCTAAAGAACTCTGTATTCAGATTAGAGGAGCTGATTCCCAGTATGGGTATCTCTTTGCTCTCTCCAAAGCTCTGTGCTGGGTTTGATGGGTCATTCCCTAATGCCCAGTTTGATAGTTTGAAGTTCTTTCTCTTATCTATCTCCATGCATTGTATGGGTATTTTGGCCCCATTTTCTGGGTCATATGCTGGATTCTCTTGGTCATTTTTCAGTGGCCACCTGCTGAGGCCATCTGCATTAGTATGACTTTTCCCTTCTTTATAGATGATAGTCATATTCCCTCTATATTCTTGTATGGCTATTTGCCACCTAAGCATGTGTCTGTTTGTTGTCTTCATATTCAACAGTGATTTGAGGGCTGTGCAATCAGTAAAAACTTCAAATACTGCTCCTTCTAAGTAGTAATGGAGTTTCTCTAATGCCCATACCAAACAGAGAAATTCTGTCTGAGTAGCTCCATATCTGGCTTCTGAGTCTTTCAGTTGTCTTGATATATAGCAAATTACTCCTGCTTTGGGTATTCCATCCACTAGTTGCCTCTGGTGTAGTGCTGCTCCTAGTCCTTGGCTACATGCTGAATCTATATATAGTTTGAATGGTAGTTCAAAATCAGGCATCATAAGGACAGGGGCATTGGTCAGTTCATATTTGATCTTCTCAAATGCATCTCTTCTTTCTTTGGTGATTTCAAAGACTACATCTTTTGAGCACAGTTTGTATAGGCTACTAGTGATGTGTGCAAAGTTTTTTATGTGGCTTCTGTAGTAACTAGCAAAGCCCAAAAAAGATTGCATTTCCTTAATGTTCTTTGGTACTGGTTTCTTCAGTACTGCAGCAACTTTATTTTGGTCTATAGCTAGACTCAAACCTGAAACTTTGTGTCCTAGGGCTAGCAGTTCTTGCTGTCCAAAGTTACATTTTTTAAGAGATATCTTCATGTTGATTGGTGTACATTTTCCCAATATTTTATCAATTTTCCTCACATGGTCTTCCCATGTTTCTGAGTATATTATGATATCATCAATGTACACTACCATCCACCCTTCCATTATTTCATCTTGAAATATGGTATCCATCATCCTCTGAAAATGGGCTGGTGCATTCTTAATGCCAAATGGCATTCTAGTATATTCATATATGCCCATATGGCATATAATTCTTAGCAATTTGATGGAATCTGGTTTCACCCCATTCTGGTGGAAGCCTTTCATGCAATCCATTTTTGTAATAAACTTGGCTTTTGCTAGCTTATCTAGTGCATGTGGTATCCTTGGGATGGGGTACCTGTCTGCTTTGGTGTAATTATTCAAAGCCCTGAAGTCACCACATTGTGAGCCTTAGAGGTAATTTCATATACCCAAAAGACCACAAATACAAAAATAACATATTAATACATATAAAATAAATTTATTTATATTATTAAAATAAAAATCAAAATATAAATATAAAATTATATTAAAAATAAAAAATTAATTACAATTTACAAATAAAAAATACATTAAAATTTTGTAAGTATAAAAGTTCATTTATACTTGGAAAAATTAAGTAAAAATGAAATTTTAACAAAATTATGAAAAATTAAATAAATTTGGAAAAAAGTTAAATAAAAATTATTATAACTTTTTATTCAATAAATAAACACATAAAAATTATTTCACCATTGGATTCCTCATAAAAAATCAGGTGGGGTCACCTCTGAGTGAAATTCTTGTAACTCAACTCTAAATAAGCTTAAATTAAGTTTTTAGTATTTTCAATACAAAAGTTGAAAATCCTCAAAACCTTGGTTTAATTCACACCACATGTGGTGTTAACCATCAATTTTTGTGTTAAAATTGAGGTGTTGTGTTTAGTTTAGAAGTTATGAGGAATTGAAGTATTTTCAATTGAATTCAATTGAAATGTCAAAATGTGCGCGTGTATTACATAAGTGAACTTTGATTTACATATGAGGTGTCAATTATTACTGTATTGTACTGTACAATTTAATTGAATTACATATGTAAATTATAAGTATAATACATGATGAGGAATTAAAGGAAAAATAAATTGGAAAGATTAAATTTGGGGGGGAAAAGGAACTCCAGCTCTAAGGGGGAGCTAGACCCCCAAAATCCTTGCTGACAGGCGTGGGATGTCAAAATTCACGCAAAAGTTCATCACTTTTGGCCTGGAATTGAGTCACAGGGTCTGTGGACTCAATTGATGATGAGGTTTTGATACCAACTGGGGTAGTTTTAGCTGTTGCCAAGAAGGTAAAACTACCCTTAAGATAAAACAACCATAGTAAAAACAGTTTTAACTGGTTTGTACGCCTCTTACAGACATTTTGACGTGTTTTGATGGCTCTAGGCCTGGTATTGCTATAGTAATGGCTGATTTAAGGGTCTAAAATGGCTAAAAATGGCTAAAAATGGCTTAAACCAGCCCTTTTTGGTCTAAACCAGGGTTCAATGATGCCATAATTGGCTTTTCTGTTGTCAGACTGTTTTTCTCGACTGACAAGAGTAAAATTTACTTTTGGAGTAAGAGAATTGATGGCTATAAAAGAATGTCTTCTTTGCCCCACTTTTCTCTTCATGTTAGAATCTTTTCCTTTTATTAATTAGTTTAAACACTGTTAAACCAATCAATCAAAGATTCCAACCACCATTTTTAAATCATTTTAATCCTTTTAACCACGTGAAAAAATCATTATAATCATTGTTTGTAACTCTTATAATCATTTTTACCCCTGAACTACCCCAAAAGTGAATTAAAGCATCTTTCATCACTGTAAACTTTGTCACTTTGTTTCCAAATTCACTCTGGTCACTTTTGGGCGTGTTTTCTCTTTAATATTCTTTTTAAAGACTTTGTTCTTTAATTAATTGCTTGCAGTTCTTTGCTCAATTAATTCCAATTGAAATTGCTCTTGAAGAAATTTCTTTTGTAGCCTTAAAATATCTCTTGTAGAGTATTTTTTGGATAAATTTTTATTGTTGGTAAAACAATAAATTTTTATAATATTATTGTTTTATACTAATAAATTTATAAACAATAAAATTGGCATGTTTTCTCTTAAAAATAATATTTCATACTATTTTTCATTGATTTTTACCTTATACAAATTTTAAGGACAGGAAAAGTACTTGATTTTTAATCAAAGTTTCATATCCACACCTTACACACATAGTCTGGATTTACCATCATGCCAAGTTATAAGGACTGGTGTAGTGACCTCTACTATCTCATTATGTCCTATTTTTCTTATTACCCCCATTTCTAGGAGTTCATTGATATGTTTCTCAATTTCTTTCCTAGTTTCCATGCTGGCTGGGTATGGTGGTCTCCTAAGCATAAGTGGATATGGTCTTTCTACATCCAGATATAATTCTATATCATGTCCTTTGATTTTTCCTAGTGGTTCATCTCCTATTGCAAAAGCTCCTCTATGCTTTCTCAATACTTTCAGTAAGTTGAGTTTCATTTTACTGGTCAGTTGAGTGCCATATTGGGCTTCTTTGAATTCTTCCACTAGTTCTTTCAAGGTTTTATCATTTGTTACATGATTTATGTCAAAGGAAATTTTTTTGTCTTTGTTTGTACCTATGGTAAGATATCTGTTTTTACTATTGCAAATATCCATACCATACATTCTTTGGTACTCTGTACCTAGTAAGAATCCTTGTACATGTGCATTCTCTAGAACTACAAATTCAGGTTCCAGTCTGATATTTCCTTTTTGGTGTGGGATAATTATCTCTTTGATTATTGTCCCCAGTGAGTGCATTTTGCCTGATGCACTTTTAAAGTTTCTAGCTTTTGTTGGGATTATCTCTTCTTCCCATTTGGGGAAGTGTTGTTTCAAGTATTCTTTTGCCACTATGGAGCAACTTGCTCCTGTGTCAATGATCATTGGGTTTTTACAGTTCTCAATGTAAACTGTCAATTTTGTAGGTGTTCCATGAATGAATCCCATCCCTCTATTTGGGGTTACCAGGAATGTTTGTGCGTTCTGTGTGTGCTTACAGAGCTCTTTGTCTGTTGTTATTTGTGGTATTCCTGAATCCAGTTCAATGTCTTGTATGTCAAGTGAAATTTCTTCATTGCATTCCACTATGTATTCTTCTATGGTATCAGGTTCACTTTGTGATTCTGCTCTCATACCATTTCCCATGCTGTCAGAATCAGATTTTTCACCTGTTTGTTCTTCTTCTGATTCTTCATCAATTGCATATATTTTCTTTTTTGGTGTTGTGCAATTGTTGGCATAGTGGTCTGGTGATCCACAGTTGTGGCAGACATATTTCTTTTTTGGGGTTTCTTTCCCTTTTTCTTTGTTTGTCTCTTTAACTTCAGACCTCTTGTCTTTGAAGTTTGGTTTATAGGATGTGTACCTTCCTATGGAGGTTTTTTTTCTCACATCTTGTATGACATTTGCTATGTCATCAATGCTGCTGATGTTGTTGCATCTGCATTTGACTGCATGTTCTAGGTCTCCTGGCAATTTTGTTAGGAGTTTATGGTTTCTCATTTCTATTGTCATATTGGGATCAATAGCTTTTAGCCTCTTTGTTTGTTTGAGGCACCATTCATAAGGGTCTTTTTCTGTGGAGTATCTATCACTTTCAAAGGACATGGTCTTTTGCCAGATCCAACTACCATTGCTATACTTTTGTATAATCTGGTTCCTCCACCATGGCCAGCTTTTCCTGCCATGTATTTCTTTCATCTCAGTATACCATATGTTTGCATGGCCTCTGAATGCTGTGTTAAGTCTTGTTGTGATCCAGTAGTCTGGTATCTTTGGGACATCAACAAAGAGTCCATCAATATAGTCAATGATTTCCATATGGTCATATTCCCCAATTCCTGAGAACTTTGGCCAGTTTGTTACTTCTGGTAACTGTTTTAGTGCCTGTTTCTCTGAATAGTTGAGATTTTCCCCATCCTGGTACACTGACTCTGATCTTAACTTTGGAATCTGATATTCAGGTTCCTGGTCATAGTCTTTATCCTCTTCTTTCAATTTTGTAGAGGTAGTAGGTTGACCTTGTGTTGGAGGGTATTGATTGTCTTCCCTGTCATAGAGGTAATCAATTTCTTTGTCAAAGTTATCCTGTTGCTGCTGGATACTCCTCAGATCCCTTCTCACAGTTTGTTGTTCTTCTAGAATTGAATT
The DNA here is from genome assembly GCA_023105745.1 of Austropuccinia psidii. Lineage (NCBI taxonomy): Eukaryota > Fungi > Basidiomycota > Pucciniomycetes > Pucciniales > Sphaerophragmiaceae > Austropuccinia > Austropuccinia psidii. The sequence goes on along the minus strand of JALGQZ010000004.1, from coordinate 23,040,941 downwards.
CAACTGTCTGTTAGTTTTTTCAAATTCTGTCCAAATTTTGGCCAGATTTGTATTTAAGTCTTTGATGACTGTTGCTTGGAAAGCATTTTCTTCTTTCAATGTTTCCACTTCTGTTCTCATTTTTCCTGAGGTTTCATGTGTCCAATCCATGAATTGGGCCAATTTGGTCCATGTGAATTTGTTTTCAAACTCATGAGTGTGGATTGTAGTTTCAGTCATTAATTCTGGGTCTATTGAGTCAGAACTATCAAAACTATTTGTAGGTACAACTATTTCTTGCTTTTGTGTACTTCTTGGACTAAGTCCATCAGCTTTTTCATCAATGGGTCTGCTTCTTTCTTCCTCTGGTTGAAAGAAGTTTTGTTTTTCCCTTGGGCTCCTTTTCTCCTGTTGGAAACTACCTGGAAGGGTTGGAGAGCCTTGGATGAAGTTTCCTTTGGCTTGTAGGGCCTGGAACTGCTGGATTGTTGTGGGGAAGATGGGACTTCTCCTTCCATTCCTGGGGGTACCTGAATCTGACTGGGCTCTTCCTTGTGCCAAGATCTCTCTATGGCTTGTATGGCTGCCTGGTTCTCTTTGATTCTGGTTGCTCTTTCTTCTAAGAGTTTGAAATTCTTGTTGGGATTCCAACCTTCCATTTCTGTCATAAGTTCCATCCAAGCCATTTGCTTGAGACAGATCTTCTGGGTTGTTATCCCCACTTCTGCCCATGATGCTGCCATAGTGAACATTTTGTTGTCCATGCTCCATGTGAAGAGGTCTCTCAGGAGTTTGTGTATTTAGAGGACCTGTTCTGCATCTGTCCAATCTCCTTGTTGGACTTCTGGGTTGAATTTGATTTGGAACAAGACCTTGGGTAGGAGTTCCCTGATGGTAAGTCCTTTGCTGGTCATTTGCTCCAGTTCTTCTTCCTCTGTGTCTTCTTGGCCAGTGTTCTGGTTGATTTCTTGGGAATCCAAGATCTCTAAGAAGTGGAGGTGTCATGTTAACAATGTTAAAAAATGACAAACAATAAAAAATGTTGTATTTTTCAAGGTTTATTTACCTTTAGCAGGCCCTTGTACAAATTTATGATCTATACTCTTTGGCAATTTGCCTTTAGAGTTTACAACTGGGTTGATAACAGTGATTTTCTGTTTCTCAATTTGTTTTGGTGATCCAACTGGTTTTGTTGGAGCTTTTCTGGGTTTTTTGGCCCTTGTCACGGCTATTGGTGTCCAATCTTTTGAGTTGATTGTCACTTCACTGTGTCTTTTCTGCTTGCCCTTGGTTTTTGGCAGCACCTCTCTGTCTTCTGAGGCTGTCACGGATGGATTTCCTTGTGACTGGGTTTCTAGTGGAATGTAGTCTTTTTCCACTATTCAGAAAAGATATTTCAGATTGTATATCAGTATTTTATGATAAAACAAAATGATTATATTCAATTCTACTGTTATTTTTCAAATTTTTTAAGTATTTTTATGTTTTTTTATTATTTTTATATGTTTTTATTGAAAAATAACCGTTTTTGAGTTTTTCACTTATGTTTTATAAGTGAAAACTGTAATATCCAAGTGTTTTGTGAATGATTCACTTGGATATTATTGTGGTTTTGTATAAACACGTCAAATTTATTAAATTATAATAAATTTTATTTGTTATTATAAATATTATAAAAAATATTTATTATAACACTTGATAAAAAATATCAATTAATTACAAGTTTTCACGTCAATTTGAGTGATATCTTGTTTTAAAGGAAATATTTAATTAAAATATTCCTTATAAATAATAAAAAATTATTTTATTATTTAATATTTATTAATTATTTATTAATAAATTGTTTTTATATCAATTTTCACGCACTTTGGTGAAAAATAATAGTAAAATGAATAATATACTGTTTGTATATTATTATTTTATTGAAATTTGAATAATACTGTTGTATTATTATCAAATTTCGTGGAAAATATTGCAATACAATAAAAAAGAGGATATGTACTCTTATTCTCAACAAAAAATATTTGTAATATATATTTTTCGGAGGAAAAAATTTGTATATATGATGTATGACTCTAAAAAAAAATAATGATAATAATATAAAATAAAAAAAATTTGAAATTTTACTTACTGTTAATGAAATACCTTTTAAATAACTGAATTTTGCGCCTAATTCAGTTCTAACACGTCCAATAAGGTTGAAAAAACCACGGCCAGGCCCCCAAAATGTCAGGGTGAGTCTATGTAGTAGCTTAAAAATAGTAAATACAAGCTAGCACTATGACTGTGACCCGTCAAAATAAATAAAAATAAAGTCTTCAGGTCCTACTGCTAAGTGGTAACAGTGGTGATGAGTCTATTTAGGACCTGGGTTGCAATGCTCTAATATCTTTGACTGTAAAGAAACACTACAATAATTATATTCTAATTATATCTTTAATAATTCTAAGGACACTACTGATGAATAACAGTCTTGTCACGTAAGAATATTGGTAAAGTAAGATAAGATGATGGGTTTTCAAGGGGAAAACCCTTCTTTTTATATCTTTCAAGACTGTCAAGAGTTATTAACTCTTCACACGTCAGAGGAGTGAAAATTTTCACTCCAGTGGTCAGTCTGTGGTTCTGGATCCTCAATTCTGACGTCAATATAGACAGAATTGTGGTTTTGGAACCACAAATGATCATTCTGGATCAATACAGGGTGAAAAAACTTTTCACCTGCCATGTCAGCACTTGGATGACGTTGTTCTGGTGTCTGTATGATCAATATTAGTCATTCTGGGCGGGTTTAAGCTTTGAATAACCATTATTTTAAGTATCAAGACTGTACTGGTTGGTACAGGTTTGGTACAGACCAGTATTGGTCAAAATACTTCCAACCAAGATATCTCAGTCAGTTTTTGAGATATCAAGAAACCAAGAGCACAGAATTGAAGGGCTTAATGAGCTCTTCAATTTGGTATGCTTCATGTTTACCCTTCTTGCAAATAGCAAAAGTTATAAGGGTTTTAAGTTTTTGGATGTAATTTTGTACATCAGTATGAGGCTTCAAAAACTTCCATGCTAGATATCTTCTTCAATTTGCAAGATATCTGTATTCTGATGATACAGTTTTGTAGGGCTTGATTAGCTCTACAGTTTGGTATATTACACTGTACAGTTGTATGAGTGTATGCCAAAGATACAGAGGTTTGTTTATTTTCTTGTTTTCAGAATATCTGTATTTTGGTTATTAAACCTTTGAACCAAGATCCCTCAGTCAATTTAAGAGATACAGAGGTCTAAGGTGTCTCAAATTAAAGCTCTTGTTGAGATCTTTAATTTGGTTATACTTTTGTACAGTTTTGTACAAGCCCTCTTTGACTTTCAGGGGGACTTGGTTTTGAAAATGAGGTTATATGGTATCTCCAGTTGCAGTGGTGTTACAACAACATGGATGATATCATTGTGTAGCTCTCTATGTGAGCTTCAAGAAAAATACCATTTTGGTATAGAATAACTTAAATATGCATAAGTTAGATGAGAGGTGAAAATAAGGGTTTTGACTTGTTTATTCTCCTCTAGGTTTCCTTATTCTGTTTGGATAAGGTTGGTGTTTAATTTAAGAGGATTGTTTTCTCTTAATTATTACCTGTATTGACTATGTTTGTTCAATACTTGTCATACCATTATTTATGGTATGTTGGATGTCATGCTAGTGCTCTGTTTTGAGTCACAGGCTGACAGATTTACCCTCTCTGTCTGTCCATCAGTTTCTGGATGGTAAGCAGTTGAAAGATCTCTTAAAATCTTGAGCTGCTGACAAAGGTTGGTCCAAAAAGAAGAAACAAAAAGAGAGCCTCTATCACTAACAATGCTTGAAGGAAGGCCATCCTTTGAGAAAATATTCTTGATGAATAAATGGGCCAAATCTAATGAGGCTATTTAATACATTGTTGGAATAAAATTTCCATTTTTGAGAATTTGTCCACTATGACAAGGATTGACTCAAAGGAATTGGACAGTGGCAATTGAGTGATGAAATCCATTGAAAGACAAATCCAAGGACTGTTTGGAATTAGAGGAGGTTTGAGGAGTCCAAACTTCTTGTGATGAATATTTTTGTTTCTTGAGCACTGATGACAGGATGAGACGTAATCCTTTATAAATTGACTCATTCCAGCCCAGTAAAAATCCCACTTGACAGGCTTGAGAGTCTTCTCTTGTCCAAGGTGTCCAGCTAGAGGAGAGTCATGCCTTTTTTGAAGTATTCTGAGATGAATTGTGGGTTCATTTGAGACTACCACCCAATCTTTGAACAGAAGTTGGGAAGAGGCATCAAGAGAATAATCTTGAACAGATTTACCTTTACCCAAAATTTGAGGAATGCTTCTTTATTGAGAATCTTGCCATAATGCCTTCTGAATTAATTCAATCAAATTTGAAAATGCTTCCACCTTTACTGCAAAGAATTTTGAGGCTTGAATTGCATCTTTCTTGATTATTTTTTGATAATTGTCAGGATGAGTCTATGTTGAAGTGGTAATAAGGCTATTTACAGCTTAAACTATGACTATGACATGTGAAAAATAGTTTTGAAATACTTTTATAAAGGTTAAATATGGTTTAATTTAATAATAAAAGGGCTTTAGTATAAGGAATATAGTGGTGGTGAGTGCTGTTGAAAGCCCTGGGTGCAGCTTTACCTGTTGGGTTACAATAATAAAGACTACAATACTTTAAGCTAAGAGTATACCTGATTATTAATTAAGAGTAAAACTGTTTTTGACATTTTACTACGTAGGTTATTCAAGAGCAGGATGAGGAGACAATTCTGGCTGTGAAAAGCCTCCTTTTTATCCTGAAATGGGGTGGAAAGGGTGCTAGACCTTTCCATGTAGAGGAAGTGAAGATTTTTTCACTCTCTAGTACTAGCTTGTGGTTTGCAAACAGCGTGTATAGCCTGTATTGGGCTCAGATGTGGTTTTGAAACCACATCTGGGCAGTTTCCACCAATACAGGGTGACAATTTTCATCTGGGGATCTCACAGCCTGATTCTGACGTGTATGACACATAGAATTCTGTACAGAAGCTGTATGGGACCCCAGTATTGACTGACATATGAGGTATTGAAGTAAAAACATGCTTCTTTGTCTATTTGACTCCTCATATTCATGATTATGGGATATTATCCCATGGTAAGGTTGTATATGACAGCAGGTGGGAATCTGCCATAAAACAGCCATAACTTTGTCAATTCTTGGGATATCAACTGCAAAGTTGGTTCAGTGTGTAGCCCTGTATGTGCTCTACACAATGGTACCTCATTTGATATGGGTATCATTAAATATGGCAGAGTTATCCCATGTACAAGAATTTGTACATTTGCGTGTTTTAGGCAAAAAGCTGTATTGAGTTTGTTTTCCCCATAACTTCTGCAGTAGTTAAGATATGGGGAAGTGGATGAGACCATCAGATAGCCCTGATTGTGCCCATTCCAAAAAGACCCCACTGCAAGTATCCCACACTAAAACTGTAGAAGTTAGATAAGAGGTGAATGATATGTTCACCCTTATTTGGCCTGAAATTGACCATAACTCCAGTAATATTGGTGCTAGCTCAGTTTGGCTGGTACCATTTGATAGCCCTGGCGTAGAGCTTCATTTTGAATACCCATTTGATGGGGTTAAGCCTCTCCTTCTAGATTTTAGATGAGAGGTGAAAATTAAGGTTTATGCTCAGCAATAACTTTGAGCAGGAATAACTTTGTTGTTTCTTGTCCTATGGTGATGGGACTTATATTTTCAGAAAGAGGTGAGTTTCCTCTTTCGCTTGATACCTTTTGAGCTGATTTGGTTCAGCTCCATGTTCTGGTGGTCTCTTGGCTGTACCATTGGTTTATGGTATTTTGGCTGTCATGCTTGTGTTCTGGTTTTGAGTCACAGGCTGACATACCCTCCCTCCAAAAAAGGCTCATCATTGATGAGACTGTTCAGTCCTCTTAGAGACCATGAATCTCCTTAGATGAAGGTTCCCATCTGGTATGGCATCTTCTGCCAACCATTTGTCCTTTTCAGCTGTTTGGTGCTTGAATCTGACTAAGTATTGTCTTTGATCCCTCCCATTAAGTCTAATCTTCCTGGCCCTGATGATTTTACTCACAGGTCCTGGGGAGTCCTCCACTTCCACTATATCAGGTGGTGTGGGGTTCTTCTTCCTGGAGGGGAATTTATACTCCTCTGTTTGGAAGTATGGTTTGACCAAACTTACTGGGAAGACTGGGTGTTTCCTGGAAAATTCCTCTGTAAGTTTGACTTCCACTGCATTCTTTCCTATCAGCTTAATGATAGTGAAAGGCCCTACAAATGAGTCCCTGGTCTTCTTGGGTCCTTTAAGATTATTAAAGTTCAGTGTAGACACTAGTACCTGGTCCCCTTCTTTAAAGTCAGGTTCCATGTGTGTCTTGTCCCACCTCTGCTTATTATAATCATTTGCTTCAGCTATGCATTTAGCAGATGTATCACAAGCCCCCTTCCACATATCATGGAAGTCTTTGGCTGTGGGGTGGATGGTTAGAAGATTCTTCTTCAAATGATCCACAGGCAACAAGGGATTCCACCCTTTCTCTACCAGTGCAGGTGTTTTTCCTGTGGTAGAGTCCTGACTTGTATTATAAGCCAATTGGACAGCTGGTAGAAGGGTAACCCAGTCATGATTATATCCTTCATGGTCCTTATACTCCATGCCATAGGCACAGAACCTGCTAAGGATGTCCTTCATAGTCTGGATCATCCTTTCAGCTACGCCATCTGTTTGGGGATGGTAAGCTGTGTAAAAAGCAAGCTTGGTGACAAGCATGTCATACAAGTTGGTCCAAAATTCAGATATGAATTTTGGGTCCCTATCACTAATAATGATTTTAGGGACTCCACAGGTAGATATGATGTTATTCCAAAATAACAGAGCAGTATCCATGGCTGTCTCCTCTTTGTGGCATGGTAGAAACCTCATGCTTTTGCTGAATCTATCAACTATGATCAAACAGGCATTGTAGCTTTCTTTGCCTCCTGGGACAAGTCCTGTAACCCAGTCCATGTTGATGGTTTCCAATGGGTGCTTGGGTTCTTCTATGTGTTGAAGCAACCCATATTTTTTCCCATTTTTTCTATTTGCCTTTTGGCATCTTTCACAAGTGTTGATGTATTCACTCAACTCTTGCTCCCACTTGGGCCACCAAGCTCTGCTTGCTACCCTCTCTTTGGTCCTGTCCTCACTCATGTGTCCCATGTAGGGGCAGTCATGAAATTCTTGCAGGATCAATGAAATGTGGTCTCTGTCTACCACTGGGAGTGCACTTGTGTGCTTTTCTCTGTGGTAGAGCAGGCCATCTATAAGGAAAAACTTGTTATCCTTATAGGCCCTCAACCAGGGTTCTTCCAGCTGAGCTTCCAGTTCTGGACTCCTGTACTTTTGTTGAAGGAGTTGGAGTAGTATGCTACAATGTTTGTGTTTGGAATAAGATTTCAGTACTGCACTAAAAAATTAATTGTGTAGCTCTGAGGAACTTATTCCCAGTATGGGGGTTTCTGTTCCCTCTGAATTAGTGTTTCCACTGTCAAGGGTACCACTTTCTGGTGATCATTCAGAAAATCCGAAGTTCTTCTTCCTATCCACTTCCATGAAATGGATAGGAATCTTGGCTGAAAGTTCAGGGTTATAAGCTGGATTGCTTTTGACATTGTCCAGTGGCCATCTGCTAAGGCCATCTGCATTGGTATTGCTTTTACCTTCTTTGTATATGATGGTCACGTTCCCTGTATACTCCTGGATGGCTATTTGCCGTCTCAGCATGTGTCTATTTGTAGTCTTCATGTTCAGTAATGACTTCAAGGCTGTGCAGTCTGTGTAGACTTCAAAGACTGCACCCTCCAAATAATAATGGAGTTTCTGAAGAGCCCAGACTAGACATAGGCACTCAGTCTGGGTGTCCCCATACCTGGCGTCTGAATCTTTCAGCTGCCTTGAGATGTAGCAAATTACTCCTTCTCTTGATTCACCATCCACAATTTGTCTTTGGTGAAGGGCTGCTCCTAGGCCTTGACTGCATGCTGCAACTATATATAACTTGAATTGTAGTTCAAAGTCAGGTAGGATGAGCAAAGGTGCATTTGTGAGCTCATATTTGATCCTCTCATATGCATCCCTCCTTTCCTTGGTTATTTCAAAAACTACATCTTTTGAACATAACTTGTAGAAACTACTAGTTATGTGTGCAAAGTTTCTAATGTGGTTTCTATAGTAGCTAGCAAACCCAAGGAAAGATTGCATCTCTTTGATGCTCTTTGGTACTGGCTTTTGCAGTACTGCTGCTAACTTATTCTGGTCTATTGCCACACTAAGACCTGAGACTTTATGTCCTAGAGCCAGTAACTCTTGTTGGCCAAAATTGCACTTTTTAAGTGAAATTTTGAGATTTATGGGTGTGCATTTACTTAGTACTCTGTCTATGTATTGCACATGGTCTTCCCATGTCTCTGAGTATATAATGATATCATCAATATATACCACCATCCAGCCTTCTAGTATTTCTTCTTGAAATATTGTGTCCATCATCCTTTGGAAATGGGCTGGTGCATTTTTGATGCCAAATGGCATCCTAATATACTCATATATGCCCATATGGCATGTTATTCTGAGTAATTTCATGGAGTTTTGTTTTACTCCATTTTGGTGGAAGCCTTTCATACAATCCATCTTGGTTATGTATTTGGCTTTTGCCAGTTTATCCAAGGCATGGGGTATCCTGGGTATAGGGTACCTGTCTGCTTTTGTGTAGTTATTCAGAGCTCTGAAATCTCCACACAGTCTAGACTTGCCATCATGCCAGGTTATTAGGACAGGGGTGGTGATCTCCACTATTTCATTATGTCCAATCTTCCTGATGACATCCATATCCAGGAGTTGATTGATATGTTTTTCAATTTCTTTCCTGGTTTCCAGGCTTACTGGATAAGGAGGTCTCCTAAGAATGGGTCGATAAGGCCTTTCCACATTGAGATATAGTTCTATATCATGGCCTTTGATCTTGCCTAATGGTTCCTCACCAATGGCAAATGCTGGTCTGTTCTTTCTCAGAATCTTCAGTAAACTTAGTTTTTGTTTACTGGTGAGGGTAGTGCTAAACTGTCCCTCCCCGAATTCTTTCAGTAGCTCTTCCAGTGGATCTTGAGAAGATATCTGGTATATATCAAGTGAAAATTTCTTTTCCTTGTTAGTGCCAATGGTGATGTGCCTATTTTTACTGTTGTAAATGTCTATACCATACATCCTCTAGTAATCTGTTCCCTGTAAGAATCCTTGGATGTGGGCATAATCAAGCACTACAAACTCTGGGTTGAGTCTGATATTACCCTTCCTGTGGGGTATAATTATCTCTTTGATAATTGTCCCAATGGAAGTCATCTTCCCTGATTCACTTTTAATGTTCTTTGCCTTAGTGGGCAAGAGCTGTTTTTCCCAGTTTGGGAAGTGGTTATCCAGATAATCTCTGGCCACTATGGAGCAGTGTGCTCCACTGTCAATGATCAATGGATGTTGAGAATTGTCAATACATACAGTCATCTTTGTGGCTGTTCCATGTATGTATGCCATTCCTTTGGTTGGTGTAACCAGGAATGTTTGTGCATCTTGTGTGTGTTTGCACAAGTTCCTGTTGGCAGTGTCCTGTGGCATACCTGCTTCCAACTGTATGTCCTGAATTTCTAGTGGGGTTTCCTCTTGGTATTCCACTAGAAATTCTTCTCTTGGGTCTTGGTCATCATCAGATGGTTCTCTAATGGCATCACCCATAGAGTCTGATTCAGAATCCTCTGTTGGAGATTCTTCCTCTGGGACTTTCTCAATGGCGTAGACTTTTTTCTTTGCCTTTGGACAGTTGTTGGCATAGTGGTTAGTATGGTGAGTCACAAATAAAGAAGGAGACTCAGAGGAGTCAAGAATGATAAGAGGAATCTTCTCTGGGAGTTCTGACATGGTCAAAGAATTCTTTTGAACAAACTGCTTTGCAATAAATGAGTTGGTAGCGGCAGAATCAATTAGAATACTGTAAAACATATCAGATAGAGGAGAAAAATAAAGAATTTAAGAGAATTTTTGACAAAAGTATTCAGAATGCACAATTGTGCTCTGGATGGAAAATAGTGAAGACCATTGAACACAACATGATCTTCACTCAGGCTTTTCCCTGGCTGGGAAATTTGCCTGACGGTTGGGTAAGCTTGTTTTGAGGTCTTTTTAAACAGGACTCAATACTATGCTTCCCACCACAATAGGTACATACACTGTGCTTTATTCTTCTTTCTTTTTCAGAATTCATTAGCTTGAAATCTTTTTTCAATGAAGAAGAATGGGGCTTGTCCCTCTTCTGAAAATTCTTCTTCTTTTTAATTGAGCTTGAAGAATTTTGAGGATGAGAAGCATTTGACTTTGAGGCTTCTGGCGTCTTCCCTTGATGATTACTCTTTTCATTTTGCCTCTCATGGTACCTGGTATCAAGCTCCAGGGTAATGTCCATTAAGTCTTGAAGAGAGTCAATTCTTGAAGGATGGGAGGCTAATTGATCCAAAATCCTTGATGGCAATCCCTTTCTGAAATGATGGATAAGAGCCCTTTCACCCCAATCTCCAATTCTTGGAACAAGACTTCTGAAATCAGAAATGTATAAAGATACATGTCCACCTTCTTCCATTCTTAAAGAATCCAATTCTGCTTCAGCTTTTCTGATTTCATTTGGGTCCCCAAACAAGGTGAAGAGTTGAGAATCAAATAGTTTCCATGAATTGAGAAGGTAGCTTGGATCTTGATTGGTGAGATTGGAAAGATAAGGCTGAATCCATTTTGCTGCCCTGCCAATGAGAAATGAAGTGGCATAAAGGACCTTCTTTCTGTCTTGAGAGAAGTTTGCCGGATCATTATGAAAAATCAGTTGACAAGACTGAATAAAACTTCTAACTTTGAAGGGCTGAGTCCCATCAAAGCATTCTGGTGCCTTCATAGATGGTGTATTGAAGGCTGGTGTTCTTGATGCTTCAGAGGATGAAGCTTCTTGAAGATTGGCCATAATATGAGTCATTTTCTGTATAATGGCCAATAAAGATGCACCAGGGTGAATCTCATGTTAATTGTTGGAAATTGACTTCACGTCAAGCAGGACAAAAGTCAGGCTCATGTCAAGAAAAAATCAAGCAGATGTCGATCACACATCACACTCCGGTATTACACCAAATCCTGTGACATCCACCAATATCTGTTCCCTGTGCCTTCAACTGAGATTCCTCACCACTGGATCCTCCCTCAACCATCCAAAAGTTGGTAAAAATTACACAAGACCCGCCTGTTTTCACACACACACATCAAAGATCTCCCTCAGCCAGTCTTGATGTAGAGGGGGGGTTTCACCTCACCAGGTCATCCTTGAAAGGACTCCGCCTCCGCGGGATTGTCATTTTGCAGATGATAGTGGTAGAGCCCACCGCACAATACCGCAGGTGTGGTGCGCTTGCATTGGTGTGTGCATGTGCGGGGGTGGGTGCGTGAGTGTGTGCATGTGCATGCGTTGTGGAAACTCTTTTTGGTGTGGGATGAAATAAGGCAGTACCTTGAGGGGGAAATTATTGGTAAGTCTGTTTTGAATTTCAGAATTGTCCAATACCCATGGGTGCTAAGGTGTATTAGCTGCCCCTCTAAATAATACTGAATAGTCAGCCTACAGAGAATCAAAAAATAAAATAAGATTTGTGGCTTTAACAGATAGAGAGGACTTATCAGCAGTCTCTAAATCAGACCTATCAATAACACTACAGGAAAAACTCTGATCTAAAATTTCTGATAAAATAAACACTAGATTTTTTTATTTTTTTTTAATAAAAGTGATGATAATATATATATATAAATGTTTTGGGCTTATTTTATTTTAATAAAACTAATAAGAATGTTTTTTTTGTTTTTTTTAATAATATAGATAAGAATATATATATATTTTATGGTTTTAGGTTGATTATAATGATTTTTTTTGATATGAGTACTAATAATAAGACTACTGGATTTGATTCTTTTAGGATTTTTTTTAATACTGAGTTTATATAACTACTACTTCTCTTTGTGGATAACACTAATCTTTTGAGCAAGGCTACTAAGCTTTAACTATGGTTATACTACTATTCTTCACTAATAATAAGCTACTGAGCAAGGCTACTGAGCTTTTACTACAGTTATAATAATATTCTTCACCAATACTAAGCTACTGAGCAAGGCTACTGAGCTTTTAGTACGGTTATACTACTATTCTTCACTAATACTAAGCTAATGAGCAAGGCTACTGAGCTTTTACTATGGTTATACTACTATTCTCCACTAATACTAAGCTACTGAGCAAGGCTACTGAGCTTTTCACTACTAAAACACTACTACTATTCTAGATATCCTGCTAGTTCAGGGATGGTGGTGATCCTGGATAGTGGGAACTTGTTCCATGATGCTGGGAAAAATGAGGGAGAGAGGACCTCTATTTATAGCTTTTGGGCCTCCATAGAGGTTCGCAAAACAGGGTACTTAGAAAAAATAATAGTTGAGAGGTTTTAACTAGTGAGACGTGTAGTTTTGGTGTAGCAACGTGACACCAGATCCAAGTTCTTCCCAATGAGATTGAGTTGTCATGTCAATTTTTAATTTTAGGTATGTACCTGGAATTGATTTGAATTCTGACCAATCACATGGTGTTATTATTTTAATGAACTTTAGACGTGAATTCTGACCAATGAAATTGATTTATCACGTCAATTTGTAATTATAGGTATGTACCATGAATTAATTTGATTTCTGACCAAACAAATGATTTTCTGATAAGTCTTGAATAATTTTTGGTTTGTATTTGAAAGGATTAGTCAGCTGCTGTGCAATTGTTGTCCATTTTTGATTTCCAGCTTATGGGTTAGGTTAAATTAATTCTTTTTTTTTAAAAAAAAAAATATTGTCTGTTTTCTTCCAAACAGATTTTATTCTTCTATTTTGATTTTGTTTTATTCTTCTCGGAACTTCCACAAACAATAATTTTGAAAGTGCCTTCAATGTGGCTTGAACCAGCTACATGACCAATCCAGAGGTTAATAGCTCCTTGTAAACTGAGACAGGAAGGTTTTCTTTATTTAGTCCGGAATTCTAAGTGTTTCCATAGCACTACACTCCTTTTCAGTTCTCTAAAATCATCAAAAATATCAGATATATTTAGTTCTATATTTCTTTATTTATTTATTATTTTGTTTATTGATTTTACTTTATTTTATTTTATTTTATTTCTGGTAAGCTTGAAACTGATAATAATGGTATGGAATACCACATCCCCCTCTCCATTTAATGCTGTCCCCAGCATTCCAGTTGAAAAGCTTGCCAGTATCAATCATATTAATTTTGTTCAATTTCTTCTCCCTCCAATATTAACTCTTCATCTTCAATCTCTTCACTGCTTTCATTTTCTGACTTTGAAGTTGATTGAACTTTCTTTCCTCTGGGATAAAACCTCTTGATGTGACTTTCTGCAAATTTTCTTGTAAGTTTAGTGCCATCCAATTCTTCAAGCTCATAAGTTCCATTCCAACGGTTCTTGAAGAATAAACCCCACTGTGACTCAAGTGGTTTATGTTTGTCAGGATGATACTATGATAAAGGTATAACTAGGCTAATTACAACTTTAACTATGTATGTGACACGGCAGAAAATGATTTAAAAAGATTTATAAAGGTTTTATAATAAAATAAAAGGGTTCTCCTATTAAGAAATAGTGGTGGTGAGCGCTATTGAGAACCCTGGGTGCAGGCTTTATCTGTTGGATTACAATAATAAAGTCTAAAATAATTAAAGATTATAATTATACCTGATTATTTAACCAAGAGTAAAACTGTTTTTGACAGTTTACTACGTAGGTTATTCAAGAGCAGGATGAGGAGAGGATTTTGGCTGTGAAAAGCCCTCCTTTTATCCTGAAATTGGGGTGGAAAGGCTGCTAGACCTTTCCACGTAGAGGAAGTGAAGATTTTTCACTCTCTATGACAGGCTTGTGGTTTGCAAACAGCCTGTATACCCTGTATTGGGCTCAGATGTGGTTTTGGAACCACATCTGGGCAGTTTTCACCAATACAGGGTGAAAGTTTTCATCTGGGGACCTCACAGCCTGATTCTGACGTGTGTGACGCGTAGAATGCTGTACAGAAACTGTATGGGACCCCAGTATTGACTGACATATGAGGTATTGAAGTAAAAACATGCTTCTTTGTCTATTTGACACCTCATATTCATGGTTATGGGATATTATCCCATGGTAAGGCTGTATCCAACAGCAGGTGGGATTTTGACCTTAAAATGGTCACAACTCTGTCAGCTTTTGAGATATCAAGCTCAAAGTTGGTTCATTGAATAGCTCTTAATGTGCTCTACACAATGGTACCCAACTTGACATGGTTATCATTAAATATGACAAAGTTATCCCATGTACAAGTATTTTTGTACATTGGCATGGTCTGGCCAAAAGCTGTATTAAGCTTGTTTGGCCAATAACTTCTGTTGTAGTTGAGTTATGAGGGAAATGGATGGCACCATCAGATAGCCCTGATTGTGCTCTTTCCAAAAATACCCCACTTCAGGTATCTCACACTAAAACTGTAAAAGTTAGATGAGAGGTGAATGTTTTGTTCACCCTTATTTGGTCTGAATTTGACCATAACTCAAGTAATACTGGTGCTAGCTCAGTTTGGCTGGTACCATTGGATATCCCTGGCTTAGAGCTTCATTTTAAGTACCCATTTGATGGGGTTAAGCCTCTCCTTCTAGATTTTAGATGAGAGGTGAAAATTAAGGTTTATGCTCAGCAATGACTTTGAGCAGGAATAACTTTGTTATTTCTTGTCCTATGGTGATGGGACTTATATTTTCAGGAAGAGGTGAGTTTCCTCTTTCTTTTGATACCTTTTGAACTGATTTGGCTCAGCTCCATATTTTGGTGGTATTTTGGCTATACCATTGGTTTATGGTATTTTGGCTGTCATGCTTGTGCTCTGGTTTTGAGTCACAGGCTGACAATTATAAACTAATACCAACTCCCCTGGTTCAAGTGGATTTCTCAGGCTATGTGCCATCTTTTTGTCCAAATATTTAACTGATTTGTGTCTTGAATCTCTTAATTTCTCTGCTGCTGTTAATCTTTTTTCCTCTTTTGCTGCAATCTGTATAGTTCTTGCTTCCAATAGTTCCTCTCTTGTTGATATTTTATTCCATTCAATGGCTAGATATGTATTTGTTTCAATATCAATTGGCAAAACAGCTTGCTTTCCAAATTGAAGCTCAAATGGTGAGTATCCTGCTGTTCTTTTTGTTGATATTCTATCTGCCAAATTCACAATTGGTAAGTATTCTTTCCATTTGGATACATTTTCACCACACATCTTTACAAGGGCATCTTTCAATTGCTTATGTCCTCTTTCAACCATTCCTTGTGATTCTGGGTAGTAAGGTGTAGTTATTCTGATGATTGATCCTGCTGTTTTGACTGCTTCTTGTAGTTCTTTTCCAAATTCTGTTCCTCCATCAACTGTCACTTCTTTTGGAGCTCCATATCTACAAATCCATTCTGAGACTGATTTTGCAGTTAGCCTTGTTAATGCCACAGTTTCTGGCCATCCTGAAAATTCATCTCTTGCTATAACTAAATATTTCCATCTTCCTGCCTTAATGTTAACCGCATCCAAGCTGACTCTTTCAAATAAAGTAGATGTTATAGATATCTTTGCTTCTTCTTTTTGTTGCAAATGACTCCTTCTTTGACATTCTTGACATGATTTGACCCATTTCTTGACTATCTTTTTCATTCCTTCCCACAAATATTTTTTCTTGATTCTCCTGTATGTTTCATTTTCCCCTCTATGCCCCAGCTTTTCATGCATTTTCTTTAGTATCTGTTTCTGAGCTTTTTCATTGTATACAGCTATTTCTGGATGTGCTTGATTTCTTCTTTTCAGCTGCCCTCCTTCTAAATAGAAATTCACTTATCTTCTTTTAATTTTCTTGAAGTAGTCTTCCCCAATACTTTGTGGCTTTTTCAAACTATTCAAATATTCCTGCATATGTTTTCCAAATCCCCCCTGTTTTATTGGAATTTTAATATTCCTTTCTTTTATTCCTTGATAATTTTCCCACTTTACTTGTATTTACTTCTTTTAGGCCAAATCCTGGATGTGGTTTAATCCAATCTTCCTCTTCATCAAAATCATCCCTTTCACTTTTGTAAGGTTTGACTATGAAACAATAAGTAAAAATTACTAATTTATTACTTATTGTACTCTGAATGTCCTTATAATTAAAATAAATAAGATTAAAATAATAATAATAATAAAGAAATATTATTATTATGGCGTAAAAATATTATATTATTAAATAAATATAATAATATAATTTAATATTATATGAAATTATAATATTATAAATGATATATTAATATAAAATAATTAATATATTATAAAGCTCTTTATTATTGTTACCAACAAATAATAAAGGCCTAAAAAACTGTTTTTTATAAATAAAAAACAATTAATAACAATAATATTACTAATATTAAAGTTATATATTAATATAAATACTATTTATATTAATTAAGAATTATTAAGAGTAATAATAAGAGAGAAATTATTATAATAAGATTAAATAACCTACTTTTAACACTTAAAATAACAATTTTGAGATATTTTACGCCAAAAGAATATAATACAACTTTTTCAAATTGTATTTACAATAAAAAATAAAGAAAATTACTAAATTTCTTCATTTTACGTGGAAATGAGTTTATAGAGAGATTTATAACAAAAACAATTAAAGAATTGATTTAATCACGTAAAAATAGTGATTAATATTAAGATGATCTTTGGTCTTTAATAATATAAGAGTTTTATATATAAAGAATAAAGAAATTACCTTTTATTTAATTGATTTAATGTTTTTGATGCGTCTGAGGGGTAAATAGAGTAAAAAGAGCTCTATTTATAGTAAATACCTCCCTCCTAGAGTCCAACAGGCTTCTAGTAGACGTGTACTGATCATATCCACTGGAATTGATCAATATTTTAAGGTTTGAGGGTGATTACATCATGATCAAACCATATTACATCATTATTACACCATTATTTAGAGTTATCACTATAACTCTAAGTTTGATGACATCAGAGGCTTGGCAGAACCCCAAATTTCGTGGATTTTATTATTTTTAATCATAAACTAATAGTATTCACCAATTTTATCACTCTTAAGACTGTTAAACTTAATTTAAGGTTACAGTATGTGATCATAACAGCTCAATTTAAGCTCAAACTTTGATCCTCAATAACTTTTAAGGTTTTCACGCTACAGCAGTTCAGAGAGTGAATTCTGATAGCCTGACATAACCTTATTATGCTTACAAGAGCTTTTCATTACATCATCAAAACTCTAATTTTGATGATTTTTCTTGTAACTCATCTTTTCTGTCGAAATTCAATATTTTAAACTTCAAACCTTGATTTCAGGGGGTTATACCCTGAATTTAATAATAAAAATTACGTCATTCTTCTCGAATAAACTAGTAGAATCCAACTGTATACTTTTTTTTAAGTTTGGACTACTTTCACAACAAAGTGGTCAACAGCTCTGTTGATTTTTATCAATATTTCCTCATAAGTCTTAACCTTGTTTATAATTTGCAAAATAAAGTTCATATCTGTGTTCTTACGGTAATTACGTGGTAACTTTATTTTTGGTTCATCATTCTAGCATGTATAGTTTAGAAGATATTAGCTATGATCCCTGAATATATGCGTTGACCAAAAAAGTGCATATATTCAGGATAATTCCTTAAGTATTGATTTTGGGAATTAGCTTATTAATTGTTTTATATGTGGATTTTGGTGGGGAATCCACTGGTACAATTTATTTTACATGTTGTTTCATTAGTTTCTGAGATAAATAAGGTTTTATGGTTTTTATAAGGTATTATACCTTATAATTCCTTAAATATTGACTTTACAGATATGCCATAAAAGTGTTGTATGTGTATTTTTCCATGGGGAATCCAATGGTATAATTTATTTTACATGTTGATTCATTGGTTTTTAAGTTAAACCAATTTTTATACCAATTTATGGTATTTTTTGTATATTTAAGTAATTATTCTTAATGTATATTTATTCTAAGTAATTTTAATATAATTATATTAAAGTTATAATTATTCTGAGTCTTTTTTGTGACCTTATTGGGTATGTGGTCATATCTCAAATGCTCACATTCCCTACCACCAAAAAAGATTGTACCACAATCTGATATGTGTGATTAGGGTATCATCCACTGTCCTACCTCTTCATTAGACTTTGTTAGTCTTGAAGCTCAATAATGCTTAACTTTTCTATTTTTCAGGCTTTCTTTCATGTCTGAACCTTCTTAGTAGTTTATCAGTATTTGTTATATCTTTTTCAAGTAGCCATTCATCTTCTTGAGTTGAATTTCTATACCTTACAAGGTATTCCCTTTCTTTTTTGTTTCTTGTCCTTCTTTCTTTAAGGACTTTGACTATTTTCTTTTCTTCTCCTTCTTCCAAGGGTGGAATTTCAAGTGGGGGTTTATTTCTTAGTGGAAATAACTCCTTGTCACTTGAGCTGTAAGGCTTTATTAGACTCACAGGGAAAGTTGGGTGCTTGTTCATTAGTTCACCTGTGAGTTCTAATTGCACAGCATTGGGTCCATGGAGTGCTTTTATCATAAATGGTCCTGTAAAGGAATCTTTCAATTTCTTTGGGCCTTTTATGTTATTGAAATTAAGGGTTGATACTAAAACCAAGTCCCCTATTTTGAAATCAGGTGGCTTATGACTTTTATCCCATCTTTCTTTTGCATATTTAAAAGAATCTTGCATGCATCTGTTTGCATGGTGTCTTGCTTTGTCAAGCATTATCTTCAAACTGCTTGCTGTTGGATGTATATCCACTAAGTCCTTTTTGAGGGTATCATAGGGAAGTCTTGGATTCCAACCTTTCTCTAGCATTGCTGGTGTTTTGCCAGTAGAAGAATGGATTGATGTCTTATATGCCAGTTCAAGTGCTGGTATTAGTGTACACCAATCATGGGTAAAACCATCAGAATCTTTGAATTCTAGCCCATAAGCACAGAATCTTCTGATCATATCCTCTAGGGTCTGTATCATTCTTTCTGCTAGACCATCAGTTTGAGGATGATAAGCTGTTGAGAATGATAACTTTGTCCCAAACAAGTTATGGAGATTTGTCCATAATGCTGAAGTGAACTTTGGGTCTCTGTCACTTATAATATTTTGGAATAAGCCTGTGTGGCTAATGACTTTATTCCATATCATTATGGCTGTATCCATAGCTGTGTCATCTTTATGACATGGTAAGAACATGGGAGTTTTACTGTACCTGTCAACTAATACTAGGCATGCATTATAACTCCTGTCTCCTCCTGGAGGTAAGGCTGTTACCCAATCCATATGAACTATTTCCCATGTATTGTGTAAGGTTTTTCTACATTAAGAATTATATCCACTTCATGTCCAATTATGGCACCTAGTGGCTCTTTGTCAGTTGCAAAGGCATTTTCATACTTAAATAAGAGGCCAATCAATTTTTCTTTCATTTTTTCTGTTAATTCTTGATTGAATTCTGCCTCTTTGAGTTGTTCAGATATAAAAAGTTCCTTTTCTGGAATTTTTTCTTCATTCTTAATAACTGTTATTTGTTTTTTGTTATTTAAGAATCCAAATTTTTGTCTTTTGTTATCTCCTATGGTAAAATATCTATCCTTTTGGTTGGAGATATCTATACCATAGATTGATAAGTAGTCATTCCCAAGTATGAAATGATTACTGGTACAGTTGTCCATTACTACAAACTCTACTTTAATTCTGACACATTGTGAGGGATGAGGAAAAATTAATGTTCAATCAATTATTCCAAGGGGCTTCATTCTCTCACTTGCACTACTAAATTTGACACCTTGTATTGGCATAAGTTTTTCTTGCCAGTCTGGGACAATGGTTGTTAAATAACTTTTGCCAACACAAGTGCAATATGCTCCTGTATCCAAGTTAACCTTTCCTTCTTGGTTATCAACCATAACAATACTAATACTTGATTTTCCAGCTGTATATCCCATTCCTCTTGCAGGTTTGGTTCTATACATTTTGGCATATTGTATGTTTGTCAGATTTTTGTCAGATGTTCCAACTTGTGGCAAGTTTGAATTAACATCCAGTACTTCATAAATTATATCAATATTATTAATTTGTGCATTAATTATATTGATTTCATCACTTTCAGAGCTTTCTGACTCTTCTGTCTCTTTTTCAGAGTCAGATTCCTCTTCTTTGTCATTGTGGTTTTCTGTTTCCACAATTTCATTAATCTTTGCTTTTTTAAGGCAACTATTGCCTAAGTGTCCAATACGTCCACATTTATGGCATTTTCTTTGCTCATTATTGTTGGATGTATTGGGCTTAAAGGATTCTTTTGACTTATCTTTTTTGATAAATGGTTTATTGGGGCTTTTAATGTCCAATTTTTTCCAAGTCCTGCCAATTTTTGTTCTTGTCACTATATCCTCTAGTGCATTTATATACTCTTCTGTGGAGCATGGTTCTATACACCTGCTTCTTAGGGCATGTTCTAGTTCCCCTCCACATTTTTTAAGTATTTTCATATGCACCATTTTCTGTGACATTTCTGGGTACAGTGCATTAAGCCTTTCAACTTGTTTTAAGAACCAAGCTAAAGGTTTATCTTTCTCTGGGTCAAAGAAAGAGTTTTCAAATGCATTTTCTATCTTATACCTCCAGGCATCATTTGCCCACTTGGTGATTATTTCTTGTTTCCACCAAGACCAGGTATTTTTACCATTTGTTTGTCTTATGCCATAATACCATCTTTTTGCAGATTTCTCAAACAATGAATGTAATCTTGCAGTGATTAATTCATCTGGTATGGCATAGTCTTCTTGTAACATGTCAATTGTTTTAATAAATGACATGTGGTCATATTCACCTTCTCCTGTGAATGTTGGCCATTCCTTCAATTGAGGTGCTTCCTTCATTAAGACTTGGTTATTGTCTTGGTGACTCAAGTCTGTTATGAAAGGATTTGACAATTCCTCTTTTGTTTTAACAGGGCTTCTTATATGAGAAAATGGTGTTGATAACTTTGGCATATTTAAATTAGCCTCATTAATTTTATCCATTTTTTCTGTAATAAGCTTTATTTCACTTTGAATATCATCTTTCAGATGCATTCTTGCTTCATCACCTTTTTCCACATGGTCCAAAAGTAATTTTTGGTGTGATGAAGTTTTCTCTTCAAATTTCTCTACAGAAATACTTAATTTATTTAGTTTTTCTGTAAGATTTTCAATACTCACATCATCATTGATTGTCAAAGTCTTGTCTTTGATATCTTTTATGTATTTATACAATTCTTGTTGTCCTTGTATTAATTTTTGAGTATTGTCAATTAAATTTTTTGGTTTATTATTTTCAACAATAAACTTAATGTTGTCAATTTCTTTCTTGTTTTGTACAACAATTTTTGTTAAAGAAGATAAATTGTTATTTATTTCTTGTAGTGACAATAAACTATCTTTAATTTCTTTTAGAGGTAATATACTGTTTTTAATTTCTGTTAAAGTATTTACAACATCTTTTGACAAGGTTATTTCTTTGGGAAATGAGGTTGTCTCATTCTTTGCTCTTCCTTGTCCTTGAATTCCATCAAGGTTCTGGCCATGTTGAAAACATTTTCCATGGCATCCTTTTGGATTCTTGGGATTCTGTAGCTTGGGGAATATGGTTTCCTCCAATGTTTTTTCTTGTTCTTCTTCCCTTCTTGGGGAAGTGGGTTGGCTTGAGGCTTGCTGGTAGAAGCTACTGGGGCTTCTTCCTTGGTTGCCTCCCTCTTTTTGGCATGATAATCCTTGATCTTTTTGATTTGAGGTTTGGATGACAGTGGATTCCATCCATTGGAGTATTTCACTATCTCCTCCTCTTTGAGGAACTTTTTCAGGATGTGCCAGGAGTTCATCACTCCTTGTTGTATTTGAGGCAGCATTTCCCAGTCTTTGTCCTTGTATACTGTGTAATACTGCTTGTACTGGCTGATGTAGATGTCTATTTGAGCCCTCTGAATGTGATTTGTACCTATTTGAGTTACTCATACTTAGTTCCAATTCAGGCTCAGATATCATGGGCATTTCTGGGACTTGCCTTTGGGATAAGGCACTTCCTTGTGTGGATTCTGTTCCACTGGGGATATTGCCCTTTCTTATCCCTTTTG
The DNA here is from genome assembly GCA_023105745.1 of Austropuccinia psidii. NCBI lineage: Eukaryota > Fungi > Basidiomycota > Pucciniomycetes > Pucciniales > Sphaerophragmiaceae > Austropuccinia > Austropuccinia psidii. The sequence continues at coordinate 23,018,579 of JALGQZ010000004.1, read as the reverse complement.
AGGGATCAATTCTACTTCTGAGTCCAGCTCCATCTGATTGGATGGAGTATTGGGAACCTCTTCTGGTAGTCATAATTTGAAGAATAAGAAAAAATAAAAGTATTTTAGAATAAAATTCTTTTATGGCAATTTAAAAAGAGGTGCTCACCTTCAGAGTCTTGAATGGTGGGCCCTGGAAAGTCTAATTTCTTAGCTTTCTTTCTTTTGGTGATAACTGGTGTAGGAGAACTTTGGCAAGTTTCTTCCACCAATCTCTCAACAGTAGCTTGGTTATCTTCTGTTGGGTTATCTTCAAACACTAAAAAGACAAATAAATATGAGTCTTTTTTATAATAAGTGTTATTTTTGGCAAGATATGGCAATTTTCCACGTAGAAATTGCTTTTATATCTTTGAAACATTGAAATAAAGAAAGAAATGAATAAAAATGAATAAAAATAACTTTTTTATTGGTTTTTAATATTTTTTAATATTTTTTATATATTTTTTTTTTATTTTTATTTTTTAAAGAATAAAATAAAAAATGAATATGATTCTTATAAAATTAAATTATAATAAAAATTATTTTTAATTTATAAAATATCTCTTTTAATCACTAGAGTCACTCAAAGAAAGTTCTTGCAAGTCTAAGGATGTGAAAAACCACGTGTAAGACAGTACAATTGCTTTCCAAATGCCTCAATAGCTTTTAAAATCAATAAAATATAAAATTATTATATAATTTTATGATTATAAATATAATTTATTATTGGATAAACCCAAATAGAATCTTTTTAAAGGTCTTTTAAGTAAATATCACGGCCAGGCCCTCAAATGTAAGGTTTGACTATGAAACAACAAGTAAAAATTACTAATTTATTACTTATTGTACTCTGAATGTCCTTATAATTAAAATAAATAAGATTAAAATAATAATAATAATAAAGAAATATTATTATTATGGCGTAAAAATATTATATTATTAAATAAATATAATAATATAATTTAATATTATATGAAATTATTTTATTATAAATAATATATTAATATAAAATAATTAATATATTATAAAGCTCTTTATTATTGTTACCAACAAATAATAAAGGCCTAAAAAACTGTTTTTTATAAATAAAAAACAATTAATAACAATAATATTACTAATATTGAAGTTATATATTAATATAAATACTATTTATATTAATTAAGAATTATTAAGAGTAATAATAAGAGAGAAATTATTATAATAAGATGAAATAACCTACTTTTAACACTTAAAATAACAATTTTGAGATATTTTACGCCAAAAGAATATAATACAACTTTTTCAAATTGTATTTACAATAAAAAATAAAGAAAATTACTAAATTTCTTGATTTGACGTGGAAATGAGTTTATAGAGAGATTTATAACAAAAACAATTAAAGAATTGATTTAATCACGTAAAAATAGTGATTAATATTAAGATGATCTTTGGTCTTTAATGATATAAGAGTTTTATATATAAAGAATAAAGAAATTACCTTTTATTTAATTGATTTAATGTTTTTGATGCGTCTGAGGGGTAAATAGAGTAAAAAGAGCTCTATTTATAGTAAATACCTCCCTCCTAGAGTCCAACAGGCTTCTAGTAGACGTGTACTGATCATATCCACTGGAATTGATCAATATTTTAAGGTTTGAGGGTGATTACATCATGATCAAACCATATTACATCATTATTACACCATTATTTAGAGTTATCACTATAACTCTAAGTTTGATGACATCAGAGGCTTGGCAGAACCCCAAATTTCGTGGATTTTATTATTTTTAATCATAAACTAATAGTATTCACCAATTTTATCACTCTTAAGACTGTTAAACTTAATTTAAGGTTACAGTATGTGATCATAACAGCTCAATTTAAGCTCAAACTTTGATCCTCAATAACTTTTAAGGTTTTCACGCTACAGCAATTCAGAGAGGGAATTCTGATAGCCTGACATAACCTTATTATGCTGCCAAGAGCTTTTCATTACATCATCAAAACTCTAATTTTGATGATTTTTCTTGTAACTCATCTTTTCTGTCGAAATTCAATATTTTAAACTTCAAACCTTGATTTCAGGGGGTTATACCCTGAATTTAATAATAAAAATTACGTCATTCTTCTCGAATAAACTAGTAGAATCCAACTGTATACTTTTTTTTAAGTTTGGACTACTTTCACAACAAAGTGGTCAACAGCTCTGTTGATTTTTATCAATATTTCCTCATAAGTCTTAACCTTGTTTATAATTTGCAAAAATAAAGTTCATATCTGTGTTCTTACAGTGTTATATGTGTATTTTTCCATGGGGAATCCAATGGTATAGTTTGTTTTACATGTTGATTCATTGGTTTTAAGTTAAACCAATTTTTATACCAATTTATGGTATTTTTTGTATATTTAAGTAATTATTCTTAATGTATATTTATTCTAAGTAATTTTAATATAATTATATTAAAGTTATAATTATTCTGAGTCTTTTTTGTGACCTTATTGGGTATGTGGTCATATCTCAAAGGCTAACAACTTTCTTCTTTGTCTTCTCCTTTTGGTCTTCTTGATAACCCATCTGGCATAGTAAATGTTTTTCCTGTTTTGTGTACAAGATCAAATGAAAAAAGTTGAATGTATGCCACCCATCTTGTCATGGGTGCATTTGGTAAGCAAGGTGTGTTGATCATTTCTATTAAAGCTTTAGCATCTACTTGAAGTTCAAAGTGTTCCCACCATAATATTGTTTGAAGTTTTTTTAGCATTCTTGCTACACCACAAAGCTCTAATTTTGGCTGAGAGTATTTAGATTCTAGTCTGGAAAATGTTACTGATTCATATAGTACTGTCCTATCCTTTCCATTCTCATCCTCTTGCATAAGAAGTGCACCAGCTGCAATATAACTTGAATCTATTGCTAATTTTATTTTTCCTGAATCTTTATCATAATCTAATGTCTACAAAGTAATCTCTTCTCCTACTATTTTCCTGAGTTTTATAAAAGCTTCTTCACATTTTTCATCCCATTTCCACAATAAATCTTCCCTTGTAAATCTTCTCAATGGTGCTGCAAGTTGTGAAAAGTCCTTGATAAATATTCTTACATATGAACATAATCCTAAGAATCCTCTAACTTCCTTCTTTGTTGTTGGTCTAGGAAAGTTTTGTATCTTGTTTATCTTCTGTTTTGAAATCTTTCTTCCGCCCAAAGACACAACATGCCCCACAATATCAAGTGCTGGAACACAACATGCAAATTTTGATCCTGAAATTGTGAGTCCTGCCTCTTCTATCCTGAAAAGTATTCTTTCTAGTGTTACTGCATATTCCCAAAAAAATCTTCTTATGAGCTGAGTCTCCTTCAATCTTTCATGCTGATATGTTGATCTGGGTCCTTCAATTTTTCCATCATCTATGAATATTCCAAGGTGCTCTGGTATATCCTCCTGCAGTATCCAAGTCATTTGTAAGGTGTGGATATGAAACTTTGATTGAAAATGAAGTACTTTTCCTGTCCTCAAAATTTGTATAAGGTAAAAATCAATTAAAAATAGTAAGAAATATTATTTTTAAGAGAAAATACGCCAATTTTATTGTTTATAGCTTTGTTAGTATAAAACAATAATATTATAAAAATTTATTTTTTTACCAACAACAAAAATTTATCCAAAAAATACTCTACAAGAGATATTTTAAGGCTACAAAAGAAATTTCTTCAAGAGCAATTTTAATTGGAATTAATTGAGCAAAGAACTGCAAGCAATGAATTAAAGAAAAAAATCTTTAAAAAGAATATTAAAGAGAAAAAAAGCCCAAAAGTGACCAGAGTGAATTTGGAAACAAAGTGACAAAGTTAACAGTGATGAAAGATGCTTTAATTCACTTTTGGGGTGGTTCAGGGGTAAAAATGATTATAAGAGTTACAAACAATGGTTATAATGATTTTTTCACGTGGTTAAAAGGTTTAAAATGATTTTAAAAAAGGTGGTTGGAATATTTTATTGATTGGTTTAACAGTGTTTAAACTAATTAGAAAAGGAAAAGATTCTAACATGAAGAGAAAAGTGGGGCAAAGAAGACATTCTTTTATAGCCATCAATTTTCTTACTCCAAAAGTAAAATTTACTCTTGTCAGTCGTGAAAAAAAGTCTGACAACAGAAAAACCAATTATGGCATCAATGAACCCTGGTTTAGACCAAAAAAGGGCTGGTTTAAGCCATTTTTAGCCATTTTTAGCCATTTTAGACCCTTAAATCAGCCATTACTATAGCAATACCTGGTCTAGAGCCTTCAAAACACGTCAGAATGTGTGTAAGAGGCGTAGAAGCTAGTTAAAACTGTTTCTGATAATTTTGTTTTATCTTAAGGGTAGTTTTACCCTCTTGGCAACAGCTAAAACTACCCCAGTTGGTATCAAAACCTCATCATCAATTGAGTTCACAGACCCTGTAACTCAAATCCAGGCCAAAAGTGATGAACCTTTGCATGAAATTTGACATTCCACACCTGTCAGCAACTATTTTGGGGGTCTGGCTCCCCCTTAGAGCTAGAGTTCCTTTCCCCCCCATATTTAATCTTTCCAATTTATTTTTTCCTTTAATTCCTCATCATGTATTATACTTATAATTTACATATGTAATTCACTTGAATTGTACAGTACAATATAGTAATAATTGACACCTCATATGTAAATCAAAGTTCACTTATGTAATACACGCGCACATTTTGACATTTCAATTGAATTCAATTGAAAATACTTCAATTCCTCATAGCTTCTAAACTAAACACAACACCTCCATTTTAACACAAACATTGATGGTTAACACCACATGTGGTGTGAATTAAATTACAGTTTTGAGGATTTTCAACTTTTGTATTGAAAATACTAAAAACTTAATTTAAGCTTATTTAGAGTTGAGTTACAAGAATTTCACTCAGAGGTGACCCCACCTGATTTTTTATGAGGAATCCAATGGTGAAATAATTTTATATGTTTATTTATTGGATAAAAAGCTATAATAATTTCTATTTAACTTTTTTCCAAATTTCTTTAATTTTTTACAATTTTATTAAAAATTCATTTTTACTTAATTTTTTCAAGTATAAATGTAATTTTACAATTACAAAATTTAATGTAATTTTATTTTTAAATTGTAATTAAACTTTTAATTTTTTATTTATTTTTATTTTTGTTTTAATAATATAAATAAATTTATTTTGTTTATATTTATATGTTAATTTTGTATTTGTAGTCTTTTGGGTATATGAAATTACCTCTAAGTCTCACATCATTTGTGCTTGATAAACTGCCACATATTTTGTTGCTCCTTGAGGTAGTCTTGTAAGCTGAAGTCTTCCAAGTGGTGTTTCAAATGTTGTAAGGGGTCTTGTAGTAATATCCAATTCTCTTTTTATCCTCCCATAATATCTCCCAATCCATAACATGCTCTTCCTGAAAATGATCCTACAAACTCATCAACATTTGGTGGCAATCCTGCATCTTTTATTGTTACTTTATTGAGGTCTTGAAGATCATGAACTATTCTAAGTTTTCCATTGGGCTTTGCCACACAAAATACTGGGCTGTTATAGCTTGATGTTGATTTTTCATAGAGTCCTGTATGTATTCTTTCTCTGACTAGTTCAATAAATTGAGGTAAAATTGATTTTGGTATTGGTATTGATTTCTTTTGCCATGGTTCATGTGGTATAACTGGTATTTTATAAGGTTTTCCATAAGAGTGTTTTAGTACGCCTCTTCTTCACAAAATGCTATAGCCTTTTGCCTTAGTAATATAAAATTCTTTAATCAATTAATCTCTTCTTCTGATAACCATCCAGATGGCCCAAAGTATATCATTGAAATTCTTTCTTCTGTAACTTTTGATGTTTCAAAAAATGGAGGTGGGCTAGGTGATAGGGGTGTTTCATATGGATCTCTTGATAATTCAGGTCTTTCCAAAGGTGGATTCAGATCTTGAGGCATAGCTTCATTGACTGGTCTAACCTTCTTGAGTACTGACTTATATTTTGCAGCATTGGCTTGAGCTTCCATGATTATTAGTCTGGTTTAAAGTATAAATTGATATTATTTTTTTATTTTTTTATTTTTTATAATAATTTTTTTTAGTTGAAATAAAAACAGTCTTTTAAGTTCTTTCTCTTCTTTTTTGTTCATAATTGCATTTGAGTTGTAGTTTTAAGTCATGCAAGGACTTTACCTCTGGGTGGATAAAACCTAGTATATTAGGTATACCAAATCCTGCAGTTTAATGTCTTACAAGGACGTTTGTGAACCCTAGTCCTGGGTTTACTGTTTTACTTGAAGCTTTCATTATTCTATTATTCACCTTTGTTTTACTCTTGATATCTTCTTTTTTTTATTTTCTTGATTACTTGATTTACTTGCATCTTCAGCCCTCTGGTGTGCTACCCCTGTAGTTTGAGTCATACTGTAGTTTAAAGTCATACAAGGACTGATTTTAGCCTTCAGATTGCTACCCTGTAGTTTAAAGTCATACAAGGACTGATTTTAACCTTCAGATTGCTACCCTGTAGTTTCAAGTCATACAAGGACTATCTTTAGCCTTCAGGTTGCTACCCTGTAGTTTAAAGTCTTACAAGGACTAATTTTAGCTTTCAGGTTGCTACCCTGTAGTTTGAAGTCATACAAGAACTAAATCTTAGCCCTCTGGGAACCACCCTGTAGTTTAAAGTCATACAAGGACTGATTTTAGCCTTCAGGTTGCTAGCCTGTAGTTTAAAGTCATACAAGGACTAATTTTAGCCTTCAGGTTGCTACCTTGTAGTTTAAAGTCATACAAGGACTAATTTTAGCCTTCAGGTTGCTACCCTGTAGTTTAAAGTCATACAAGGAATATCTTTTAGCCTTCAGGTTGCTACCCTGTAGTTTAAAGTCATACAAGGACTGATTTTTTAGCCTTCTTTATTTGATCTGATCTTTTATCCTTAATCTTAATCAAGACAGTTTATTTTATTAATTTTTTTGTTATTATAATTTTTTTACGTTTAAAAAAGATAATTTTTTTTTTTTTTTTTATTGGTAAAAATTTTTTTTTTTTTTTTTTTGTGTTAAAATTTTTTTTTTTTTTTTCTTTTTTTTAAGATTAATTAAATTGATGAGTGATGTAAGGTTTGACTATGAAACAATAAGTAAAAATTACTAATATTTTACTTATTGTACTATGAATGTCCTTATAAATGAAATAAATAAGATAAAAATCATTATAATAATAAAGAATTATTATAATTATGGCGTAAAAATAATTATATTATTAATAAAATATGATAATATAATTTATATTATAAAATATAATAAGATAAAATAAATATATTAATATAAAATAATCAATATATTTAATAGCACTTTATTATTTTTACAAACAAATAATAAAGGCGTAAAAAACAATTAATAACAATAATATTACCAATATTAAAGTTATGAATTAATATAAATACTATTTATATTAATTAAAGAATTATTAAATGGGTAATAATAGAAAAATTGTTATAATAAGAGAAAATAATGTACTTTTAATACTTAATATAATAATTTTGAGATATTTTACACCAAATAGTATAAATACAACTTATACAAATTGTATTTACAATAAAAAATAGAGAAATTACAAATATTCTTGATTTTTTTACATGGAAATGAGTTTTAGAGAGTTTTTTAACAAAAAAAATTAAACAAATGATTTAATCATGTCAAAATTGATGATTATAATAAGATTATCTTTGGTCTTTAATAATATAAAAGTTTTATATATAAAGAATAAAGAAATTACCTTTTGAATTGTATTGATTTAATGTTTTTAATGCGTCTGAGGGGAAAACAGAGCAAAAAGAGCTCTATTTATAGTAAATACCTCCTTCCTAGAGTCCAACAGGCTTCTAGTAGACATGTACCGATCATATCCACTGTAATTGATGAATAGTTTAAGGTTTGGTGATGATTACATCATGATCAAACCTCATTACATCATTATTACGCCATTATTTAGAGTTATCACTATAACTCTAAGTTTGATAATGTCAAAGGCTTGGCAGAAACCCAAATTTCGTGGATTTTATTATTTTTAATCATAAACTAATAGTATTCACCAATTTTATCACTTATATGACTGTTAAACTTAATTTAAGGTTACAGTGAGTGATCATAAATGATGAAATTAAGCTCAAACTTTGATCCTTAATAACTTTTATGATTTACACGCTACAGCAATTCAGAGAGTGAATTCAGATAGTTTGGCATAACCTTATTATGCTTTCAAGAGCATTTCATTACATCATCAAAACTTATTTTTGATGATTTTTCTTGTAACTCATCTTTTCTGTTGAAATTTGATATTTTGAACTTCAAACTATGATTTCAAGGGGTTATACCTTGAATATTATAATAAAAAATACATCATTCTTCCCAAATGAACTATAAGAATCCAACGGTCCAATTTTTTTTAAGTTTGGACCACTTTCACAACAAAGTGGTCAACAGCTCTGTTGATTTTAATCAATAATTCCTTACAGGTTTTAACCTTGTTTATAACTTGTAAAATAGACTTCATTTCTGTATTTCTACAGTAATAACGTGATGAATTTATTTTTGGTTCATCACTCTATCACGCATAATCCAAGAGATATTAGCTAAAATCCTTGAATATATGTGTTGACCAAAAAAGTGCATATATTCAGGTTAATTCCTTAAGTATTGGTTTTGAAGCTTAGCTTATTAATTGTTTAATGTGTGGACTTTTATGTAGAATCCAATGGTACCACCTATTTCACATGTTGTTTCATTGGGGTTTGAAATAAATAAGGATTTGTGTCTTTTATAAGGTATTATTACTTATAAATTATTAAATATTGATTTTACAGATATGCCATAAAAATGGTATATGTGTATTTCACCATGGGGAATCCAATAGTGTAATTTATTTCACATGTTTATTCATTTTTTTTAAGTTAAACCAAGCTTTATACCAATTTATGGTATTTTTTTAGTTTTAAGGTACTTATTTTTAATGTATAATTATATTAAATATTTCTTGTGACCTTTTTGGGTATGTGGTCATATCTCAAAGGTTCAAAAGTGATGTTGAATGAGTTTTCAATTTGAGGAGTGATGTTATATTTTGAAATGGTGTAGTGGTTAGTGATTCCGGGTTGCTTTCAACTTTCACCAAGGTCCTGAGTTCGATTCCTGCCTCTGGCAGTAGTGTCGTCAAACTACAATCATGCTGGCATTATGTTCATCACTCTGTGGGGGGTGCTCTGTACTGATGGCCTAGTATATGTTGAGTTATGGTGATCTGTTAGGACTAATTGAATTATATTCTGGCTATGTTTGGGGAGCCCACACCCTCTTTCATATCTATGATTACTGTGTTCAATTCGAATTTCTGAGGTGGATGTATGGGAGTATGTTGAAGAGTGGCTAAACCCCTAAATATTGGGCTAATGTTATCCAGTATACCTCTGTGTGTAATGTTTTTTTGTTGATTGTGCCATAAATTGAATTACTTTTATGGTTTAATTTTTATATTCCAAGGTCTTCTTTTACTGTATCTGAGCACCTTTTGTTGTTTGGTTACTTGTTTTTTCCTATTCAGATACTGTTTGCTTGCTTTTCCTGAATCCAAATTATCCTAGCTTGTTTGGTTGGTCTTTCTTCCCTTTCTTGATATAGTTTTAATGCTTTTATGGCAAATTATGACTGGCGGTCATGATTTTGACATTTTTAACTTCTTCTATCTTCTTTTTCTGTATCTGAATGGCCTAGCTTGTTTGGTTAACTTTTCTTCCCTGTCTTGATATAGTTTTCTTGCTTTTAGGGCAAATTATCACCAGCGGTGATAATTTTGACATTTTTTACTTCTTCTATCTTCTTTTTCTGTATCTGAAGCGCCTAGCCTTTTTGGTTGGTTTTTGTTTCTTCTTGTTTTCCTTTCCATATTTTATCTCTGCCTGTCTCAAAGAACCAAATTATGACCGGCGGTCATAATTTTGATATTTTGAGCTATCTATATCTTCTTTTGCTGTTTCTTCACACCATCTTTTCATTGTTTTTTTTAAAAAAGAGAAATAACATTAATAAAGGCCTATGGGCCCACACTACCCTAAAATTGTGCCATTTTTTATATATGAGGTGGCATAAGAACAGATAACCGCCCCTTTTTTTTAAAAAAAAAACTGAAATCATAATACTTATACATTGAAAAGAATATCTTGGAAAATGTTGAGTTTGAAGTCCTTTATTGAATACTGATTTATAGCCTTGAGTGATAAGATAATTGAAAAAAAATTGAAAAAATTGAAATTCCTCTTTGATAAGGCAGGAGGTCACTGCCCTGATACTAATACAGATATGAAAATAAATCTCTTTTTTTAGGTTATTTCTTTTATTATTTTTGCTATTTTTTATGGTGGTTTTTTTTTAATTGGAGATTGAAATTGGATTACTTCAGTTATTATTGAGAAATATTCAACCTTCTGTTGTGAATTACTGAAAGACATATGTCCTTCAATATTTCTCCAAATATCTTGTTGCGTTGTTTTCTTTGTGCTTTCCCTTTTCATTCTGAAACAAAACCTTTGACTTCATGAATAAACATGTACCCAAAATCACACCAGCAAAGAGTTCCTCTCAAGATTTCCAAACCCTCTAGATTCAAATCTTCTTGAGCCCATAACATTTTGTGATACAGTCCTTCTATTGTCATTTGAAAATATCCATAAGGCTTCTTCCAGTAATGATTCTGTAAATTTCCTTTGATTCCAATAGTGGTCAGTAATTCCAGAAAATCAACATTTGTATAATTTGATCCAGGTAGTTCTGAAAGCTATTTGTTTTGAATTATTGGTGAATCTAGCTCATAATAATACATTTCTTTAAATGTTATTATTAGAAGTATTACATAATCTTCCACTCCTTCATATTCTGGTATTTCTTTCTGTATGCCATTTTGATTCTGGGAGTCATTTGGTAATCCAGATGTAATTCCTTGATTTTGATTGAATAAATCAGTTGAGCTTGAAAGGAAGAATATTTGATCATAGGCATCATTAAATTCTTCAAGAATGCTAAGTCCAGCTAGCCTTTGTGTATTTTCTGATAACTCTCCTTCTTCTAGGTCTTCAAACGTTCTGCTTTGTTTATATTTATCTTCCCAATTTCCATTATTTTGTTGACATAACTTCAATTCATCTTCTGATTCTCCCAATTTTCCTTCTAGAACTATTTCCATTCTTTTTTAATCCCTTTTCTAATATAACTATCCCAAACTTGATCCATTTTGTCTTCAGTAATTATGGAAATTTCCTTTTCCAATTCTTCAAATTTTCTTTTTCCAATGGCTTGATTATGCTATCTTTTGGTTCTTCACTTAGTAAATCTTTTTCAGTGTCACCAATGTACCCAGTTTCCTCTTGAAATAAATTGAAATAGTCTTCTGAAATTCTTAAGGAATCTGCTTCAGGTGTGATGATAATATATATATATAAATGTTTTGGGTTTCTGTTATTTTAATAAAACTAATAAGAATTTTTTTTTTGTTTTTTTAATAAGAAAGATAAGAATATATATATATTTTATGGTTTTAGGTTGATTATAATGATTTTTTTTGATATGAGTATTAATAATAAGACTACTGGATCTGATTCTTTTAGGATTTTTTTAATACTGAGTTTATATCACTACTACTTCTCTTTGTTGATAACACTAATCTTTTGAGCAAGGCTACTAAGCTTTAACTATGGATATACTACTATTCTTCACTAATACTAAGCTACTGAGCAAGGCTACTGAGCTTTTACTACAGTTATACTACTATCCTTCACTAATACTAAGCTACTGAGCAAGGCTACTGAGCTTTTACTACAGTTATACTACTATTCTTCACTAATACTAATCTACTGAGCAAGGATACTGAGCTTTTACTATGGTTATACTACTATTCTTCACTAATACTAAGCTACTGAGCAAGGCTACTGAGCTTTTCACTACTAAAACACTACTACTATTCTAGATATCCTGCTAGTTCAGGGATGGTGGTGATCCTGGATAGTGGGAACTTGTTCCATGATGCTGGGAAAAATGAGGGAGAGAGGACCTCTATTTATAGCTTTTGGGCCTCCATAGAGCTTCTCAAAACAGCGTACTTAGAAAAAATCCTAGTTGAGAGGTTTTAGCTAGTCAGACGTGTAGTTTTGGTGTAGCAATGTGACACAGGATCCAAGTTATGACCAATGAGATTGAGTTGTCATTTCAATTGGTAATTATAGGTATGCACCTGGAATTGATTTGAATTCTGACCAATCACATGGTTTTATTATTTTAATTAACTTTGGACGCGAATTCTGACCAATGAGATTGATTTATCACATCAATTTGTAATTATAGGTATGTACCATGAATTAATTTTATTTCTGACCAATCAAATGATTTTATGATAAGTCTTGAATAAATTGTGGTTTGTATTTGAAAGGATTAGTCAGCTGCTGTGCAATGGTTGTTCATTTTGATGTCCAGCTTATGGGTTAGGTTAAATTAATTTCTTTTTTTTTTTAAAAAAAAAAAAAATATTGTCTGTTTTCTTCCAAACAGATTTTATTCTTCTATTTTGATTTTGTTTTATTCTTCTTGGAACTTCCACAAACAAAAATTTTGAAATTGCCTTTAATGTGGCTTGAACCAGCTACATGACCAATCCAGAGGTTAATAGCTCCTTCTTGTCAACTGAGACAGGAAGGTTTTCTTTTTTTAGTCCGGAATTCTAAGTGTTTCTGTAGCACTACACTCCTTTTCAGTTCTCTAAAATCTTCAAAAATATCGGATATATTTAGTTCTATATTTATTTATTTATTTATTATTTTTTATTTTTTTTCTGGTAAGCTTGAAACTGATAATAATGGTATGGAATACCACAGCATGAGGGTGGGTGCATCCGCCTGCGCGGGGGCGTGTGTGTGTGCGCATGCGGGGGCGGTTGCCTAAGGGCCAATTTCCCTTTCGACGTGATGATTGGGCAGTTGGAAATTTTAGTTGCTGTGATAGGTGAGTGTGTGGGTCATTTGATCATTGAAATTGCCTTATTAACACTGTACCCAATGTCAAAATAGTAATTTCTTTGTGGCAATGTGAAATAATGGGCTTTGCTTGTCACAATGGCATGTCTCTGTCACCAAATTTTGACGCAGTTATTTCACTAGCAAAATTGCTAATCAATCTGACAGATTTATTTGCATTTTTGTAGACTAAATATCATGAAAAAACAGCTTTATTATTAAGAGCAGTCTACATGACAGAACTTTGTTATCATACAATCCACAGTTACCTTCTATTTCTTCTTCAGATATAATCAAGTGTCCATAATAAAAACCAACAGCTTTATAAATATTGAGATGCAGCCAATCTGGTAAGAAATTCAGATCAATCTTCAAAGTTTTTAATATTGGAAAGTTATCGTTCAGCATGCAAGATGGCTCTGACACTTTAAAAATGCTATTAATAACACCAAAACGTTTTGAGTTGCCCCTCAGAAAACACATCACAGTGTTTCTGTCATTTTTGGGTTCAGTTGAGAATATATTGTTCCCAATATTAATTTTTGAAACTGGAAAATACCAAGGTGAGGCAATCCTTGAAGTGGGATGACTTGTGGATTGCACAATGGTGTCTAAGCTGATCCATTCAACTATTTCCCTTGTGGAATGAACATTCTGTAAGTACTCAACCAGAAAATCATAGTTTTGTTGGTCATGGCAGGATGGTTTGTTTTATTTATTGTGATTGAACAGGAGAGGGGGCTGTCATTTGAAAAGCTGTTTCATGTCACATGGCATGGATGGGGATTTCACAAGAACCAACAGATGTGTTGAAGTAAGGTTTTATCTATATCATCTATTCAGAGCTGCAAGAAGTTAGTCTTATTCAGTTCAGGTGTTTAATCATTGTGAATATATTGATCTTATCAATTGATGTACATATTTTCTGATTCATTGGCATCTTTGCAAATACTCCAATCAAACGCTCATAACCCCATGTGGCTGAGGCTTGTGCTGGGCCCCAACGTTGGAAGAGTTCAGCAATATGATCAGCAAAATGATGATTTGGTTTACTTTTCTGTTTTGGGAACAGGTGTTGATTGGAAAGGCGGAATTTTTTCCAATGTTCAGCAAATGCAGTCGCATCATCTATTGAAACAGTCTAGCCCGTGGCAATGTTGATAGCACTAATCAAATGGAATGTATTCTTGATTAGTTCATTTGCAAGTTCTTCTGACTGACCCATTTTTCTTTGAGTGTTGGGGGAATGGTGTGCATCTAACGACATCTGTTTACTGAGAATTAAAAATGGAATATAGACCTTATATAAGAGAGCCCATTCAGCAGCTTTTAAGCTACCATGAGAGGGGGAACCCACTTTGGGAGGTACTTTTGTCCATGATGAGGGAGTTATGGTCTCAGATATGATTTGTTGGAGATTCTCCAGAGCCTCACCCTTGATCTGGTTATCACTCAGTGCAGTGATATCCAATTCACAGGGGATTTCAGAAGTGGGGATGTAATCCACATCAAATGAAGGACTCTCTGCAGAACCACTAGATGGATGTTCCATGTGAGGGGTGGGCATTGGGAAATAGTTTTTTTGGGTGGAAGTAGTGGTGAGTGGCTCATTTATTATTTTTTCTGCGTCTCTTCTCAGGTAGTGGGCCTCTCTAAATGTCATTTTATCAAGAGAGCTGTTGGAGGTCATGGAGTCTGAGTCTGAAGTGTTGGTTTCATTGGATTTCCTGCGGGACCTGAAGTAAATCTTTGATTTTGACTCTGGAATGCCCAATTTGAAAGTTGCTTGTTCCTTCAAAATTTCAAGGATTGAATTATGCATTATGTCAAAATTAACCATTCTGGTTGCATCCCAATACGGAAGGTCTTCCAAAATTGAATATCGCACTCCATACTCAGAGAAAATTGCTTGTCTTTGTTGTGGGGTTGCCCAAAGCCATTTGGCAATGGTTGATTTATGATTTTGGTATGAGTGTGTGTAGTGAAATTGAGGAGAAATTTATTCAATTTGAGCTTTGTGAATGGTGCAAAAATTACAAAAGTGGTTTCCTGAATGTCAAATAAATCCAATAAGCTTGGGCATGGCAACCACATCCACAATGGCTGTGAGGATGGAAACACAGATAAAGGATCCTGAAGGACCTGTTGAGGTGGGTGAAAAATGGTAACCTTGCCATAGCTCTTTGAGCTCATTGATGAGTGGCATTAATAGGTAATTCAATTGAAGGGAAGTTGGCTGCTTTTGTAAGGTTTGACTATGAAACAATAAGTAAAAATTACTAATTTATTACTTATTGTACTCTGAATGTCCTTATGAATTGAATAAATAAGATTAAAAATATAATAATAATAAATAATTATTATTATTAAGGCGTAAAATAATTATATTATTCAATAAATATAATAATATAATTTATATTGTGAAAATATAATATAATAAATAAATATATTAATATAAAATAATTAATATATTTAAAAAGCTCTTTATTATTGTTACCAACAAATAATAAAGGCGTAAAAAATTGCTTTTTATTAATAAAAAACAATTAATAACAATAATATTACTAATATTAAAGTTATGAATTAATATAAATACTATTTATATTAATTAGAGAATTATTAAGAGAGTAATAATAGAGAAATTATTATAATAAGAGAAAATAACCTACTTTTGACACTTAATATAATAATTTTGAAATATTTTACGCCAAAAAATATAAATACAACCTTTTCAAATTGTATTTACAATAAAAATAAAGAAAATTACAAATTATTCTGGATTTTTATGTGGAAATGAGTTTTAGAGAGATTTTTAACAAAAACAATTAAATAAATGATTTAATCACTTCAAAATAGATGATTATAATAAGGTGGTCTTTGGTCTTTAATAATATAATAGTTTTATATATTAAGAATGAAGAAATTACCTTTGATTTAATTGATTTAATGTTTTTTTATGTGTCTGAGGGGAAAATAGAGTAAAAAGAGCTCTATTTATAGTAAATACCTCCCTCCTAGAGTCCAAAAGGCTTCTAGTAGACGTGTACTGATCATATCCACTGGAATTGATCAATATTTTAAGGTTTGATGATGATTACATCATGATAAAACCATATTACATCATTATTACACCATTATTTAGAGTTATCACTATAACTCTAAGTTTGATGACATCAGAGGCTTGGCAGAACCCCAAATTTCGTGAATTTTATTAGTTTTAATCATAAACTAATAGTATTCACCAATTGTATCACTCTTAAGACTGTTAAACTTAAATTAAGGTTACTGTGAGTGATCATAACTGCTCAAATTAAGCTCAAAATTTGATCCTCAATAACTTTCAAGATTGACACGCTAAAGCAATTCAGAGAGTGAATTCTGATAGAATGGCATAACCTTATTATTCTGTCAAGAGATTTTCATTACATCATCAAAACTCTAATTTTGATGATTTTTCTTGTAACTCATCTTTTCTGTCGAAATTCAATATTTTAAACTTCAAACCTTGATTTCAGGGGGTTATACCCTGAATTTAATAATAAAAATTACATCATTCTTTACGAATGAGCTAGTAGAATCCAACTGTATACCTTTTTTTAAGCTTGGAACACCTTCACAACAAAGTGGTCAACAGCTCTGTTGATTTTTATCAATATTTCATCATAGGTTTTAACCTTGTTTATAATTTGAAAAATAAAGTTCATATCTGTGTTCTTACAGTAATTACGTGGTAACTTTATTTTTGGTTCATCATTCTATCATGTATAGTTTAGAAGATATTAACTATGATCCTTGAATATATGTGTTGACCAAAAAAGTGCATATATTCAGGTTAATTCCTTAAGTATTAACTTTGGAAATTAGCTTATTAATTGTTTTATGTGTGGAACTTCGTGGGGAATCCACTGGTACAATTTATTTCACATGTTGTTTCATTAGTTCTTGAGATAAATAAGGTTTTATGGTTTTTATAAGGTATTATACCTTATAATTCATTAAATATTGACTTTACAGATATGCCATAAAAATGGTATATGTGTATTTTACCATGGGGAATCCAATGGTATAATTTATTTTACATGTTGATTCATTGGTTTTTAAGTTAAACCAATTTTTGCACCAATTTATGGTATTTTTTGTATATTTAAGTAATTATTTTTAATGTATAATTATTCTAAGTAATTTTAATATAATTATATTAAAGGTATATTTATTCTAAGTCTTTTTTGTGACCTTATTGGGCATGTGGTCATATCTCAAAGGCTCACATTCCCTACCACCAAAAAAGATTGTACCACAATCTGATATGTGTGATTAGGGTATCATCCACTGTCCTACCTCTTCATTAGACTTTATCAGTCCTGAAGCTCAATAATGCTTTATTTTGTTATTCTTTAGGTTTTCTTTCATGTCTAAACCTCCTCAGTAGTTTATCAGCATTTGTTATATCTTTCTCAAGTAGCCATTCATCTTCTTGAGTTGGATTCCTATACCTTACAAGGTATTCTCTTTCTTTTTTGTTCCTTGTCCTTCTTTCTTTAAGGACTTTTACAATTCTTTTTTCTTCTCCTTCTTCCAAAGGGGGAATTTCAAGTGGGGGTTTATTTCTTAGTGGAAATAATTCCTTGTCACTTGAGCTGTAAGGTTTTATAAGACTTACAGGGAAAGTTGGGTGTTTATTCATTAAATCACCTGTGAGTTCCAATTGTACAGCATTGGGTCCATGAAGTGCTTTTACCATAAATGGTCCTGCAAAGGAATCTTTCAATTTCTTTGGTCCTTTTATGTTATTAAAGCTAAGAGTTGATACTAATACCAAATCTCCTACTTTGAAGTCAGGTGGTTTATGACTTTTGTCCCATCTTTCTTTTGCATATTTGAAAGAGTCTTGCATGCATCTGTTTGCATGTTGTCTTGCTTTATCAACCATTATCTTCAAACTGCTTGCTGTTGGATGTATGTCCACTAAGTCCTTTTTGAGGGTATCATAAGGAAGTCTTGGATTCCAACCTTTCTCTAGCATTGCTGGTGTTTTGCCAGTAGAAGAATGGATTGATGTCTTATATGCCAGTTCAAGTGCTGGTATTAGTGTACACCAATCATGGGTAAAACCATCAGAATCTTTGAATTCTAGCCCATAAGCACAGAATCTTCTGATCATGTCCTCTAAGGTCTGTATCATTCTTTCTGCTAAACCATCAGTTTGGGGATGGTAAGCTGTTGAGAATGATAGCTTTGTCCCAAATAAGTTATGGAGATTTGTCCATAATGCTGAAGTGAACTTTGGGTCTCTGTCACTTATAATATTTTGGAATAAGCCTGTGTGGCTAATGACTTTATTCCATATCATTATGGCTGTATCCATAGCTGTGTCATCTTTATGACATGGTAAGAACATGGGAGTTTTACTGTACCTGTCAACTAACACTAGACATGCATTATAGCTCCTGTCTCCTCCTGGAGGTAGTGCTGTTACCCAATCCATATGAACTATTTCCCATGGGGATTTTGGTTCTTGGATTTGGATCATCATGACAAATTTCTTTCCTGTGGCTCTGTTGGCTTTTTGACATCTGTCACAGGTTTGGCAGTACTCTGCAACATCTTTCTTCCAATTTGGCCACCAAGAGCAGGTTTTCACCCTCTCTAGTGTCCTATCTTCTGAGAGATGTCCAGATGCAACACTATCATGACACTCATGTAAAATAGTGTTTATTAGTGTTCTATCTGTTAAGGCCATAACACATGTGTGTTTTGTTCTATGGTAAAGGATTCCATCAAGGAGGTGGAATCTTCCTTCATCATATGCCTTTTTCCATATTTCATCTAGTTTTGATGAAAGTGATGGATCTTTGCAGTCTTTCATTAGAAGTTGGCTTAAGATATGGCAATTTTTGTCTGTCTTATAGCTTTCTTTAACTTGGTTAAAGAATTCTGTGCCTATTTCTGTGACACATATTCCTTCTATATGGTGCTCTTCTTGTGGTACCCATGCTGGATTGTCAGGGGTATTTGCTAAAGCCCATCTGCTAAGACCATCTGCATTTTTATGAATATTTCCAGATTTATGTACAATAGTCATATTTCCTCTATATTCTTGGATAGCAATTTGCCATCTCAGCATATGTCTATTTGGAGTCTTCATATTTAATAGTGATTTTACAGCATTACAGTCTGAGATTACATCAAATACTGTGCCATCCAAATAATAATGCAGTTTTTCTAAAGCCCACACTAGGCATAAGCATTCCATTTGGCTTGCTCCATACCTTGCTTCTGTTGGCTTTATTTGTCTTGAAATGAAACAAATTGGTCCTTCCACTGGTTTATCATTGATAATTTGTGTTTGGTGAAGTGCAGCACCTAGTCCTTCTCCACAAGCATCAATGTATAGTTTGAAAGGTAGTTTCCAATCTGGCATCAGAAGGAATGGGGAATTTGTTAGTGAATTTTTCAATTCTTCATATGCCTTGAACCTTTCTTCAGTCATTTCATAAACTGTTTGTTGGTCACATAATTTATATAAGGATTTGGCAATTTTTGCAAAGTCCTTTATATGCTGTCTGTAGTAACCAGCAAATCCTAAAAATGATTGCATTTCTTTTTTGGTTTGAGGCATTGGTTTGAGTAGTACTGCTGCTACTTTATTTTTGTCTATGCCTAGACTAAGTCCAGATACAACTGGTCCTAGTGCTTTTAATTCACTATATGCAAAATGACACTTTTTCAAGGAAATTTTCATATTCACTTGGACTATTTTTTGTAGTACCCTTTCTAGTCTTGTAAGGTGATTTTCCCAAGTTTCTGAGCAAACTATGATATCATCAATATAGATAATTAACCATCCTTCTGATAATTCTTCAGGGAATATGGTATTCATCATTCTTTGATAATGGGAAGGTGCATTTTTTATCCCAAATGGCATTCTTAAGTATTCAAAAATTCCACAATGGACTATTATTCTTAGTAGTTTCTTGGCATTGTCTGTTAAGACATTTTGATGAAAACCCTTAAGAGCATCCATAGCTGTGATGAACTTAGCTTGTGACAATTGGGTCAATGTCTCATGGATTCTAGGTATTGGATATCTGTCTGGAATGGTATAGGTGTTCAGGGCTCTGAAGTCTCCTACCATCCTTGATTTTCCATTATGCCAAGTTATAATGACAGGTGTAGTAACTTCTACTTGTTCATTATGTCCAACCTTTCTTAATACTCCAAGGTCCATTAATTCTTTAATGTGCACCTCTAAGGCTTCTCTAGCCCTTGGACTGGCTGGATTAGCAGGTCTTCTTAATAAAGGTGGGTAAGGTTTTTCTACATTAAGAATTATATCCACTTCATGTCCAATTATGGCACCTAGTGGCTCTTTGTCAGTTGCAAAGGCATTTTTATACTTAAATAAGAGGTCAATCAATTTTTCTCTCATTTTTTCTGTTAATTCTTGATTGAATTCTGCCTCTTTAAGTTGTTCAGATATAAAAAGTTCCTTTTCTGGAATTTTTTCTTCCTTCTTAATAACTGTGATTTGTTTTTTGTTATATAAGAAGCCAAACTTTTGTCTTTTGTTATCTCCTATGGTAAAATATCTATCTTTTTGGTTGGAGATATCTATACCATAGATTGATAAATAGTCATTCCCAAGTATGAAATGATTACTAGTACAGTTTTCCATTACTACAAACTCTACTTTAATTCTGACACATTGTGTGGGATGAGGAAAAATTAGTGTTAAATCAATTATTCCAAGGGGCTTCATGCTCTCACTTGCACTACTAAATTTGACACCTTGTATTGGCATAAGTTTTTCTTGCCAGTTTGGGACAATGGTTTTTAAATAACTTTTGCCAACACAAGTGCAATATGCTCCTGTATCCAAGTTAACTTTTCCTTCTTGGTTATCAACCATAACAATACTTATACTTGATTTTCCAGCTGTATATCCCATTCCTCTTGCAGGTTTGGTTCTATACATTTTGGCATCTTGTATATTTGTCAGGTTTGTGTCAGATGTTCCAACTTGTGGTAAGTTTGAATTAACATCCAGTACTTCATAAATTATATCAATATTATTAATTTGTGCATTAATTATATTGATTTCATCACTTTCAGAGCTTTCTGACTCTTCTGTCTCTTTTTCAGAGTCAGATTCCTCTTTTTTGTCATTGTGTCATTGTGGTTTTCTGTTTCCACAATTTCATTAATCTTTGCTTTTTTAAGGCAATTATTGGCTAAGTGTCCAATACCTCCACATTTATGGCATTTTCTTTGCTCATTATTGTTGGATGTATTGGGCTTAAAGGATTCTTTTGATTTATCTTTTTTGATAAATGTTTTATTTGGGCTTTTAATGTCCAATTTTTTCCAAGTCCTGCCAATTTTTGTTCTTGTCACTATATCTTGTAGTGCATTTATATACTCTTCTGTGGAGCATGGTTCTATACATCTGCTTCTTAGGGCATGTTCTAGTTCCCCTCCACATTTTTTAAGTATTTTCATGTGCACCATCTTTTGTGACATTTCTGGGTACAGTGCATTAAGCCTTTCAACTTGTTTCAAGAACCAAGTTAAAGGTTTGTCTTTCTCTGGGTCAAAGAAAGAGTTTTCAAATGCATTTTCTATCTTATACCTCCAGGCATCATTTTCCCACTTGGTGATTATCTCTTGTTTCCACCAAGACCAGGTATTTTTACCATTTGTTTGTCTTATGCCATAATACCATCTTTTTGCAGATTTCTCAAACAATGAATGTAATCTTGCAGTGATTAATTCATCTGGTATGGCATAGCCTTCTTGAAACATGTCAATTGTTTTAATAAATGACATGTGGTCATATTCACCTTCTCCTGTGAATGTTGGCCATTCCTTCAATTGAGGTGCTTCCTTCATTAAGACTTGGTTATTATCTTGGTGACTCAAGTCTGTTATGAAAGGATTTGACAATTCCTCTTTTGTTTTAACAGGGCTTCTTATATGAGAAAATGGTGTTGATAAATTTGGCATATTTAAATTAGCCTCATTAATTTTATCCATTTTTTCTGTAATAAGCTTTATTTCACTTTGAATATCATCTTTCAGATGCATTCTTTCTTCATCACTTTTTTCCACATGGTCCAAAAGTAATTTTTGGTGTGATGAAGTCTTTTCTTCAAATTTTTCTACAGAAATACTTAATTTATTTAATTTTTCTGTAAGATTGTCAATACTCACATCATAATTGATTGTCAAAGTCTTGTCTTTGATATCTTTTATGTATTTATACAATTCTTGTTGTCCTTGTATTAATTTTTGAGTATTGTCAATTAAATTCTTTGGTTTATTATTTTCAACAATAAACTTAATGTTGTCAATTTCTTTGTTGTTTTGCACAACAATTTTTGTTAAAGAAGATAAATTGTTATTTATTTCTTGTAGTGATAATAAACTATCTTTAATTTCTTTTAGAGGTAATATACTATTTTTAATTTCTGTTAAAGTATTTACAACATCTTTGGACAAGGTTATTTCTTTGGGAAATGAGGTTGTCTCATTCTTTGCTCTTCCTTGTCCTTGAATTCCATCAAGGTTCTGGCCATGTTGAAAATATTGTCCATGGCATCCTTTTGGATTCTTGCGATCCTGTAGGTTGGGGAATATGGTTTCCTCCAATGCTTTTTCTTGTTCTTCTTCCCTTCTTGGGGAAGTGGGCTGGCTTGAGGCTTGCTGGTAGAAGCTACTGGGGCTTCTTCCTTGGTTGCCTCCCTCTTTTTGGCGTGGTAATCCTTGATTTTTTTGATTTGAGGTTTGGATGACAGTGGATTCCATCCATTGGAGTATTTCACTATCTCCTCCTCTTTGAGGAACTTTTTCAGGATGTGCCAGGAGTTCATCACTCCTTGGTGTATTTGAGGCAGCATTTCCCAATCTTTGTCCTTGTACACTGTGTAATACTGCTTGTACTGGCTGATGTAGATGTCTATTTGAGCCCTCTGAATGTGATTTGTACCTATTTGAGTTACTCATACTTAGCTCCAATTCAGGTTCAGATATCATGGGAATTTCTGGGACTTGCCTTTGGGATAAGGCACTTCCTTTTGTGGATTCTGTTCCACTGGGGATATTGCCCTTTCTTTTCCCTTTTGAGGGATCAGTTCTACCTCTGAGTCCAGCTCCATCTGATTGGATGGAGTATTGGGAAGCTCTGCTGGTAGTCATAATTTAAGAAAATAAGAAATAAAAGTATTTTAGGATAAAAATTCTTTTTATGGCAATTATAAAAGAGGTGCTCACCTTCAGAGTCTTGAATGGTGGGTCCTGGAAAGTCTAATTTCTTAGCTTTCTTTCTTTTGGTGATAACTGGTGTTGGAGAACTTTGACAAGTTTCTTCCACCAATGTTATTTTTGGTAAGATATTGCAATTTTCCACGTAGAAATTGCTTTAATATTCTTAATGAATAAAGAAATGAATAAAAATGAACAAAAATAACTTTCTTTATTGTTTTTTAATATTTTTAATATTTTTTATTTTTAAGGAATAAAATAAAAATTAATATGATTCTTTATAAAATTAAATTATAATAAAAATTATTTTTCATTTATATGATATCTTTTTTAATCACTAGAGTCACTCAAAGAAAGTTCTTGCAAGTCTTTAAAATCAATAAAATATAAAACTATTATATAATTTTATGATTATAAATATAATTTATTATTGGATAAACCCAAATAGAATCTTCTTAAAGGTCTTTTAAGTAAATATCATGGCCAGGCCCCCAAATGTAAGGTTTAACTATGAAACAATAAGTAAAAATTACTAATTTATTACTTATTGTACTCTGAATGTCCTTATGAATTTAATAAATAAGATTAAAAATATAATAATAATAAATAATTATTATTATTAAGGCGTAAAATAATTATATTATTAAATAAATATAATAATATAATTTATATTATGAAAATATAATATAATAAATAAATATATTAATATAAAATAATTAATATATTTAAAAAGCTCTTTATTATTGTTACCAACAAATAATAAAGGCGTAAAAAATTGCTTTTTATTAATAAAAAACAATTAATAACAATAATATTACTAATATTAAAGTTATGAATTAATATAAATACTATTTATATTAATTAGAGAATTATTAAGAGAGTAATAATAGAGAAATTATTATAATAAGAGAAAATAACCTACTTTTGACACTTAATGTAATAATTTTGAAATATTTTACGCCAAAAAATATAAACACAACCTTTTCAAATTGTATTTACAATAAAAATAAAGAAAATTACAAATTATTCTGGATTTTTATGTGGAAATGAGTTTTAGAGAGATTTTTAACAAAAACAATTAAATAAATGATTTAATCACGTCAAAATAGATGATTATAATAAGGTGGTCTTTGGTCTTTAATAATATAATAGTTTTATATATTAAGAATGAAGAAATTACCTTTGATTTAATTGATTTAATGTTTTTTTATGCGTCTGAGGGGAAAATAGAGTAAAAAGAGCTCTATTTATAGTAAATAACTCCCTCCTAGAGTCCAACAGGCTTCTAGTAGACGTGTACTGATCATATCCACTGGAATTTATCAATATTTTAAGGTTTGATGATGATTACATCATGATTAAACCATATTACATCATTATTACACCATTATTTAGAGTTATCACTATAACTCTAAGTTTGATGACATCAGAGGCTTGGAAGAACCCCAGACTTCATGGATTTTATTAGTTTTAATCATAAACTAATAGTATTCACCAATTTTATCACTCTTAAGACTGTTAAACTTAAATTAAGGTTACTGTGAGTGATCATAACTGCTCAAATTAAGCTCAAACTTTGATCCTCAATAACTTTTAAGATTTACATGCTACAGCAATTCAGAGAGTGAATTCTGATAGCCTGGCATAACCTTATTATTCTGTCAAGAGCTTTTCATTACATCATCAAAACTCTAATTTTGATGATTTTTCTTGTAACTCATCTTTTCTGTCGAAATTCAATATTTTAAACTTCAAACCTTGATTTCAGGGGGTTATACCCTGAATTTAATAATAAAAATTAAATCATTATTCACCAATGAACTAGTAGAATCCAACTGTATACCTTTTTTAAGCTTGGAACACTTTCGCAACAAAGTGGTCAACAGCTCTGTTGATTTTTATCAATATTTCATCATAGTTTTAACCTTGTTTATAATTTGTAAAATAAAGTTCATATCTGTGTTCTTACAGTAATTACGTGGTAACTTTATTTTTGGTTCATCATTCTATCATGTATAGTTTAGGAGATATTAGCTATGATCCTTGAATATATGCGTTGACCAAAAAAGTGCATATATTCAGGTTAATTCCTTAAGTATTAACTTTGGAAATTAGCTTATTAATTGTTTTATGTGTGGAATTTCGTGGGGAATCCACTGGTACAGTTTATTTCACATGTTGTTTCATTAGTTCTTGAGATAAATAAGGTTTTATGGTTTTTATAAGGTATTATACCTTATAATTCATTAAATATTGACTTTACAGATATGCCATAAAAATGGTATATGTGTATTTTACCATGGGGAATCCAATGGTATAATTTATTTTACATGTTGATTCATTGTTTTTTAAGTTAAACCAATTTTTGCACCAATTTATGGTATTTTTTGTATATTTAAGTAATTATTTTTAATGTATAATTATTCTAAGTAATTTTAATATAATTATATTAAAGGTATAATTCTTCTAAGTCTTTTTTGTGACCTTATTGGGTATGTGGTCATATCTCAAAGGCTCACAGCTTTGGACCAGGGATGATTCCTGCAATATAGACATTCTCTGGCTTCAATATTTCACTTGGGGGAGATTAAGACAAATGAGCATGATAGGTCAAATGCTGGCCAACTGGGTTGCCTTTCCATGTGCATTAAACCATTCCACCTAAATGAAGAAGCCCAATGCACTGGTAATGAACATGATTGGGGGGTCATTGATATTTCTAGTGCCAGTGGAGAATCTCCAGACCAATCCATCCCAGATATCACATTTGGGGGAACCTTCAGGGATTTGAGATTGTTGATGTTGATGCAGAATTTTGATAATTCCAGCCCACTGGAGAAATCTGGAAAGCCAATTTTTGAATGGTTGATAAATTAAATGTTTTGTTGGTATAAATTTTTTTTCATGTTGGTTGTGTTTTGTGTGTGGGGTTCAAATAAACTGATGAATTTTCCTAATGATTTTGTGCAAGGGGGATCATGATCATTTGGGTCATTATGGCGTTGACAGTGGGGTTGGTCAGTTGTGACAGATTCAGTGAGGCCATTAAGAAAGAAAAATTGAGGACAACATATATAGTTTTGAATCACTGGCTCCAATTGGAGATGTTCAAATATGGTACTCAAATCTTGAGTTATATGGAATGCAGGAGTGGGGGGACCACTGGAGCTTGAGATAATGGACTTGATCAGCAGGTTCAGGGCGGGGTTGAGTATGCATGAAGCTCTGTGGGGTATATTTTCCTTTAATGATAGAATGGCAGATATTATAGTTCCAAAGTCTTGTGGGGGAAGGGTTTGACTGCTGCTGTATGGTTTCTGTGCAGTTGAATTGAGACCCGTTGCTGTGGAGAAGGTTCCTTGGGTCAATTGTGAATAATCAGCTGGGAATATTTGACCCAATAGAAGCTGTGGGCACTCAGATCCTGATGCAGAAGTAGGGATGTTTGGAAGAGATTTGGGTGAAATGGTTGATTTGAGCTTTTTAATGTGCTGTTCATATTGGAAAGGTGTGAAGGAAACTCCATGCCTATCAGCCTGAGGGGAAGAGTGTGTTTGAGTTGAGCAGTGTTGACACATGCATATACGCATTGAGGAATAGCGGCAGGTGGTCATTGTTGCAGCAATTTGGAGTATGTTTGCTTTGTGTATAAATATCTATGGCTGATGTGAAAGTGTTTAGGAGTTTTATTAATTGGAAAAAAAATTGAGTGATTATTTATGAAGGGGGAGATGATTTGAGCCATCTGAGGATATTATCCCATTTGTAATGGTGCAGGAGCTGCAGTGCATAAAGTGTAACATGTCTCATCTGGATGGCGGAATTTGTTAGGAGTTTAATTGGGTAAAATGCTATCCTGCTCAATGCTCATAAATATTATAGTTTATTTACACATGGTGATACTGCGGTTTGGACCCTTGAGGGGCGTTCCAATAGGGATGTGTCAACATTGAATTGAGGGGATTAACTTTCAAACCATGTACGCTGGCACACCATAGTACATGGCTTAAACCTTATTACAGACCTAACAATACAACTCTATTACATAAGGGGTTGAAGTGCAGCTAACGTCTTGGTATTTGGTTTGAGTTCAGCCGGCTTTTAATTTGTTGGAATGTGATTTGGATTGTCTCGCGTTTCTTGAAAGGTGATGTCTCTTTGGTGGGTAAAGCCTCCATAAATATACTCCTTTACAGATGTACAATGCTGTGGAATTTCAATGCATATATTGGCAGTTTGAATAATTCACAAAATGTGACAATGCGGAGGAAGAAATGTTACCCAATATGATTACTTATCAATTATGGGTCCCCTTTGAGATCAAGGAAATATTACATTATATGGTGGTAGGCTTTGCAGGGTTGTTTCCGCCAAAAGCAGTGGAGCTCAAGAGGAGGCAGGGAGGATTCTCCTAAAAAGAGTCTTATTTCACTTCCACGCCCCACTTGGTTCCAACTATTCATAGAAGTTCTCTATTATAAATTTGAAAAGATTTCATCTCATATCACTCTATTTTATCATAATACTGAGGTGTTTTATCTAGTGAAAGATATTACTGTACTTTTTTGGCCCTTATGTCATCTTCCAAGTCAAATAAATCCCATGCAGCTTCTGTTCATGACTCAGATAGTGAATCTAGCATAGAATATGTTCAAACACAGTTACCATTGAGTCCCAACATTCCTCGCACAGCCCCTATTGCATCCTCAATGAATGTATCAGGTCTTAACATTGATGTGGGAAATCCAAAGGCTCCAACTTCAAGAACTTGGTTGATCCCAAATATTTCCATCACTCCAATTCCGCTGAATCCCACTAATAATCAAATGCATGTGTCTCAGGGGCCAGAAGGAACACCTCAAATATCATCAAACGCTAATTCCCAATCAAAATTTCCATGTGAGTTCCTCCTTAATCCCGGTCAGAATCCAGTCACATCCCAGGATCCCTTTGGACAAAGTAAACAGCCAACCATCAATATTGCATCAGGATCTCAGGTTCATGTGGGCGATGAAAGGCAGGTTGATGGGGGGCAAAGAAAAAAACCTTTGGAAAATGTAACTTGCAGTGGTCTGTCGGAGGGAAATCCAGGATTTACGCTTCATCAAAGTAAGTCATTTTAATTTTGCAGTATAAACTTTTTCAAAATTTGATATGTTTGTTCCATGGGTTAGATTTGGCACCTAAAGGCAAGTCAGTCCAATCTCAGGAGCCAATTGAAGATTGTGAGTATTACCAGTCTTTATTAATGCTTTGATGTGTTAACTGATGATTTGCATGGCAGGTGATGAACCTTATGCATCTTCACCTTTGGTCCATAAAGAGAAAGTCACTGGACGTCATCATCCATATGCCTCCAAACCAAGAACCGGTCATCCCAGTTCATCAAGAGAAAAAGTTGTGAATGATGAGGATGAGAACATGTCTCTTACTCAAAGTGAAAGAAATTATGAACCAAGGAGGAATGATTTCAAGGCGCATGAGCAAGGCACTCAGTCAAATAGTGAGTTCACCCATCCTCAAATGGGCCTTGCCCAGAGTATGCTTGAACAATCCGAGGTCAGACAGCAAAGGAACCAGGCTCATAAAGCTCACAATGTGGCAAAACGTGAGAGCCAGAAGGAGCAACAAATATGGCTGAGAGAAGAACAGCCAGAGAATGTCCATGGAATGAGATCTGCAGTACATGCCCATTGCCTGTTCCTACTCAAAGTTAGGGATAAGGATTTTTCCTCACTACCAGCACCACCAAGCACAGAAGAGCGTGAAATTGCAATTCAAGTGGCTTGTCATCTCAGATATGTCTCCAAAGATGTTTTCAATGAGCCATCAACACAGCTTCAGTCTCAGGGCTTCCAAAGCTACTACAAAAATGAGCTCCACAAGCTAGGACCAAAGTGATTCACTTGGGACTGGGAGAGCTCATGGCAAAATCCGTTGAAAGAGTTGATGTCTATGGTGTTTTACCGTACATTCCGCCTTGCACTTGTCAGCACCGAGTATCATCATTACTGTTGGAACAAGGATAATAATACCTATGGGGTTGTGGCGGCTTTAATGGAGCAATATTGCACTTGTTTGGAAAGAGAATGGAAGTCTATTCAAAAGGATGCTGAGTATTTGGTAAGAAAGAAGGAATATCAAAAGCTCACAAAGATTTGTCAAGAGTTAGTTACTGTATCTCTTCATTGTGAACAAAGACTTATGATAATCTACTTGATTATGTGCAGACCTGTGAGCGCCGTCGTGAATGGTGTGATATGGCTAAATTTCCCATTCTGGCATCACAATTCAATGACCCTTGAGTATGTTCAGATACTGAGGAGGTACTGGAAAATGGCCGTCAAGTTTACTGCAAAGTGGAATTACCCTGGCACTCCCAGTTATTTAATGAATTGGTATTAAAAATGGATCGAGACATAGAGTTTTGTAATTGGATTAAAAAAAAGGGTAAAATAACTATTAATAGATTTCCAGAATTACGATCGACATATGATGGTGATATTCCAGAAGGCCTATCATTTCAGGTATTTGATCAAGATTGGCTCAAGAGCTGTAGTAAGATGCAGACTATTGCCCTCAAAATACTTGACATGCCAGTTATTAGGCCAAATGCTGATGCTCTGCAAGAACTTAGTAATATAAATGTATAGCACCATTACAAATTAACATTCTGTGAATTATTTCTGCAGGTGTCATACAATCTTATTATTCTTTCTTAAAGATGAAACAAGTTTCTAAATATGTCAGAATATGGAAAATATGAATTGGAATGTATCACCATCTCCCTTAAAAATAAG
Source organism: Austropuccinia psidii (assembly GCA_023105745.1). Lineage (NCBI taxonomy): Eukaryota > Fungi > Basidiomycota > Pucciniomycetes > Pucciniales > Sphaerophragmiaceae > Austropuccinia > Austropuccinia psidii. The sequence continues at coordinate 22,988,435 of JALGQZ010000004.1, read as the reverse complement.
ACTCTATTGCTCATTTTCATTGAGGAAATATTGAATAAGTTCTATCCAGCTCATGGTGTTAATAATTGTGGACCTGTGTGGGGGTGAAAAGGAGTTATCAACTTTGTCAAACACAAATTATATGATATTAGTAAGGCTCACGCAGTTAATGATTTTTTCTTTTCTTGGACCTATTGGTGATTGGAATATGGCATACCCATAAGGAAGGATTTCAGAATAGAAATACAATCAGGGTCAACAATGAGCTTGAAAGGTACCTTCCGCATGTTGACCTCAACTAAATCAGGAGTGATATAGTGGATGACCTTTACAGGTCGTTGTTGACCAATACGATGGAGTTGATCAACATCCTGAGCCTCAATGGCTGGGTTCCAAATGGGCTCCTGGAAATGTGGATATCAGGGTCCAAAAATCAGGGGAGAATCTTGGGGGGCCCCTCACCATTAAATAGAAAATATTAGCACAAGTTATATTGAGGCCAGTTTCAGCTGCGGCAATGGATGCAATCAGTACTTCACATTCAGGATTATTGAAGAAATTCTCAAGTGCCCTCTCCTGCGCTTGTGCTGTAATTGTTCCATCAATTTGTGCTGAAAGGATGGAGTGATGGGCAATTGGATTACCAATCCTACAATAAAAAAAATTCAGATGGATTCAATTGGTAATGGATATATATTAGAATTAACTCACAAATCAAGAAATTGGGTCCATTGGGTATAAACTACCGCTTTGGTTGGACCACACTCTGATTGTTTGTTCTTCAGTAAGCTTTTTAGGAGGTGGGTGATCTTACTACTCATCATGCATGTTTCCACATCCACAATAGTTCATGTGATTTTTGAGGAGTTATCCTGAGTGCTCCTGCCGTCGTGGCCTTCCAAATCCGCATCCGCAATTGTGTTAAGCATGATGTGATGGTTACAGCATATTCACAGCTTATTGATATTTGTGAAAAATGCTTCTGGACCCTTGCCTTTGGATGATAGGAATTCTTCTTATAATCTGGAATATTCTTGCTGCATTGTTGGGTTGAGTGGGAGCAGCTCATAATGATGGCTAATAGTGGGGAGGGATTTGAGATGTGTGGTTTTGGTGCAGCGCAAACTTAAATTCCGCAATGCCAAATGCAAAATATCATTTCTACCTTTGGAAAGACTACTAAGGATGAATGGTGACCAGTTATCTTGATCTGAGCTCTGGGGTTGGGTGATGAATGATATTATGCCCAAAGGGTCATAAATGGTGTTGTGAATAGGCGTCCCCATTAAACATATTCAACGGGATGAAAGGATGCTAAAAATGGCAAGGTGAGTGGCAGTGTATTGGGAACAAATATAGCTATAAGATGGGGAAAGGGTTACTGGATATCAAAGGTAATTTGAATCATACAAAGATCAGACACTCACTGTGCTTCATCCAAAATTATACAATGCAAATTGATTTTAAGAATGAATGATGTAGAGGTATTGGTTTGCTTAAATGCTTGGGTTATAGTATTGTAAGAAGTGATGATGATATCATATTTTAAGATGTCGGCCTTGGATAATGAGTGAAGAGTGGGACCATGGTAGATTTTGGCTTTCAGCGCTCCAGCCTGAGCATGCTTGGATATTTCAGATTGCCAGTTGGTAATCAAGGGAGGGGGCAGATGATCATGGTTGGCCTGGAGCAATGGGGGTTTGTAATTAGCTTCTCCTTGTAGGTACCAATTAGAGCAATGGCCTGAATGGTTTTACCTAATCCCATATCATCCGCGAGCAGTCCTCCAAGAGGGGTATTGGTCAAAAGGGATTCAAGTGCACTAATTACCTTGTTTGTAATGATGTGCCTGGAATTAAAAGTGGATCCTGTGGATGAGGTGGCCCAAAGGGTATGGGCTGATTGGCCATTGGGGATTTCTTGATCCCAGAAAAAAGCTAGTCCCGTCTTTTGATGAGGGAGGAGGGGGGTTTGAATCATTGAATGGGGCGGGGTAATCATGGGGAGTTCTGATCCACTGGGTAATTGTATGAGTTTTTGCTTGGAAGTCAATGATAAGACGGCAGGATATGAAGCTGGTGTAGAGATTGAAGCAGGAAATGTGGGAGTAAAGAGTTGACATTGAATATGAGTATTACAGTCATATTCTGTGGGCATTTTAAGCTTGAGATCTTGTGTTTGAAAGCTTTCAATTATGAATGGAATGTTTGGATAACATGTGAAGAACATCAATGCTAGATTGGGTTTCTGAAATGAGGAGGGATTGTTTGGATCAGTCATAAATACTCCCGCAACAAATAAAGATTGAGTAGGGTTGGATTGGCAATTTTCAATTCATGCCCCACCAAGACCACAGTGCATGAATGTTTGTGGTGCCCCAAGGAATGGTATCAACGTCTTGGAATGGGTTTCAGGGAGAGAGCCAATAGAATGCTGGTGATTGGGGAGATATACAAATATGTTGTGTTGATTGTGCCATAGGATAATCCAAGAAGCTGAGTGGGAATTATCAGGATTTAAGGTTATATCAACATTTATTTGAAAACAAATATTAATAATCCCAATGCAGAGTGGTTGTGAAGGGGTTGCCATGATGGTTATTATGAATTATTTGGGGACAGTGGGAAATGATTTGATCAGGATGGGTTAGCTAAAGGAAATGAAGAGAAAAAAGTGCAGGTGGGGGACATTATATGAGTAGCAGCAATGGGCCCAAAGGGGGATGGCCTCTGGTTACACACATGGTCATTAGGAAGATGGGCCTCTTGGGCTCATACTTTCATATCCGCTTTGGGGCATATATCAAGGCAAGGTGGAAAGAATGTGGGTGCACCAATATGACTGCTGCATCCACATCAAGTTACTCAACCTTTGGTGGGCCAGGGTTGATATTAGAATATTCAAAATTGGGTGGGTTGTAGCAACCGATTATGGAGGGGCATATTACAGGCATGCAGCCATGTTTGCTGGTGTGACAGCAAACAATAAGCATATCTTCCCCAGGTTAATTGTTGTACAGGGAACTAGCGGGCAATGTGGGTGGTTTCAAAGGGCAATATCACTGTGGGGATTTTTTGAGTGTGGGCGGGTGAGATATGTTTGGTGGCACACCACTGAACATGAGTTTGGTTTTTCCTGAAGTTTTTTTCTGACTTATGTGCACTGGGATTCCAGGGGCGATTGTGTGGCATGATCAAAGGGCACGCCAGCTGTGAGCTGTTACCCACATATACAATCACCCCTATTGCGTTTGAGGTGGGTACTAATCCACACAAATTGGCATCAGGGTATTTGCCTCAGACATGTGAGAAACTCCAGCAGAGGAGGCCACCCGCCCAAGGGATTTTTTGGCTGCAAGCCAGGCACCACAAATTGCGCGGGGTGTGTGAGAATGTGTAGAAAATGACTTGCGGTGGCAGATCACCACAAAAAGATAACCAGCCTCAGAAATCATAGGCCGGGATTCTACTAATGCAAATGAGGCTGAAGAAAATCCACACTCATTGGCCTCAGGTTTCCGCGCGCAAGTGGGTGAGTGTCTGCAGTCAAGCTGACCACCCTACCAAGAAAAAATTTGTTTGGAAGACTGGTGGTAAAAGGTCTGCCAGGTGTGTGAAAGTTGCCTGCATATGACCCGTTGGGGGGTGCGTATGAAAGCGTGTGGCTTCCCAACAATGAGCCGGCACTATAAAAAAGCGGGGCCAGTCATTATTTGCCCCAACAGTGGCACTGGAGTGAATCCACCATTTGCATATGACCCAAATCCTTAGTCATCCATGTATACACCCCTTACATTAACTTGGATTACACCTGCATCTGTGTGGTATTTAGGCAGAGCTCTCCAAAAAGGTGAATCAAAGGGATACATTTTTGAAATTTGACTTGATGGCTTGACATTTTGGTATTCCATACCATTAGTACCAGCTTCAAGCTTACCAATAAAACAAAAGAAAAAAATGATAATAAAAAGAATTATGCAAAACAGATTTACATATTACAACTACAAATTTCAAAAAGAAATATACAATACACAGCCTCAGGATCTTATCAAAACAGTATAGTATCAAATAATTTATCCAACTTATTGCATCATAAATAACAAATTATGAAATTAAAAGGAGTTAATCTATATAAAGGTATATGAAGACAGACCACAGCATCAGAGCTGTATTTTCCCCACCTTGATTCAATTGAAAGAAGAAATACCTCAAGGCTATGCATAAAATTACAATATATTTTCCAAGAACAAATGCTTCCTTAGTAATAATAACATGCATCAAACTTGATAGAAATGATGAAATCTCCATATGAAATGATACAATACTAAAATAAAACCACCAGCATAATTTTCTCATAAAATACTTAAAAATAGAAACAAAAAATACTTTCCCCAACTTCAAGAAAACACCACCGACCAAATTATCTCAAACACATCACATGATTTTGATAAGAAAAAGCACCACCAGCATAATTCTCTCAGAAAATATGTAACAAAGTCACCAAAAATGAAAGTGTCACCAGAAAAATTATCTTGTATACATCACATGATTTTGATAAGGAAAAGAACCACCAGAACAATTCTCTCATAAAATACATAAAAATAGAAACTAAAAATACTTTCCCCACCTTCAAGAAAACATCACCAGCCAAATTATCTCAAAGACATCACATGATTTTGATAAGAAACAGAAACACCAGCATAATTTTCTCATATATATCATATGACTAGAAGACAGTTCAATTGTCAGGAGCTGTATTTTCTCCACTTTCTTGGCAAAAACAAAATCCCACAAGCCAAATTATCTCAAACACATCACATTATTTTGATAAGAAAAAGCACCACCAACATAATTCTCAGAAAATAGGTAGCAAAGTCACCAAAAATGAAAGTGTCACCAGCAAAATTATCTCCAATACATCACATGATTTTGATAAGGAAAAGAACCACCAGCATAATTCTCTCATAAAATACGTAAAAATAGAAACTAAAAATACTTTCCCCACCTGCAAGAAAACATCACCAGCCATATTTTCTCAATGACCGGACATTACTTTGATAAAAAAAATCTCACCAGCCAAATTATCTCAAATACATCACATGATTTTGATAAGAAAAAGCACCACCAGCATAATTCTCTCAGCAAACACGTTGCTACACCAAAACTACATGTCTCACTAGCTAAAACCTCTCAACTATGATTTCTTCTAAGTACCCTGCTTTGCGAAGCACTATGGAGGCCCAAAAGCTATAAAGAGAGGTCCTCTCTCCCTCATTTTCCCCAGCATCATGGAACAAGTTCCCACTATCCAGGATCACCACCATCCCTGAACTAGCAGGATATCTAGAATAGTAGTAGTGTTTTAGTAGTGAAAAGCTCAGTAGCCTTGCTCAGTAGCTTAGTATTAGTGAAGAATAGTGGTATAACCATAGTAAAAGCTCAGTAGCCTTGCTCAGTAGCTTAGTATTACTAAAGAATAGTAGTATAACCGTAGTTAAAGCTTAGTAGCCTTGCTCAAAGCTTAGTGTTATTAACAAAGAGAAGTAGTAGTGATATAAACTCAGTATTAAAAAAAATCCTAAAAGAATCAAATCCAGTAGTCTTATTATTAGTACTCATATCAAAAAAATCATTATCATCAACCTAAAACCATAAAAAATATATATATTCTTATCATTCTTATTAAAAAAAGAACAAACAAAATATTCTTATAAGTTTTATTAAAATAACAGAAACCCAAAATATATATCACTTTTATTAAAATAAAATAAAATAAATCTAGTGTTTATTTTATCAGAAATTTTAGATCAGAGTTTTTACTGTAGTATTATTGATAGGTCTGATTTAGAGACTGCTGATAAGTCTTCTCTATCTGTTAAAGCCACAAATCTTATTTTATTTTGTGATTCTCTGTAGGCTGACTATCCAGTATTATTTAGAGGGGCAGCTACTACACCTTAGCACCCATGGGTATTGGACAATTCTGAAATTCAAAACAGACTTACCAATAATTTCCCCCCCAAGGTACTGCTTACTTCATCCCACACCAAAAGGAGTTCCCACAACGTGATTGCATGTTACATGGCTTTACAGCTTTTGCTCTGCCCCAACATTGTAGTACGTACAAAGGTGTACTATGTCCTACAATGCTGGCTGTACAAATTGGGATGGAGTAATACTACTCCCGCCTGCATGCATATTACCAATCGGGATCCACCTTCCAATCTTTTAAATACATGTGGCTCATGTTCCACATGCTCAGCCTTGCGTTTCACAGAATTTTCACACGCAAGCTGGGCATGTCATGGTCAAAATCTCAGTGTGGAAGTTTTTGGTAGAGCCATGGTCGGAAGACTTTTTGCAATAGTTCATTGGAAGGCTCAGTTTGGAGCACTTCACCAAAGCGTGTGATATGCTGCGCCTGGCTGAAATGTCATCTGATGCTGTGCCAAATGCTCAGATTTCATGCCTACAAAATTGGCCTAGCAATTTCTCAGCATGGTGCATTTGATATTGTCATATCAATAGCTCAATAACGGTGCATTTCAAATGTTCAGCCACTGAGCATTTCAATTATGACCTCAAAGCAAACCTGAGCAATGTGTTGACCCAAGGGCATGCTGTATCCACTTCTCATACAGCTGCCTGACCCTTTTTTCAAAAACTATCACCCAGCCATAAGGCCATTATCCTCGCCATGGTCACCTGTGACCAAATGCACCACATGCTTTTCTGCATGGGGCATTTGTGGATTGCACCCACCAAGCAAATTCAACAATGCCCTCACAAAAGCCCTCTCAGGGGATCGGGTGGCTATTTAAGGAAACAAAGGGGATTTTCCTGAGTCTGACAATTCAATCAATTGCAATACTCAGCCAGAACCCCTTTGTTCCTCTGTGTCACGCAAAAAATTGAAGCTCAGTGGCAGCCAATGCTGCGACTGAGCTTCAATTTTGCCAACACGCCTTGCAGCTGAGCCTTTGTTGGGTGCTGCGACTGACCTTCAATTTTACTGACACACCGTTAAGCTGAGTCTTTGTTGGGTGCTGCAACTGCTGTGATTGTCTCAGCTTCACCATGCTATAAAAGACCATCTTCGCCCAACAAGCCCTTCACTTTCTTTCTCACCCGCTCCACTTTGTTCAAGCTAACCCGCTGTTCTCCTTCTTCTGCATATTCCCCTTGGTCTTCCTGCCTTTCCACTCTTTTCTTTCACACTCCACCAACCACTATCCTATCATTCTGCTTTATTTTTTTCCCACTTATACTTCCAGAACCCCCATCTATCTACTTCGTGCGTTTCCTCCAATTAAAAGTTTTGTCCATATTATGTTCCAATATTAATACTAATTCTTCTTCACAACTTCCTTCCAGAATTTTAAAGCCTTCCTACTAGCGCTTTTTTATTTTGAATTCTGCTTTAAAATTATATTTCATCATACATCTTCATTTTATTTCTTGATTTTTTACTTTCTATTCAGCTACTAACCTCAATTGTTTTGTTTTTAGATGTCTTGCACTTTATGCACCAAGCGCGCTATCCCCTGCATTCGTTTTTAAACAACAACCAACACTTGTGATGCTTGCCGACAAGCACACAAGAAATGTTTGTTTGTTGTCCGCCCCTTTCAGCCACACAGCCAGAGGAGTTCCCGCCCAAGACGCCCTTGCAAGGACTCCTTTGTGGTCAACAATAATGAAACTGTATCCAAGCATGAATGGACACCAGGACCCCAAACCGGCTGACAGGAACAATTCCGGACAATTAGCCCTATCCCCTCAAGTATTGCTTTGTCCCCCCCCTCCTAGGCCACCATCCAATGGTCACTTCACTCCTTGACCGGAGCAAAGTAATTATCCGGCCAATGAAGGATGGAAATGGCGAGAGGACATTTGAGCTTGGACTGATCGTCACCATGTCTTGTCACCCATGGGATTCAAACGCCAAAGTAAGTTTTCTTTCTCCTCCTTATCTCATTTCTCTTCACGCAATAATACTGACTTCTTTCGATTACTCATAGAACAAAACCCACCAATTCCCCCCTGACAAGACTCTCCTGTTCCCAGTTTGCCTCATGAGCAAACCCCGTGGCAACCAACTCCAGGCCCAAGTGGCACCCAATGGTCAGAGGAATTATTCTGCAGTAAGCAGCCAAAGTTTCATTTCATTTTCCTTTTCACTTTCAAGTCAAGTTAACTGACTCTTACTCCTTTTTTAGAAACCTGCCGAACCAAGGAGCCACCTATTCCTGGCCCGAGTCCATCCTCCAAACCACCTGAGGACGTTCCAACTTGTGAGCCAGAACCTGAGGTGGCTCCGACGCAATCCATGGAGGAATCTTTTGGTAAGTCACCACTTCTCTTTCTTCACTCCTATCAACTTTCCCTCACCTTTTCTTCGACCATCTCCAGCTTGTCCCACCACTCCCCGCTCAATAATTATCATTGACAATACGCCAGTCGGATCCCCCCCTCCCCCTCCCCCTCCACTCCAACCCCGGTTCCCTCCCCAGCGATCCCTCCCAGTGCCCCTGAGAACCCCAATGCCTCCTCCCCCCTGGTGCAAAGCCCCTCTCATTCCCATGATGACACTCGCCAGGAATTTATCGACCTACGACCAAATTTGATGATTCCTTGAGCCATGATCCACAAATCGATCAACCAAATCTTGTTGGAGCATCGCCGCTTGCTCCACATGATTCCTTTCATGGATGCAACTCATGGAAATGAGATGCACCGGGAATTCCGGGAGGAACTAAACTCCCTCCTTGGCCAGGCACTGGAGGCTTATCCAAAGGAGGACATCACCAGGATAGTCTCCAAATATCTCAAAAAAAAATAAAAAAAAATCTTTTTCCTCTTATTTAATTTTGTAATACACTCTTTTGAATTAGTTTGTTGTAATCAATACAAACTTTTTTCCATTTTTTTTATATTTTTTTTTCCCGTGAGATTCTCCTTTTTGGCCATTTGTGCAAATCACCTATTGTGTGATAATAATTTTTGTAAGTTCCCCACCAAGAGTTTGAGTGAGTATTTGTTTGTTTGAACCTCTTTTGCCAAAAATGGGCCAATAGTCACCATTACCGTCTCCTATATTTTCTTCTTCCATGGTTTAGAGCCATATCAAATCTTAACTGTAAAAAATCGGGAGGTTCCCACATGTGAGCAATCCACTCCAGATTCATGAGACATTGCCTTTCCTATGGTCACACGTTATTAATCTTAGTCATGTATTGAATTTTTAGAATTGTTGGGAACCTTCACAAGCGTAAGCATTGGCGTGTAAATGCTCAGGAGCCTGCACAGGTGTAAGAAATTTTCAGCATTGTCGGGAACCTTCACAAGTGTAAGGATTGGCGTGTGAATTGTTGGAAGCCTGCACAGGCAAAAGGAATTTTTTTAGCATTTTTGGGAACCTTCACATGCGTAAGGATTTACCTGCACAAGCATCAGGACTTGCGTGTAAATTATTGGAAGCCTGCACAGGTGTAAGGAATTTTGAGCATTGTTGGAACCTGCACAGGCATAAGGAATCTTGAGCATTGTTGGAACCTGCCAAAGCGTAAGGATTTGTGTTGTGGTATTCCATACTACTTTTTTTCACAAGGCTCAAGCTCATAGTACCCCATAAAAGAATTAAATACAGCCTACAGGCAGACTTACACTCAAATATTACACCAAAAGGTCAATCTTACAGCAAGAAGCTGGATTTAACTCATAAAACCAAGCCACAGGCACCAAAGGGCAGTGTATGTGTTTAAATCTATAAGATGTGACTATGAAACTGATGATAATATTACTATTAATCAACAGTACTATGTCTGTTCTTATGAGATATAATAATAAAATATTATTAAAACCTCAATTAAATAATTAAAAATTACTTCTTTCACGTGTTAAACACTACTAGTGATTTTGACAGTGAGCAAGTAATTGTCTACAAGAATCAATTACAAGAAGATTTTAATAATAAAATCTTCTTTTATTAAAATAATAAAATTATTTTAATATATAATAATCTTTTGCAAGAATAACTATAATGATAATTCTTGAAGAAAACTAATTTTAGAGAAAAACTTTAAGAATTAAAAATAAATCACTCACTAATATGCCAAAGAACTTATTGAAAGATAAAATAGAGAGATTTGATGTAGAATTGCGGATTTAAGGATAAAAATTGATTTAAAACAGTATTACAACAATATATAGTTGGATTCTCTGATTTCACGTCTTTCTGGTTGATTCTGAAAGATTTAAAACACTTAAGAATAGCTGTAACTAATACTTACTTGTTGGTAATAATGGTTTAAAATGATAATAATATGATTCCTTGGAAAAAACAGCAAGAGGAGGCCTCTTTTAAGTCAACAACAGCTCACAGACGCATGCCATGGAGCAAACTGAAAAAACAGTGAGTGAGAAAACAATAAACCTTTTTGGATTATTGATTGCATCATCTGTTGTCACGTAATATTATCATAATTACTTAATTGATGCTTTTACGTGACTACCAACCCCAATGTGGTTAAGAATAAAAGGGGTAAAATCTGGAAATCTTCTTTTATTTCAAAATAATCATTGATTTATAAAAGTTATCAATGTTATTGCCAATTTCATCCCAGGATGTAATTACTGTGAATTTTTGAAGATTCAGTGTTTCACGTAGAATGGTCAAAAATGGACTGTAAGTAAAATGTTTAATTTTACTAGTAAAACTGTAATTATTTTTGGTTGTACCATAGATAATACAGTTCACCATTAGTCCTGAAAGTTTCAGAAGGATTAGTCCAGAATTTTATTTTTAATTAATTTTTGAAGTTTTTACCTTCTTTATACATAGAATTGCAAATATCAGTGTTTCACTGGTTGCTATGAGGTAAATCAATGGATACAAGTCCAAAAAGGGTTTCAATTACTCTTTTGGGGCTTATCCATGGAAAGTCATTAAGAATTGACATGGTTACAGGAGTCTAAGTAGCTCTTTACCTCCTTGGCACGTCAAAATAGCAGGTTATTTGCTATTTTCTTAAGATTTACAGTAGTTGTGACATGGTAACCAAGTTCCCAAAAGGTTCTAGTTTACCAATTAGGCCAAGATCAGCTATGGATCCAAGTTTTTGAGCTGTCCATGCCTCTGAGGCCTCAGAAGTTGGGTACCCTGGCTCTCTTTGATGTCTTTTGTCCCCCTTGCTTATATTTTACGTCAAAATAGTAATTTAAGCTTAAAGTGAGATATCCATGATGGGTGTACCAAAAGTCCATGTAAGAATACCATGATATTAAGTGCTCAAAACATGCATAACACTATTCTTAGTGTATATATAACATGGGATTTCTCACATTCCCATTATTTTGGCATGAAATTAAGAAAAATAAAAATTTTCACGGATCTTTTATGTGGTATTGATGATGTGGTATTGAAGTATTTTCCATTTTACCACCTCAAAGAGTTAACTTGAGCTTATTCACTCTATGGAGCTACCCCAGGTGAATTTTAGTGTAGAATCCAAATCTGCCCTTAAATCTATGGATTTACTCACTCAATAAAAAGTTATTCATCTTTTCTGAAATCAAAAATGATGAATTTTGGATATATGCATGACTTATGAGTTATGCATAATTCAAAGTTTCTTTTTAAGATAATTGTGGCCTATTTGGGTATGTAAAATATACCTCAAGGCTCACAAAATCAATTATTCAATTTCATTATGCATATGTAAAAATAAAGTTACATATAGTAAACTAGTTACAACAAATAAGGTACCACCCTTTAAATTACACACCCCACCCAGATTTACAACCCCTTATAGCCACAGGACTCATGCAGAAAGAAAAGGACACCTGCATGAATTACACAGCCACAGGAGTACCTTATCTCATATCCACAGTAACCCCACTCGAAACCTTAAAACAGAATCAAGATTATTTACACCACTCATCACTTCATGCAAACCAAAGCTAGTTACGACAAGCTGCATTCAGTACACACTTTCAATTAAATCTCAACCACATAACTATGCACAGCAAGTGTCAAGCTCAAAAATCACATCATCTAATACAAAACAGTGAATTCATCAGGGCAAGAAATTATCACCTGACCTCATTTTAAAGTTCAAAAAGAATAAAAACAACCATGACACATGCATAAATTAAACAGCCACTTCTACCAAGCCTAAAATATGACATATGCAAAGGAAATACAAATTCATCATGTGATACTGCACTCACAAACAGCATATCACATGACAGAAAAAAAGCTGTGCAGAAGAAAAATCATCAGCCAAAATGAAATCACCTCATGCATGCAAGGAAAATCCAAGAATATCACATCATAATTAGCTCACCAAAAGACCATCATGTGATTAATGGAGGCTGTGCAGAGAAAGATTATCACCCAACCTTAAATCACCTGACCCATGCAAGAGAGGGCCTCACCAAAAATGGAGTCACATGATGAAATCAAGAGGAATTAAAGTGGAAAAAGACAGCTCCCATGGAGGGCCCCCTGGGCTCCCAAAAGGTATAAATAGAGGGGCGCTCTCCCCCAAATTTCAAAATCCCCCCATGCAAGCTATATCCCATGAGAAATTATATCCCCTGCACATTTCAAGCACAGGAATAAGTCATCCCTCACCTGGGAGGTAGTCCAGAAAATTATAGTGAGTTTTACTTGCCCAGTAGCCAAGCTCATTGGAGGTATAGTGTTGAAGATCACCCAGTAGCTAAGTTCAGTGGAATCTTATTATTAAAAATTAAAAAATTATTATTAGATTATCCAGAACCCAAGATTAGGGTTACTACTCTATTAAGATATTTTGTCCAGTAAAACTAACACCATTTATCAAGATTCAAAAAATAACTTACCCCTTTAAAAATCCAATATCAGAGAATCTTACCTTTCAAATTTCACAAATACTATTTTATCTCATTATTAAACACTCTTAGAAAAAAATAACAAACCTTTAAAAGAATTATTTTACTCTTTTATAACTTTAACTTAAGAAAATTACCTTTATCAAAACTCATCAAAATTTCCAGAAAACCTTAAATAACCCATCTTACCAAGGATTTATCACCAAGAAGAAACCACTCACCCCAATTTCACTAAAAAAATAAATTATACAGACAAGTATTTCATTAAAATCTCAATTTAACCAAAATTACTGACATTATTATTTTTTATATTATTTATTGAATAGGTCTGATCTGAGACTGCTGAATTTTGTCTTCTGAAGTTTTAAAGCCACTTACTAATTTTATTTTGGTTTGTGAGATCCAAGGAAGATTTTGTTCAGTATTTTAGGAGGGGCAGGCAATACACCCTTGCCACCCTTGGTTACAGGAGTTATTAGCAATTGAAAACTAGTTACCTGTGATTTCCTCCTCCAGGTACTGCCTCATTTTAATCCCACACAAGAGGAGTGCCCACATCCGGTGTCCCAACAGTGGCAGACAACCTCAACTTCAATAAAAAATCAATTAAATTACAATCAACTAGAAAATTCTTAACTATTCCAAGAATACTTTTTTATAACAAAAACTGGAGTCAAATAATCAAAATCAGCCAAAACCATCATCTCAAGAATCTGAATCATCAACTCACTCTGACCATTACTATTATCCATCAAAGCAAGAGACAGAACTAGGGGAGGAATCACATAAATATTCCAATCTACCAATTGCAACACCAAGAACCAATAAAAGGGACTTAAAGGTTGTAAGGAAATTTTTCCTTGATCCCCTAGAAATAAACAAAATAAATAACTCAACACCAAAACCAAAGGAAGAAATTAACCAACCAAAAATGGATAAACCCTCATCATCAAAATTACCTTACAGTATGAAAGAAATACAGGAAGAAAACCTCAATGAAGAAACTGTTGAAGGACAGGAAGAAATGTCTTAAACAGAGAGACTTCAGCAGAAGATGCTAGAAATGCAAGCAGAATTACTAGGATTAATCAAAAAAGAAGGGAAAAATAAATCATCAAGTTACACTCCACAAAATAGTCCACTTTAAGAACAGACCACCCTTCCAAGATCATTTAGGCAAAATGGATCACCTTCATCCTATCCAAGAACCATGGCCACATCAACACCTTATACAGAATGAAGACCAAGTACTTTACCAAGAAGAGTAAACATTCTGCTCAAATCCATACTCCATTACATCAAGAAATTCCAAGAAATACTACTCCAATAGTGAAAATCAGAGCCAAAGACTATAATCTGTGGTTTGATGGAAAAGATGTTGAAAGATTAATCAAAAAAGTTGAAAATATTGCAGGAATTGAAGGAGAAAGTGGAAGAGACATTTGAAGACAAATAGCATTTTGGACAAAAGATGAGGAAATCAGTTATCATATTGAATGAATGCCAGGATATGAAACCGCTAATTGGGATCAATTGAAAGTGGATATGAAAAGAAGATGGGGAACATTCTTACCTGAAAGAAGATACAGATTATCTTCAATTACTGAATTATTCACAAAAGATCAACAAGAAGGTGGAATAAGAAACTTGACACAGTACAGGAAATTCATTGGGGAATATGAAGCACTCATCACTTACCTCAAAAGATACCAATATATCCAAGGTGATATCAATCATAACCAGGAAATATTGGCCAGCCTTTCCACTAGTGTTCAAGAATCAATTTAAAAAGAAGTGATTAAAGACAGAGCTATGGTTCAAGCCTTGGATGGAGGTTACATCACTCCAAGATTGGATATTTTGAAATTATACATTGCACAGGACTTGGAGGCCAAGGTTCTGATTCAACAAAAAGAATTTTCCAAACCAAAAACACAAGAAAAGAAAACAAGATTTGAGGATGAAAGCTGGGATGAAGTTTTAAAACAAGTAAAAGAACTTACCCATAAAGTCAAGAATCCTCCACAACCAGATCCTCAGCCAAGAAATGAGGGAAAAGAATCCGTTAAAGAAGTTTTAAATCAACTCAAAACACTTTCAGAAGCAGCTAATCCACCAAGAAGAAATTGGAACAATAATCAAGAGCAAAGATTCCCCCAAAATAATCAGCCATACAGACCCAGGAATCATTTACCACCGTTTTCATCCAGTTATCAACCCTGAATACCAGATCATATGGCCCCAAGACCACCATTAAAATGTGCTTACTGCAAGGAAGAAGGACATTCAGCAACTAGATGCACTCACCTTGCTCAAGATCTGGACAAAAGAATTGTCAAAACTCAAGGAGCATCTTACCTATTCCCCAATTATCAGAGAGTACCTATGGAAGGAAATGAAAGTGTCAAAAACATAGTCAGAGCTTTTGTAAAGGAACAAGCAGAACTCAACAAGAAATTTATAGAAAAACATATTGTTAAATAAAAACCAGAAGAAGAGGTCAAGCCCACTGAAAAGAAAGCAGAATATCAATCAACCTCCATTGTACATGTTGAAAATTGGTCAAATTGGAAACCACCTACCATTTCCTCAGCCAATGACCCCTTTTAATCATACATTGGATTAAGGCAGACCAAGCAAAGAATGGAAAGACAATCCCAAAGTCAAGAGCCAAAGAAGAAAGTAGCTGTTCCAGGAACTTACATTGAAGAAGAAAAAGAAGAGGAAAGAGTCATAATTCCTACCAAATTCCAAAATTCAAATATTCCAAAATCAGACCAACCTGAGGAGGAAATTGAAAATATTGCCAATAAGAACAAAGATGAAGAAATTCCTAAAGAAGAAAAGAAGTTCAGAGAACCTCAAAAGAAACAACTTGAAACCAAATTAGAAATTAACAAGATTATTAAAAAAATTATGCAACAAAAGATCAACCTCACCATTGAAGAAATTTTGAGGATGTCACCAAATTTTGTCCATAAATTACAGGACTTAGCAGAAAAAGACAAGAAGAATATTAAATCACTCAACTCAATGGATCTTCAAGAAAGAGTCTTAAAATTTGTATTCAAAGAAATACCAAAGCCCAAGATTCATTATGCTTTTCCTTTGGGACTTATGGAAATCTTCATTGGAAAGGAAGAATATCCTATCAGAGCATTTGTCAGCCTGTGACTCAAAACCAGAGCACAAGCATGACAGCCAAAATACCATAAACCAATGGTATAACCAAGATACCACCAAATCATGGAGCTGAGCCAAATCAGCTCAAAAGGTATCAAACAAAAGAGGAAAATTGCCTCTTTCTGAAAACATAAGTCCCATCACCATAGGAAAAAGAACAAAAAAGTTATTGCTGCTCAAAGTTGTTGCTGAGAATAAACCTTAATTTTCACCTCTCACCTAAAATCTAGAAGAAGAGACTTAACCCCATCAAATGGGTATTCAAAATGAAGCTCCAAGTCAGGGCTTTCCAATGGTACCAGCCAAACTGAGCTAGCACCAGTATTACTTGAGTTATGGTCAAATTCAGGCCAAATAAGGGTGAACAAAACATTCACCTCTCATCTAACTTCTACAGTTTTAGTGGGAGATAACTAAAGTGGGGTCTTTTTGGAAAGAGCACAATCAGGGATATCTGATGGTGCCATCCACTTCTTCATATCTCAACTATAACAGAAGTGAAGAGGCAAACAAACTCAATACAGCTTTTTGCCCAAACCACGCCTATGTACAAAAACCTTGTACATGGGATAACTTTGTCATATTTAATGATAACCATACCAAATTGGGTATCATTGTGTAGAGCCCATACAGGGCTATCCAATGAACCAACTTTGAGCATGATATTTCAAAAACCAACAGAGTTATGGACACTTGAAGGTTATAATCCCACAATATGGCCAATACAGCTGTATTATGACAGGATACAGTTTTACTCTGATTATGAGGTGTCAAACAGACAAAGAAGCATGTTAATACTTCAATACCTCATAAGTCAGTCAATACTGGGGTCCCATACAGTTTCTATACAGCATTCTACATCTCATACACGTCAGAATCAAGCTGTGAGATCCCCAGATGAACGTTTTCACCCTGTATTGGTGAAAACTGCCCAGATGTGGTTTCAAAACCACATCTGAGCCCAATACAGGGTATACAGGCTGTTTGCAAACCACAAGTCAGTCCTGGAGGGTGAAAAATCTTCACTTCCTTTATGTGAAAAGGTCTAGCACCCTTTCCACCCCATTTCAGGATAAAAAGGAGGCTTTTCACAGCCAGAATTGTCTCCTCATCCTGCTCTTGAATACCCTATGTAGTAAACTGTCAAAAACAGGTTTACGCTTGGGTAATAATCAGGCATACTCTTAATTTAAAGTATTGTAGTCTTTATTATTGTAACCCAACAGGTAAAGCTGCACCCAGGGCTTTCAACAGCGCTCACCACCACTATATTCCTTATAGTAAAGCCCTCTTATTATTAAATTAAACCATCTTTAACTCTTATAAAGGTATTTTAAACTCTTTTGTACGTGTCACAGTCATAGTTTTAGCTGTAAATAGCCTTATTACCACTTCAAAATAGACTCAACCTGACATTTTGGGCCCCTGGCCGTGTTTTAAAACCTTTTTTGACTTATTACAAGTAAGTTTTTCTCTTTTTTATCATTTTATTGACACTTGTTTTATCTTTTTAGGCGTCATTCTCTCCAAAAAATATATATTTTGATTTATTTTTTGAAAAATACTCATATCTTGAAGAGTATCTTTCACGTGGCCAATAACCACAAGACCAGTATTTTTGGCGTGTTTTGTATATAAAAACACTTTTAAGACGCTAGTACAGTCTTAATTCTTAATTGAATCAAGACAGCTCATACAGATAAACCAACAGTTGAGGCATGTTTGGGCACATTGTTAACTCAATTTCCCTGTAATACACTATCTTTGACAGATTATACTTGCTAATTACAAGAAATCTATAAGATATTGGTATAAAAACAGTATACCACATATCAGTAAGCTGTATTTTTGCCGTGGAATTGTTAATTCCATTACACTGTCATAATACAAGGGCATATTGTAATAATATACAAGCCCAGAGGCCATTCTTAGACGTGCAAAACCAGCCTTTTAAGAAGTCTTAACTGACATAAGCCCTCTTTTTCCTGTTTGATTCAGGAGAAGAAAATTTCATGCCACTTGAGACCCAGTCACAGGCCAACACACCAGTGACACCCCAGAACCAGAGGGCAGCAAGGGCAAAGGAAAAAGACTTAGTGAAGGCCTCATTACAGCCAAAAAGTGGACACCAATAGCCACTCAGAGGAGTAGAAAACCACGAAACTCTGCTTCAATACAAGGTAAAGCAACCTTAACCACTTGTACAGGGAAGATTACAATTATTAACCCAGTTGTAACCTCCAAAGGCAAACTGCCCAAATCAGCAGCTAACAAATTTGTACAAGGCACAGTCAAAGGTAAATACCCTAATAACATAAAGTTTTTGACTGCTTGCAAACACTGATATGTCCCCTGCATACCTGAGAGACCTTGGCTTCCAAAGGAACTAGCCAGAGGACAGAGAAGGCTTGTCCAGAACCAGAAGACCTGGAAGAGGACACCTTGGACAGTGGTGGATGGCAAAACAATGAGGGAGATAATATCAACCTTGCTATTCACACTCCAATTCAACAGGAACCTCAAACCAGAGGACTGGAAGGATATGGATTAAGTTTTTCAGTTGCACCAACTCCTCAAAGACTTATTTAAATGGAGCATGGACAACAAGAGGTTCAACCTGACAAGTCACTGGGCAGAACTTGGAGCAAGTTGCCAGAAGATCTGTCTCAAAGAGATAGACTTCAAAGACCTGATGGTAATCACCAAAGGTTGGAATCCTACCAGGCAGTTCAGACTCCTGGAGGCAAGGGCACAGAGGATAAGGGAGAATCAAGCCACTATCCCAGCTATAGAAGAACAGTTAACCCAGACAGGGCCTACTCAGATTCCTTCAGGCTCACAAGGAGAAGGCCAAATTAGCTCTCCAGTGGCTTCACACCATTCAGAAACCAGCAGATCAGTGGCCAACAGTCACCATTCTTCACAATTCCAGGAAGTTTCCAGGAGAAGACAAGGAAACAAGGGCAAGAACAAAGCCTACTTCAACCAGAGGAGGAAAGAGTCAGACCCCATGATCCAGAAGCTGTTAGATTTGGTAAAAGAAGTACACAAGAACCAGAAGTAGTTGTAAACCACTCTAGAATCAGTAGTCCTAGTAATAGAAACATTACCCCCACTCAGACTGAAAATAACATTGTCATATCTGAGAGTAACATCAGCAGTGATACACTGTGGTTACAAATGTCCCAATATGCTGAACAATATGCAAAGCAGTTTGCAGAAATTAAAGCTGGGCAAGAGAGGATGAGACAAACTCAAGCCTCCTTGGAACAGATAGTTAAAAATCTCCAAGAAAGATATGCTCAGCTGACCAAAGCCTCTGAAGATACCAACAAAAGACTGAATATAGTCTTTGAAGAACAACACCACAGCATAAGGGACAGGGATTGTCTGGACCAAGACATAAACAAATTGTTTAATGTCTACCATAACTTGAAGCCCCAACCACAAGGCCAAGTTATGAATAATCCATATCAACCAGATGCCATGTTTTTGAATAAGACAAGATCCCCATCACAATACCAGGATGGAGATGGCATGTCCTATTCAGAGAAGGAAGCCTTGAAACAGCTTCTGGAGGCCTCAAGCTGGCCCAAATTCTCTGGATCAGGAGAATATGATCATATGGAACTCATAGATTATATTGATGGATTCTTCATTGATGTACCAAGCATACCAGACTACTGGATTACTGCTAGATTGAATACAGCATTTAAAGGTCATGCTAGTATATGGTACACAGAAATGAAAGAAATCCATGACAGAAGAAACTGGCCATGGTGGAAGAGTCAAATCGTCCAAAAGTACAGTAATGGAACTTGAATATGGCAAAAGACCATGTCATTTGAAAATGACAAATACTCTGTGGACAAGATCCATATTAGTGGTGTCTTAGACAGTTCAAGAGACTAAAAACCATTGATCCTCAGATGAACATCCAAATGAGGAACCATAAGCTTCTGACACAACTGCCAGGAGAGCTAGAGGATTCAGTGAAATGCAGATGCAACCAAAATTGCACTCTAGATTACATTGACAACACCTCACAAGACATAAGGAAGAGGACTAATATAGGTAAATTCACCCCATATAGGAGCAGTAGTTTCAAAGAGAAACAACCTCTCAGAGTAGAGTTTAAAGACAAACCCAAAGAAAGAGTGGCAGAAGTGGCAAAGAAGAGGAATTATTGTCACAACTGTGGTTCAACAGACCACTATGCCAACAACTGTCCAAAGGCAAAGAAAAAGGTCTATGCCATTGAGAAAGTCCCAGAGGAGGAATCCTCAACAGAGGATTCTGAATCAGACTCTATGGGTGATGCCATCAGAGAACCATCTGATGATGACCAAGACCCAAGAGAAGAATTTCTAGTGGAATACCAAGAAGAAACCCCACTAGAAATTCAGGACATACAGTTGGAAGCAGGCATGCCACAGGACACTTCCAACAAGAACTTGTGCAAACATACACAAGATGCACAAACATTCCTGGTTACACCAACCAAAGGAATGGAATATATACATGGGACAGCCACAAAGATGACTGTATGTATTGACAATGCTCAACATCCATTGATCATTGACAGTGGAGTACACTGCTCCATAGTGGCCAGAGATTATCTGGATAACCACTTCCTAAACTGAGAAAAACAGCTCTTGCCCACTAAGGCAAAGAACTTTAAAAGTGCATCAGGGAAGATTACTTCCATTGGGACAATTATCAAAGAGATAATTATACCCCACAGGAAGGGTAATATCAGACTCAACCCAGATTTTGTAATGCTTGATGATGCCCACATTCAAGTATTCTTACTGGGGACAGATTACCAGAGTATGTATGGTATAGACATTTACAACAGTATAAATAGGCACATCACCATTGGCACTAACAAGGAAAAGAAATTTTCACTTTATATATACCAGATATCTTCTCAAGATCCACTGGAAGAGCTAATGAAAGAATTCAGAGAGGGACAGTTTAGCACTACCCTCACTAGTAAACAAAAACTAAGTTTACTGAAGATGCTGAGAAAGAACAGACCAGCATTTGCCATTGGTGAAGAACCATTAGGCAAGATCAAAGGCCATGATATAGAACTTTATCTTGATGTGGAAAGGCCTTATCCACCCATGCTTAGGAGACCTCCTTATCCAGCAAGCCTGGAAACCAGGAAAGAAATTGAAAAACATATCAATGAACTCCTGGATATGGATGTCATCAGGAAGATTGGAAATAATGAAATAGTGGAAATCACCACCCCTGTCCTAATCATCTGGCATGATGGCAGGTCTAGACTGTGTGGAGACTTCAGAGCTCTGAATAACTACACAAAAGCAGACAGGTACTTATACCCAGGATACCCCGTGCCTTGGATAAACTGGCAAAAGCCAAGTAAATAACCAAAATGGATTTTATGAAAGGTTTCCAACAAAATGGAGTTAAACCAAACTCCATGAAACTACTCAGAATAGTATGCCATATGGGCATATATGAGTACACCAGGATGCCATTTGGCACCAAGAATGCACCAGCCCATTTCCAAAGGATGATGGACACCATATTTCAAGATGAAATATTGGAAGGCTGGATGGTGGTATATATTGATGATATCATTATATACTTAGAGACATGGGAAGACCATGTGCAATACATAGACAGAGTACTAAGTAAATGCACACCCATAAATCTCAAAATTTCACTTAAAAAGTGCAATTTTGGCCAACAAGAGCTACTGGCTCTACGAAATAAAGTCTCAGGTCTTAGTCTGGCAATTGACCAGAATAAAGTAGCAGCAGGACTGCAAAAGCCAGTACCAAAGAGAATCAAAGAGATGCAATCTTTCCTTGGGTTTGCTAGCTACTATAGAAACCACATTAGAAACTTTGCACACATAACTAGTAGTTTATACAAGTTATGTTCAAAAGATGTAGTTTTTGAAATAACCAAGGAAAGGAGGGATGCATATGAGAGGATCAAATATGAGCTCACAAATGCACCTTTGCTCATCCTACCTGACTTTGAACTACCATTCAAGTTATATATAAATGAAGCATGCAGTCAAGGCCTAGGAGCAGCCCTTCACCAAAGACAAATTGTGGATGGTTAACCAAGAGAAGGAGTAATTTGCTACATCTCAAGGGAGCTGAAAGATTCAGAAGCCAGGTATGGGGCCACCCAGACTGAATGCCTATGTCTAGTATGGGCTCTAGAGAAACTCCCTTATTATTTGGAGGGTGCAGTCTTTGAAGTCTACACAGACTGCACAGCCATGAAGTCTTTACTGAACATGAAGACTACAAATAGACACATGCTGAGACAGCAAATAGCCATTCAGGAGTATAGAGGGAACATGACCATCATATACAAAGAAGGTAAAAGTCATACCAATGCAGATGGCCACTGGACAATGTCAAAAGCAATCCATCTTATGACCCTGAAGTTGCACCCAAGATTCCTATCCATTTAATGGAAGTAGATAGGAAGAAGAACTTCAGATTTTCTGAATGGACACCAGAAAGTGGCACCCTTGACAGTAGAAACACTGATTCAGAAGGAACAGAAACTCCCATACTGGGAATAAGCTCCTCAGAACTGCACAATGAATTCTTTAGTGCAGTACAGAAGTTTTATGCCAAACACAAACAGTGTAGCATACTACTCCAACTCCTTCAACAAAAGTACAGGAGTCCAGAACTGGAAGCCCAGCTGGAAGAACCCTGGTTGAGGACCTATAAGGACAATAAATTTTTTCTTATAGATGGCCTGCTCTACCACAGAGAAAAGCACACAATTGCACTCACAGTGGTAGACAGGGACCACATTTCATTGATCCTGCAAGAATGTCATGACTGCCCCTATATGGGACACATGAGTGAGGACAGGACCAAAGAGAGGGTAGCAAGCACAGCTTGGTGGCCCAAGTGGGAACAAGAGTTGAGTGGATACATCAACACTTGTGAGAGATTCCAGAAGGCAAATAGGAAACATGGGAAGAAGTATGGGCTACTTCAATATATAGGAGAACGCAAGCACCCATGGGAAACCATCAACATGGACTGGGTTACAGGACTTGTCCCAGGAGGCAAAGAAAACTACAATGACTGCTTGTTCATAGTTGATAGGTTCAGCAAGAGTATGAGGTGTCTGCCATGTCATAAAGAGGACACAGCAATGAATACTGCCCTGCTATTTTGGAATAACATCATATCCACCTGTGGAGTCCCTAGGATCATCATTAGCAATAGGGACCCAAAATTCAAATTCGAATTTTGGACCAACTTATATGAAAACCTTGGTACCAAGCTTGCTTTTTCGACAGCTTACCATCCACAAAAAGATGGCCTAGCTGAGAGGATGATCCAAACAATGGAGGACATCCTCAGGAGATTCTGTGCCTATGGCATGTAATACAAGGACCATGAAGGATACACCCATGATAGGGTTACCCTCTTACCAGCAGTCCAACTGGCTTATAATACAAGCCAGCACTCCACCACAGGAAAAACACCTTCACTGGTAGAGAAAGGGTGGAATCCCCTGTTTCCAAATGCATAGCTGAGGCAAAAGAGTACAATAAGCAGAGGTGGGACAAATCACATATGGAACCTGACTTTAAGGAAGGAGACCAGGTGCTAGTGTCTACACTGACCTGTAATAATGTTAAAGGACCCAAGAATGTGAGGGACTCATTTGTAGGGCCTTTCACTATCATTAAGTTGATAGGAAAGAATGCAGTGGAAGTCAAACTTACAGAGGAATTTTCCAGGAAGCACCCAGTCTTCCCAGTGAGTTTGGTGAAACCATACTTCCAAACAGGAGAGGATAAATTCCCCTCCAGGAGAAAGAACCCCACACCACTTGATATAGTGGAAGTGGAGGACTCCCCAGGAACTGTGAGTAAAATCATCAGGGCCAGGAAGATCAGACTTAATGGAAAGGATCAAAGACAATACTTAGTCAGATTCAAACAACAAACAGCTGATAAAGACAAATGGTTGGCAGAAGATGCCATACCAGATGGGAACCTTCATCTAAGGATATTTAGGGCCTCTAGGAGGACTGAACAGTCTCATCAATGATGAGCCTTTTTTAGAGGGAGGGTATGTCAGCCTGTGACTCAAAACCAGAGCACAAGCATGACAGCCAAAATACCATAAACCAATGGTATAGCCAAGATACCACCAAAACATGGAGCTGAGCCAAATCAGCTCAAAAGGTATCAAAAGAAAGAGGAAACTCACCTCCTTCTGAAAACATAAGTCCCATCACCATAGGACAAAGAATAACAAAGTTATTCCTGCTCAAAGTTGTTGCTGAGCATAAACCTCAATTTTCACCTCTCACCTAAAATCTAGAAGAAGAGGCTTAACCCAATCAAATGGGTATTCAAGATGAAGCTCTAAGTCAGGGCTATTCAATGGTACCAGCCAAACTGAGCTAGCACCAGTATTACTTGAGTTATGGTCAAATTCAGGCCAAATAAGGGTGAACAAAACATTCACCTTCCATCTAACTTCTACATTTTTAGTGTGAGATACCTAAAGTGGGGTCTTTTGGGAAAGAGCACCATCAGGGCTATCTGATGGTGCCATCCACTTCTTCATATCTCAACTATAACAGAAGTTATGAGGCAAACAAGCTCAATACAGATTTTTGACCAAACCACGCCTATGTACAAAAACCTTGTACATGGGATGACTTTCTCATATTTAATGATAACCATACCAAATTGGGTATAATTGTGTAGAGCTCATACATTTCTATCTAATGAACCAACTTTGAGCATGATATCTCAAGAACTGACAGAGGTATGGCCACTTGAAGGTTATAATCCCACAATATGGCCAATACAACTGTATTATGACAGGATACAGTTGTACTCTGATTATGAGGTGTCAAAAAGACGAAGAAGAATGTTAATACTTCAATACCTCATAAGTCAGTCAATACTGGGATCCCATACAGTTTCTATACAGCATTCTACATGTCATACACCTCACAATCAAGCTGTGAGGTCCCCAGATGAAAGATTTCACCCTGTATTGGTGAAAACTGCCCAGATGTGGTTTCAAAACCACATCTGAGCCCAATACAGGGTATACAGGCTGTTTGCAAGCCACAAGTCAGTCCTGGAGGGTGAAAAATCTTCACTTCCTTTATGTGGAAAGGTCTAGCACCCTTTCCACCCCATTTCAGGATAAAAACGAGGCTTTTCACAGCCAGAATTGTCTCCTCATCCTGCTCTTGAATACCCTATGTAGTAAACTTTCAAAAAAAGGTTTACGCTTGGGTAATAATCAGGCATACTCTTAATTTAAAGTATTGTAGTCTTTATTATTGTAACCCAACAGGTAAAGCTGCACCCAGGGCTTTCAACAGCGCTCACCACCACTATATTCCTTATAGTAAAGCCCTCTTATTATTAAATGAAACCATCTTTAACTCTTATAAAAGTATTTTAAACTATTTTCTACGTGTCACAGTCATAGTTTTAGTTGTAAATAGCCTTATTACCGCTTCAACATAGATTTAACCTGACAGCATTAGTGGACACTGGGGCAGAACTCAAAATTATACTAAAAGAAATAGCAATAAAGGCCTCACTCACAACAAGAAATCTTAACATGAACCTAAGAGGTATTGGAGGGCATACCACTTCATTGGTTGCACTATCAGAATTTACTTCAATCATTTTTTCTTCAGGTGAAGAAACTCAAATTCACTTTTTCATTGCAAAAGGATCTGTCCATACAGTACTTGGAAGACTCTTTTTGGCAGACAATAAAATTAGGCTGAAATTTTCTCACAAACAAGGGGCAATACCGAGCTATCAAGAACCTGATGGAAGAAGATTATGCATGCCAATATGCAAACCTCAGCCACTTGGATGGCAAACTGGACCACCTAGAGGAATGGATTTATGCAATATGGCCAAATGGGTCAGAAATACCCCAGGAAAGAAGCTGGAAAATGAAGAAAGAGACAATACCATGATAAATTTGACCCAGAAGACCCAAGATTTATCCATATCTCCAAAAAGTGATAAATTTCGGCAAGATTTCCAAAATAACAAATGGCCAAGCAATCTCAAAAGACAACTTGAAGACTCAACCTCTGAAGATGAATTACCCAGCATAGCTTATAAGCCAATTGATAACAATGAAGGAACCTTCCAGATTTTAGTAGATGGAAATGAGAAAATAAATGGAAACACTTTCAAAAATAAAACCAAAAGGAAGAAAGTCAGATTTAGTGAACATCATGAGCTTTCAGATGAAGAAATTATCAAGCACATAGAAAAAGACATGGAAATTATGGAAGAAAAAGACAAACATTTGAAAGAAACATACTATATAATATTCTTGGAAAGCCCATTGAACCACCAAGAAGAACCTTATGAATGGAAACTGGCAAAACCCTGAATTTATCCAGCAACCTCCCAATGAAGAGGATGAAACAGAATCCGTCTTAGAGAATGAATACAATTACATCTACCTGCCATACATCACCTTTGAAGACATTTATGGAGATGAAGCTCAAGGAATCTTATTTGAAGATAAATATTTATGTCACCTTCCAGGAGCAAACTTGAACAATATCCAATTCTTATATTTATTAACTGAAGAGGGAATTAAAGGTAACCTTGAAAATCAATTCTTGGATAAAATATTTGGAATGGCCACACTACCAAGAAGAGGACTTTCCTTAAATCAAATTTGGGCCCAGTGGTACCTTGGAATGAATGGATCAACATACCAAACGGGAAAATTGAAATGGGTTGGAGATGGATATATATTCATTGATGAAGACTTATGGTGGTCAGAATTTCCATCAGAACATGAAATTGAGGAAAGAAATAGCTTTGTGGAAGCCCTCAAAGACCTTATTTTGGCCAGATTACTCAACAGACACTCACCTTTCCCACTTGGGGGAGCCCAACTTTGAATAAAATCAACAAAATCAATATTTTTCTCTAAAATTGTGAGCCTTAGAGGTAATTTCATATACCCAAAAGACCACAAATACAAAAATAACATATTAATATATATAAAATAAATTTATTTATATTATTAAAATAAAAATCAAATTATAAATATAAAATTATATTAAAAATAAAAAATTAATTACAATTTAAAAATAAAAAATACATTAAAATTTTGTAAGTATAAAAGTACATTTATACTTGGAAAAATTAAGTAAAAATGAAATTTTAACAAAATTGTGAAAATTTAAATAAATTTGGAAAAAAGTTAAATAAAAGTTATTATAACTTTTTATCCAATAAATGAACACATAAAAATTCTTTCACCATGGGATTCCTCATAAAAAATCAGGTGGGGTCACCTCTGAGTGAAATTCTTGTAACTCAACTCTAAATAAGCTTAAATTAAGTTTTTTGTATTTTCAATACAAAAGTTGAAAATCCTCAAAACCTTAATTTAATTCACACCGCATGTGGTTTTAACCATCAATTTTTGTGTTAAAATTGAGGTGTTGTGTTTAGTTTAGAAGTTATGAGGAATTGAAGTATTTTCAATTGAATTCAATTGAAATGTCAAAATGTGCGCGTGTATTACATAAGTGAACTTTGATTTACATATGAGGTGTCAATTATTACTGTATTGTACTGTACAATTAAATTGAATTACATATGTAAATTATAAGTATAATACATGATGAGGAATTAAAGGAAAAATAAATTGGAAAGATTAAATTTGGGGGGGAAAAGGAACTCCAGCTCTAAGGGGGAGCTAGACCCCCAAAATCCTTGCTGACAGGCGTGGGATCTCAAAATTCACGCAAAAGTTCATCACTTTTGGCCTGGAATTGAGTTACAGGGTCTGTGGACTCAATTGATGATGAGGTTTTGATATCAACTGGGGTAGTTTTAGCTGTTGCCAAGAGGGTAAAACAACCCTTAAGATAAAACAACCATAATAAAAACAGTTTTAACTGGTTTCTACGCCTCTTACACACATTCTGACGTGTTTTGAAGGCTCTAGACCTGGTATTGCTATAGTAATGGCTGATTTAAGGGTCTAAAATGGCTAAAAATGGCTAAAAATGGCTTAAACCAGCCCTTTTTGGTCTAAACCAGGGTTCAATGATTCCATAATTGGCTTTTCTGTTGTCAGACTGTTTTTCACGACTGACAAGAGTAAAATTTACTTTTGGAGTAAGAGAATTGATGGCTATAAAAAATTTCATTGATTTTCCCCCTTTTTGGACATGTATTGGCTAAATGGGTGGTGCTTTGGCAAATATGGCACTTTCTGACTGTATCTGCAGATTTATACTTAATATTACTAGGATTTTCTTTGGGGTTTTTGTCCACAGAATCTTTCCAAGGTTTATTAAACCTTGTTTTAAGATTCACCCTACTAGAGCCAATTTTGGTTCGGGTGGTTACTTCTTCTAGTATATTGATGATATCCTCTGCTGAAGATTGTTCAGTAGTCCTGCATTTAACAGCATGCTCTAAGTCACCCCCACATTGTCTCAGAATTTTCCTATGGATCATAAATTCTGACATGTCAGGATATAATGCTGTTAATCTGTCCTTCTGTTGGCAAAGCCATGGTAAAGCTTTGTCTTTATCAGCATTAAATTTGGCAGATTCAAAGGCTGTTTCAACTTTAAACCTCCAAGCATCATTTGCCCATTTGTTGATGATTTGGGTTTTCCACCAAGTCCAACTCTGGTGTCCATGTGCTTGTCTTATTTTGATGTACCATCTGTGAGCTGATCTGGTAAACAAGGTGTTAAACCTGGCTGTTACCAATCTGTCTGGTAATTCAAAATCCTCTTTGATCATGTCAATACCTCTAATGAATTCCATATGGTCATACTCTCCTTCACCACTGAAGTGGGGCCATTCTTTAAGTTTTGGCACTTCTTTCAAGAGTGCTTGGCCCATTGATGGTTCCAAGTTATGAAAAGAAGTGGATAATTCATTTTTTAATTGTGAATTATCAGGATCCAATACTTGTGGA
This sequence comes from Austropuccinia psidii, assembly GCA_023105745.1. NCBI lineage: Eukaryota > Fungi > Basidiomycota > Pucciniomycetes > Pucciniales > Sphaerophragmiaceae > Austropuccinia > Austropuccinia psidii. Next base: position 22,959,406 of record JALGQZ010000004.1, on the reverse strand, counting down.
TTTGAAATTCTTGTGCCCTCATTTTGATTTAGAGGTGTAGACATTCTTGGTAAGGTGTTCAGTAATTGTTCAATGTCATTCATTTTACTGTTGCTACACCTTTGGGAATTTCTGTATTCATGTTGGAAGCTTTGTATTAAATTTATTACTTCAATTTTATACATGTCTTCTTTATGTGTAAGTTCTTGCCATAACTCTGTCTGTCTTGTATTATCAGCAGTGACTTGATTCAATTTCATTGATAATTTTGATACTTCTTCTTGTGAAGTATCAAAACACTTTTTCAAGGCAATGGTATATGTCTTTACTTCAGTAAATGAATTTGAAATGTCATCAAGGACTTTCTTGTTATCTGTTTTGATAATATTTATGGCTTGTTTAATTCTTGTTTCAATTATGTCATCAATATTGAATTTAGAATATTTATCTGTTAATTCTTTAATAATGGCAGATTGTTCATTTATTTTATTAGAAGAATTATCATTATTGGAATTTTTAATTGTTCTTAAAACTTTTTCAAAACACATAAGTGTTTCATTAATTTGGCACAGACTCAGGTTGTTTGTTTTAATGTTGTTACAAATGGTTTCATTTTTATCAGAAAGATGTTTTTTCACGTCATTTATAGCATTATACAACTCTGGGATGGAATCAAATATGTCAGAAATCATTTCTGGAACCTTAATCTGGCTTCCTCCTTCTTCTGTAATTCCATCATGGTTCTGGCCATCTGAAATACATTTTCCATGGCATCCTGCTGAATCTTTGGGATTCTGTAACCCTGGCTGTAAGGTTTTGGGGCTGGTGCCTTCCCTTTGCCCTTGTTTGGAGCTTGTGGCTGCCTTTTGAAGACAATTCAGATGATAAGTCATTCATATTTTCTGAATCTTCAAAAGATATAGAAAATATCAATGCCACTTTTGACATCATGGAATCTTATTCCCACTTACCACAATTGAGCAATGGTCAAGTTGATTTATCAAAAGTTCAAGATGCACAACTTATGAAGACAAAACCAAACAGAGGAAAAGGTTATACAGCTGGTAATTCCTGTATAACAGAAGTGGTGATTGACAACAAGCCCACCAAACTTTTTCTTGACCCAGGAGCCTTCTGCTCTTGTGTTGGAAAATCTTTTCTTAAGACTTGTGTACCAAATTTTGAAGACCAACTGTTACCAATTGATGGTATAAAATTCAACAGTGCAAGTAACCCAATGAAAGCATTGGGAATCTTTGAGACCAATGTCATATTCCCACACATAAATGGGAATTTAAGGATCACAGTTGAATTTGTTGTTATGGAAAATTGCTCTAGTACCCATTTTATATTGGGAAATGATTATTTAATCATGTATGGAATAGATTTACATAATAACAAAGACAGATACTTTACAATTGGGGACAATAAGCGCCAGAAATTTGCCTTTTTACCATTTAAAAGACAAATTACAGTAAACAAAGTATCACCAGTCAACTTAGAGTTAGAGAAATTCAAGTCTGGACAGTTAAATGAGGCTGAAATAAGCCTTCATCTGACTGATAAACAAGAAAATGAACTTTCTTCCCTTTTGTATGACCACAGAGGAGCATTTGCTACAGACAAAGAACCCCTGGGAGCAATTATTGGTCATGAAGTTGACATCATTCTTAACATTGAGAGACCTTATCCACCACTCTTAAGAAGACCTGCTTATCCAGCAAGTCCAAAATCAAGAGAAGCTCTAGAAATTCATATCAAAGAACTTCTGGACCTTGGTGTAATAAGAAAAGTAGGCCATAATGAGGAAGTAGAAATAACTACACCAGTTATAGTGGCGTGGCATAATGGAAAATCCAGAATGGTTGGGAACTTTAGAGCTCTGAACACTTACACTGTCCCAGACAGATACCCAATACCAAAAATCCAAATTGCCCTTACTCAAATATCTCAAGCAGTTTATATAACCACTATTGATGCCCTTAAAGGATTCCATCAAAATGTGGTAACACCAAGAGCAAGAAAATACTTGAGAATTATTGTTCATTGTGGAGTGTATGAATACTTAAGGATGCCCTTTGGTATCAAAAATGCACCTTCACACTTCCAAAGAATGATGAATGAAATCTTCCCTGAAGAACTCTCAGAGGGATGGTTAATCATTTACATTGATGACATGATTATCTGTTCAAAGACTTGGGAAAAGCACATGTACAGATTATCAAGAGTTTTGACAAAAATCCAATCAGTAAACATGAAAATCTCCTTGAAGAAATGTCATTTTGGATTTAAAGAACTTAAAGCTCTAGGACATGTTGTATCTGGTTTGTCCCTTGGAATTGACAAAAACAAAGTTGCAGCAGTATTTTTAAAACCCATGCCTCAGAATAAGAAGGAAATTCAGTCATTCTTAGGTTTTGCAGGATATTACAGGCAACACATTAAAGATTTTGCATCCATAGCAAGACCACTTTATAAGTTGTGTGACAAAGACACAGTGTTTGAGATGACTGTTGACAGAGTCAAAGCTTTTGAGTCTCTAAGGGAAGCATTGACCACTGCTCCACTCTTACTGATGCCAGACTTTAAATTGCCTTTCAAACTTTATATTGATGCATCAGGAGATGGACTGGGTGCTGCACTTCACCAGATTCAGATCATAAATGATAAGCCTGTAGAAGGACCCATATGTTTCATATCCAGGCAAATCAAACCAACTGAAGCCAGATATGGAGCAAGTCAAATGGAATGTCTATGCCTTGTCTGGGCCTTGGAAAAATTGAACTACTTTTTAGAGGGATGTGTTTTTGAAGTGATAACAGATTTTACAGCTGTCAAATCACTTTTGAACATGAAAACACCCAACAGACACATGCTCAGATGGCAAATAGCCATACAAGAATACAGAGGCAATATGACTATTGTTCATAAGGATGGGAACATTCATAAGAATGCAGATGGACTAAGCAGATGGCCATTACCAAATAATATTGATAATCTTGCTTATGTACCAGAAGAAGCCTCACCACAAATTCCAATAGAAGGAATAAGTGTTACAGACTTGAACACCACCTTCTTTGAAGAAGTCAGAAGCAGCTACACTCAAGATAAGAATTGTAGCATCTTATGTCAATTACTTAACAAAGACTGTAAAGACAACTCTCTAATACATGCCTTGGATGAAGTATGGAGAAAATCTTATGATGAAGGAAGATTTCACCTACTGGATGGTATAATTTACCACAGAACCAAGCACACATGTGTCATGACAGTTGTAGACAGGTCATTAATCAATCTTGTACTGAAGGAATGCCATGATATTCCCTTTTCAGGACATCTGTCTGAAGACAGAACAAGAGAGAAAGTGAAGACCTGCATATGGTGGCCAATTTGGCAGAAAGATGTTGCAGAGTATTGCAAAACCTGTGACAGATGTCAAAAGGCAAATAAATCCACTGGCAAAAGACTTGGAAATATGATAAAAATCCAAGAACCAAACAGACCTTGGGAAATTGTCCATATGGATTGGGTAACAGGCCTACCACCAGGAGGTGACAGGAGCTATAATGCTTGCCTAGTAATTGTAGACAGATTCAGTAAAACTCCAATCTTTTTACCATGTCATAAAGATGATACAGCCATGGATACAGCTCTTCTGATATGGAATAGAGTAGTTTCATGGACTGGTATATTTACAAATATCATCAGTGATAGAGATCCCAAATTCACTTCAGCACTATGGACAAATCTTCACCAATTATTTGGCACTAAACTGTCTTTCTCTACAGCCTACCACCCACAAACTGATGGCCTGGCTGAAAGAATGATCCAAACCTTAGAGGACATGGTGAGAAGATTTTGTGCATATGGCCTTGAATTCAAAGATTGTGATGGATTTACCCATGATTGGTGTACTCTGTTGCCAGCACTGGAATTAGCATATAAAACATCAATCCATGCCAGTACCAATCAGACTCCTGCTATTCTAGAAAAAGGATGGAACCCCAAGTTACCCCAAGATTCCTTGAGGAAAGACTTAATTGAAATACATCCCACAGCTGCTAGCTTCAAAGGTATGCTAGACAAAGCTAGGAAGCATGCAGTAAGATGCATGGAGGATTCTTTTGCATATGCTAAAGACAAATGGGATAAATCACATGCATCTCCAGATTTCAAAGTAGGGGACCTAGTTCTTGTATCCACCACTAACTTCAATAACATCAAAGGATGTAAAAAGTTAAAAGACTCCTTTGCAGGACCTTTTGTGATTAAGGCCCTCCATGGAGAAAATGCTGTTGAAGTAGAGTTATCTGAAGAACTTAGCAACAAGCACCCCACATTTCCAGTAAGCTTGATAAAACCATATAAATCTATTGATGCTGAGAAATTTCCCTTGAGGAATAAGATTCCCCAAGTTATACCTCCTATTGAGACATCTGGTACTAAGAAAATTACCAAGGTTCTTAAGGAAAGGAAATTAAGAACTAAGAAAGTAAGGGAATACCTTGTTAGGTACAGTGACCCAACTTGTGAAGATGAATGGTTAGAAGAAAAAGATATACCAGAAGCTACCAAACTCCTCAGGAGATTCAGACACACTAGAAACACCAATATTAAAAAGTAATATTCTTTTTTTAGGGAGAGGGAATGTGAGCCTTAGAGGTAATTTCATATACCCAAAAGACCACAAATACAAAAATAACATATTAATATATATAAAATAAATTTATTTATATTATTAAAATAAAAATCAAAATATAAATATAAGATTATATTAAAAATAAAAAATTAATTACAATTTAAAAATAAAAAATACATTAAAATTTTGTAAGTATAAAAGTACATTTATACTTGGAAAAATTAAGTAAAAATGAAATTTTAACAAAATTGTGAAAATTTAAATAAATTTGGAAAAAAGTTAAATAAAAATTATTATAACTTTTTATCCAATAAATGAACACATAAAAATTATTTCACCATGGGATTCCTCATAAAAAATCAGGTGGGGTCACCTCTGAGTGAAATTCTTGTAACTCAACTCTAAATAAGCTTAAATTAAGTTTTTAGTATTTTCAATACAAAAGTTGAAAATCCTCAAAACCTTAATTTAATTCACACCACATGTGGTGTTAACCATCAATTTTTGTGTTAAAATTGAGGTGTTGTGTTTAGTTTAGAAGTTATGAGGAATTGAAGTATTTTCAATTGAATTCAATTGAAATGTCAAAATGTGCGCGTGTATTACATAAGTGAACTTTGATTTACATATGAGGTGTCAATTATTACTGTATTGTACTGTACAATTAAATTGAATTACATATGTAAATTATAAGTATAATACATGATGAGGAATTAAAGGAAAAATAAATTGGAAAGATTAAATTTGGGGGGGAAAAGGAACTCCAGCTCTAAGGGGGAGCTAGACCCCCAAAATCCTTGCTGACAGGCGTGGGATCTCAAAATTCACGCAAAAGTTCATCACTTTTGGCCTGGAATTGAGTTACAGGGTCTGTGGACTCAATTGATGATGAGGTTTTGATATCAACTGGGGTAGTTTTAGCTGTTGCCAAGAGGGTAAAACTACCCTTAAGATAAAACAACCATAATAAAAACAGTTTTAACTGGTTTCTACGCCTCTTACACACATTCTGACGTGTTTTGAAGGCTCTAGACCTGGTATTGCTATAGTAATGGCTGATTTAAGGGTCTAAAATGGCTAAAAATGGCTTAAACCAGCCCTTTTTGGTCTAAACCAGGGTTCAATGATGCCATAATTGGCTTTTCTGCTGTCAGACTGTTTTTCACGACTGACAAGAGTAAAATTTACTTTTGGAGTAAGAGAATTGATGGCTATAAAAGAATGTCTTCTTTGCCCCACTTTTCTCTTCATGTTAGAATCTTTTCCTTTTATTAATTAGTTTAAACACTGTTAAACCAATCAATCAAAGATTCCAACCACCATTTTTAAATAATCTTAATCTTTTTAACCACGTGAAAAGATCATTATAATCATTGTTTGTAACTCTTATAATCATTTTTACCCCTGAACTACCCCAAAAGTGAATTAAAGCATCTTTCATCACTGTAAACTTTGTCACTTTGTTTCCAAATTCACTCTGGTCACTTTTGGGCGTGTTTTCTCTTTAATATTCTTTTTAAAGACTTTGTTCTTTAATTAATTGCTTGCAGTTCTTTGCTCAATTAATTCCAATTGAAATTGCTCTTGAAGAAATTTCTTTTGTAGCCTTAAAATATCTCTTGTAGAGTATTTTTTGGATAAATTTTTATTGTTGGTAAAACAATAAATTTTTATAATATTATTGTTTTATACTAATAAAGTTATAAACAATAAAATTGGCGTGTTTTCTCTTAAAAATAATATTTCATACTATTTTTAATTAATTTTTACCTTATACAAATTTTGAGGACAGGAAAAGTACTTGATTTTTAATCAAAGTTTCATATCCACACCTTACAAAAATGTCTCAGTATCAGTATCACCCAAAAAATGTATCATTAGTTTCTTCTCTTTTTTTTATTATTTTTCAGAAGGAAGTGACTTCCTGCCTTAACAAAGAAGAAATTCATCAACAAATCATTCCATAAAATTAAAAAAAAACTTACATTAAAAAAAAAGAAAAACACTCACCTCCACCATGGCCAATTCACCAATGGTTGGATCCTTTGGGGAAGAATTAATAAAAGAAGACTAAATTATCACTAAATATTCAATTTGAAAGTTAGAATATAAAGATATCAATAAACAAAACCCTCGTACACTTTAAGGATACTCACTCAATATTGAAAACCCAAAAAAATTACTAGGCAGTGACCTCCTGCCTTATCGAAGAGGAAAATAATTGCTTATCAATTTGAATAACCAATAATCCCCGAATCAAGAATCATTAGGCAGTGACCTCCTGCCTTATTAAAGAGGAAAATAATCTTTTATAAACCAAAGTAACCAATTTCACTCACCCAAATCATAAAAATCACTAGGCAGTGACCTCCTGCCTTATCAAAGAGGAATATCCAAATTCTTACCCAAATTTATCAACCAAAATCCATTCAACCTACCCTCAAACCATTTTGATAAATAAACTTGATAATATTTTTTTAATACATATTACCTTCAACATTTCAAAATGCACCAAATCCTTCAAAATGAAATCATGGCCATTAATTGTAGAATATCCCTGGTCATTGGACACAGATATCAGCTGGCTAGAAGAAAAAGAAGTTTGGGCCAATTACATCAATCCACAAGAATTAGATGAAAATCGTGACTGGTTCTTGAAAATAAAACCAGAACCTTGTCCTGATATTTCCACCATAGTCCTTCCATATATTGAGTTTGAGGACATCCTTGAAAAAGAAAAAGAACCATCAGAAACTTTAATTCCTTATCCATGTAAAGAATTACCTGGATTCAACCTTACAAAATATGAATTCTTGGATTTACTGACCTGGGATGGAATTGAAGGCAACCTTGGAAACCAATACTGGAATGAAATATTCCACATGGATGAACACCTCAGGAAATCACTGTTTTGGAGGACCTGGGAATTCCAAGACTGGTTCAACCTCTAGGATTTTGAAATTAAAAATGGGAAAATCAGCAAGATCTCAAGAAATTATTTTATTAAAAATTCCACCTGGAACTGCCACTGGGAAGAAACCCTTATACCAACAATATTCACCCTGAGAGTTGGTGCAACTAAATTGAATACATAAGAATGGAATTCTTTCTGTCAAGACTACTTGTTTGAAAGTCTAAAAAGAGATAAATGGAGGGGAGGAAGAGTTATCAACCAAGAATTAGTGAAGAAGATACTTGGTCAAAGAAAAAAATTAGAAGGAATATCACCTGCTAAGTCCTCAATTTCTTGATTAATCATCCATCCTATTTCCATTGATAGTATCATTATTTATCTCCAATTTTTTATATTTTACTGTTTTATGTTCCCTTTTTACAATTAAGATTTTCTTTCATATTAACCAAAAAGAACAAAACAAAATAAAAAAATAAAAAAAATAAAAAAATAAAAAAAATAAAAAAAATAAAAAAAATAAAAAAAATAAAAAAAATAAAAAAAATAAAAAAAAAAAAAATAAAAAAAATAAAAAAAATAAAAAAAATAAAAAAAATAAAAAAAATAAAAAAAATAAAAAAAATAAAAAAAATAAGCTTCAATTCATATAAGCTTTGAAGGGATAAATAGAACATAAGATTACCTGATATCAAGGGTTTTGCCTTATGATTATATTTATTTATTTTATTTTATTTTATTGTTCAAAATAAATAAAAAATCCACTTATAATTAAATGTAAAATGTTCAAAAAAAAACAATGAGTTTCAATTGATTTTATATTTTTAGATGATAACTATAAACAAAAAAAAATATCTTACATGGATTTATAATTCTATTTTAGTATTTGCTTACCTTATGATATATTCCATCTCATTTCTAATTCTATAAAACAAATATATATATATATAGATAGAAACAAATAATAAATAATAATAGAATTATCATTTGCTAAGACCTACCCTTTTCCCTGAAAATTCTTTCTTTATTTTTTGTTTTTATCTTTACTTTTTTATTAGTATAAGAATTTAAAAACAATAAAACAAAATATTTAAATAATTAATGATATGAGATTTAGGTAATATCACTATAGGTGGCAATCATAATAGAAAAATTACATACTACTCAAAATTTGGCCCTGATATAAATATTACAGAACATAGAGTCATATTCAATTAGTTTCTTATGATTCTTCAGATATAGCAAACAGTTGTGTAAAAAACTTACTTAATATATATGCAGTATATATTTGAAGATATGATTCTTAGCTTTTTGTCCTTCTTTACCTCTATTTTTTCTTTCTTTTTTTATATAATTCATTTTTGAATTTATTTTTGAATTTATCTTTGAATTTATCTTTTTGTATTTATTTTTATTTATTTTCATTTTCTATTTTTATTTTTATTTTTTTATTTTTTATTTTTATTTTTTTTTAATTTTATTTTATTGTATTTTATTTTATTTTGTACTGACCTTATTTCATTTTTTTCTGACTGCATTTAAGTTTTTTTCAAAAAAAAAAAAAAGAAAAAAGAAACATAGTAACCAAAGGCATACTTTCTTCATTTCAAAAGGTCTAACAGGGTGCAATAATGTGCTAAGTAACAGAATTTTAACTAATGGTAACCTAAATAAATAGTTAAATAAATAATAATAATAATAATAATAATAAAAACCTTAATCAAAATAATAAACAAAATAAAAAAGCAGCTCAAAATGCAAACTTACCCAATGGCCTGCTTCACTTAGAAGGGTAAATAACGCGACCCAAATCATTACAAGGGTGAAGGTAGTAGGGCCCCTTGGCATTTTTTTGTAAACACTTCTTTTTAGAACAAAGTGTGAATGTGGGTTGAGGATCTAAGAGTCTGGGATCCACTTCTCCATTCAAGAAGGAATAAAAGGACAAAGCTGCTGCAGGTGTAGGCTCGCAATGGTTGGGAGAGCTAGCTGGTGTACTCAAGAGATCACCGAGAGCTGGTGATGATGGGAGGAACGTTGGATAAGGGCCATTGGCAGTAAGCCATTCCCACACAAACTTCCTCAACCTGTTTGTTGGAGGAATGCCAAGAACGAGATCTTCTAGCTCCTCGGTGGTAAATGGACAGAAAGCATTGAAAAAGTCAGCAGAAAAGCCAACATCATAGGAGCTCATTTTTATTCTAAAGAAAAAATATATATATAAATCAATAAACAAAACAACCTCTAGCAAGGAAGAGGAAACATACTAAGGTTATAATTAAGAAGGACACAAATTTCTATTGGATTGATTGGCGGGATGAATGGAAAAACCAACAATGGTTTTTGATCCTTTTATTGAGATAATCAACTTCAGCACCTCAACTTGATCCTCATTGTGGAATCAATCTAGCACTCTAAAAAAAGAAAAAAAAGAGCATGAATCAACCATCAGTATTGCCAACATCAGTCCATCAACCATTGGGTGTCAAAAGAGAAGGATGAAGAACAAAACTCCTTTGTTCACTGAAGTCATAAACAAATGTGCACTCTGATAATGAACTTAACTAGAACATAACAAAGGAAATGCTTTCGGAGGAAACTTTACTTATGTGACCTGGGCTGAACGTTGAAGAATGAATGATATTGGTACAACTTGCAGATAAACCGCTGTGGTATTCCATACCTTAATGGCCCAGTTTCAAGTGAAATTTAATTTATAGGACTATAATTTGAAGACTGAAGAAAGAAAAATCAATAATTAATCAATTACAATAGAGGAATTCAGAAATATAATGGATTTAACATCATCAATATGTATAATCCCATAAGCAAATACTGGAAGAATAGTCCATTTGATTACAAGAATAACAATAAAATAAGGACAAGAAAAAGACAAGCTAGCAAAGAAATGTTAACGTTACCAGTGAAAGGGGTAGTGTAACACTCAAGTTACCCAAGCTCTGCTCAACCATTGGATTACTCAGCAATGCAGTTATTAAACTGAGGACAGTTCAATAAGGAATAAATTAAAGCTGTATTAATCAATAGTCACAAGACAGAAAGAAAGAGAAAGCAATCAATTTATGCAAGGATAATCCATCAAAAAAACCTTAAATTACACAGCATATCTGTGGAAACACAAGCACAGCCACCTGATAAGCCAGTAAATATAAATTAAAAGCAGAATTAAGTTAGATAAAGAAAAGAAGAAACTCATACAGGACAAATAGAATCCCCACAATACACAGCATTCTCCACCTACAGTTCAAACAATGCACAGACCTATGGTGCAATAACTGTACAAAATCATCTCATACCACCAAAAATTGTGCAACAAACCAAACAAATGGTGCAATACCTGGAAGAAATGACACTATCTCAAAATTACTCACCAGCTAAATACCCTCAAGGCTGTGCATAATAATATTAAAGTTTGAGTAGAATATAAATAAAGCTTCAGAAATGGTACAATATACCAAACATATGGTGCAATACCTGGAGAAAAATGACACCATCTCAAAAATTCCTCACCAGCAAAAACATCTCAGATTATATAATCATACATAAATTGGTGCAAAAACTAAACAAATGGTATCTCACCACTATAAAGAAATTATCCCAGCCAAAAGAAGTGGAAAAATTCTAAGTCCCTTGTTTTTGAGTGCCTCTATGGAGAGCCCAAAGAATATAAATAAAGGTCCTCTCTCCCTCATTTCTTTCCTCTTTTCCCCATGTATCCAATTAGTTATATACCAAGAAGGAGAATAACTATTCATCCCTTACTAGTAGGATAATCTAGTTATTTTAGTATTATAGACTTATAAGTTTAATTCATAGTGATTTCTAATTAATAGTAGTTAACAGAAGGTCTACTTAATATTATTAATCCACCCTATGTTTAAATTATTAGTCTTATAATTATAATACTATCAATAATACTCATAATATTGAGTTTATCCCCATAACCTTTACATTATAAAGGAAAAATAGTCTTATTATATCTTCATATTAAAAAAAACCCAGCCTTACAACTATATATTATTATATATGAAAAAAACCCTTATATTATATCTTTTATATATTTAACAAACACCCTCTATATATTGAACAATATCTTACCAATAAATTATTAAAGGTCTTATTATTATATTATATAAACAATTACCCCCTCAAAGCATTAAGTATTATAACATATATAACATCAAATTGAACTTACCCCTTAAGATATATATTATTACTATTATATTAAATCAACCTCTTATACTATTAAGGTCTTACCCTTAAAATCATCTTATATTATTATTTGAAAACTATATTTTATATTTCTTTTAACTTATAAGTTACTTATCTGATTATTGAATAGGTCTGATAGAGACTGCTAAAAAGTCTTCTCTAGTTTTAAAGCCACAATCTTAAATATTGTTTTGTGAGCTCTGTAGGGAGATTTTTTAGTATATTCAAAGGGGCAGCTAAAACACCATTAGCACCCTTGGTTACAGGATTATTTCAGCAATTCGAAACTGTTTACCTGTGATTTCCCCCTCAAGGACTGCCTTATCCAATCCCACACTAAAAGGAGTTCCACATCTGGTGTCTCAACAGTGGCTATTTCAACTTCAACATTCAATAATCAGTCAATCATCAATAAAAGAAGAAACCCAAATCAACATAACTCACAAAAATAATTATCATTATCAAGAATTAACAATCAACACTCTCATACAATCTGGAATCTGGAAACAAATCCCATTCCAAATCATCATCACCATCACAATCCTCAAATCAATCATACCATTTTTATTACCCAGTAAAAGAAGGAACACCAGAAAATCAAACACCTCAGGATATTGATTTACTCATTGCAACACCAAGAACAGAACAGAAGGAAAAGGAAGAATTAAGGAGATTTTTCTTCAAGTTAATTCAAGAAGCAAGGAAAAACAAGAGAAGTACAAAAGAGTTTAAAGGATCAGTTTATCAAGTAGAAATGAATCAACAATCAACATCTGACTTACCACCATTACCTGAAGATACTGTAGAAGGACAGTATGCAGAAGAAAGTGAAGAGGAAGATCAAACAGTACAAATACAAAGTCTTATGAAACAAATGCAAGATTTATTATTAACACAAAGTAAAAAGAAAGGAAAAAGAAGGGAACAAACATCTTATACACCTGGAGCCAGTCCAAGTGAACAAACATTATCAAGGCATGTTAGGCCTGAAGACTCACGAATATCACCTACACCTGGACCTAGAGCAACCTCTACTCCAGTAACAGAACAAAGATCACATAGTATCCCAAAGAAAGTATTTTTAACTACACCAAACCATCCAAGTCCATTACAAAAGGAAATTCCTAAGGTAACATCTCCTATTGTTAAGATAAGAGCTAAAGATTATAATCTTGTTTTTGATGGTAATGAAGTAGAAAAATTCATAAAAAGAGTGGAAGCAGCAGCTGAAATTGAAGCAGCTAGTGGAGAAGATATAGCAAGACAAGTTATTTTTATGTCAGCATCTGAAGAATTTAAGGAGAAAATTGAAGCAATGCAAGGTTATGAAAAGAAGAACTGGACAAAACTCAAAGAAGAACTTACTACAGAATGGGGAAGAGTAGAGTCAGACAGAAGATATAGACCAGAATCTTTGTAGAAGCTTTTCAATAATACTAAAAGAGGAGGAGGAATTGGAAACTTAGCTGAATATAAGAGATTTATTGGAGAATATGAAAAGATCACAAATTATCTGTATAAATATGGTTATATTAGAAGAGAATTTGAGCATAATGAAGAACTCTATGCAAGCCTTTCACCAGAAATTAGGACTTCCATAATCAAGGCAATGAGAAGAGATAAGGTCATGATCCAAGCAAGGGATGGTGGATATATTGTACCATAAATGAAAGTATTGAAGAGCTACATAGAGCAAGAGCTAGAAACTGTGATTATATCAAGGGACAGAGCTGGAGACATAACCTCCCATTATGAATTAAATCAGCCACATATAGATAAGACACTAGCACAGAAAGTTCAATTTGAAGATGACACCATGGGAAATGCCTTAAATCAACTGAAGGAGCTTAATAATAAAATCAAAGAACAACAAAGACCCAGGAGTCAGGATCAAGAAGAAAAGAAAGAAATAAAGGACTTCATTAAGCAAATTAAGGAATTGACAGAAGCAGTACTATCTCAAAATAAAACAGGACAGGTATTCAAGCAGGAAAATCAAGCAAGGTACCCAAAAGATAGCTTACCACCCTTTTCACAAAGGCATATACCTTATACACCAGCACAAAACATACCAAAACCATATCTCAAATGCTATTATTGTTTGGAGGAAGGACATTCAGTTAATAGATGCAACTACCTCTTTGAAGATCAAAATAAGAAATGGGTCAGCAGACAAGGAGGTGGATTTTTATTTCCCAATTGGCAAAGAGTTCCAACTGATGGTAAAATAGCTCCAAAGAAGTTAGTTGAAGACTTTTCAAAAGAACTAGAAGAACTCACAAAGAAAATGAAAGAAGATGAAGCTAAAGAAGCACTACCCAAACCTAGTCCAATGAACATAATAAAATTAAAGAAAGATGATAGTGCAACTTCTATAGCTAAATTTGAAAACTGGGGAAGCTGGCAACCACCAACTATTTCATCAGCCAATGAGCCACTTTCAAATAATTATGGATTAAGAAATACCAAGGAAAGAAACTCAAGAGTAGAAAATACCAATCAAGATGCTTTAAGATCACATTCAAAAGTGCAAACACCATTAAACAAAAGACCAAATATACCTGGAGCTTGTATTGAAGATGAGCAAAAAGAAGAAGAGAAAACAATTATTCCAACTAAACATAAGAAGCCTCAATTGGTGAAAAATGAAAAGGAAATACTTCCACAGGAACCTAAAAGTGATCAAACTGGAAATACTCAAGAAGCAATGAAGAAAGTAAATGAAAGGAAAATCATAAAAGAGGTGAAATTAGATATTCAAGAGATTATGGCACAAATTATCAAAAAGGTATTGCATCAGAAAATAAATCTTACCTTGGAGCAAATTTTAGTCATGTCACCAAAGTTTTTTAATCAACTAAAGAATCTTTCAGAAGAAGAGAAGAACTCTATTAACTCAATTGATACAAAGGAAATTCAAACCAAGCTCATAAATCATCATCTGGGTAATTATGAATAACCAAAATTAAATTATGCCTGTCCATTGGGATTTATGCAAGTATATTTGGGAGAAGAAGGACATGAAATAATGGCATTACTTGACACAGGATCAGAATTAAATATAATACCAGAAGATTCAGCAATCAAAGCAGGACTTACCACAAGATGTCTTAACATTAATTTAAGAGGAATTGGTGGTCATTGTACCTCAATAGTTGGATTAGCATAACTCACTCCAATCACTTTAGTCACTGGGGAAGAAAGAAATATACATCTTTTTGTAGCAAGAGGAGCAGTTCACACAGTATTGGGAAGACCTTTCCTTGCAGATAACAACATAAGATTGGACTTTTCTCAACAGAAAGGGGAAATATTCAGTTATATAGAGCCAGATGGAAGAA
This sequence comes from Austropuccinia psidii, assembly GCA_023105745.1. Lineage (NCBI taxonomy): Eukaryota > Fungi > Basidiomycota > Pucciniomycetes > Pucciniales > Sphaerophragmiaceae > Austropuccinia > Austropuccinia psidii. The sequence continues at coordinate 22,944,303 of JALGQZ010000004.1, read as the reverse complement.
GACTTTGCTTACCAATTTGTTCACCACAGAAAGTAGGATGGAGAGAAGACCCACCAGCAGGAATGGAAACATGTGCAGCTTTTAAATTGGAATATTGGCAATAGCTACCAAAAGAGAATGAATTAAGCCCCAAAAAACAAGCAAATTTTGAGGAAAATTCTCATCAAGTACTTGATAGTGAAGAAGTGAAGGATTCTAAAGGCAAGGTGAAAATTCATGAGGAATTAGGTCAAATCAATACAGAAGATTTCAATTTAAAGCTTAAAAAAGGAAAGTCTTCAGGAATTTTAGCCTCAAGAAAAGGAAATGGAAATACTTGTAGCCAAATTGCTCAAGCCATCAAAAGTGATAACTTCAAGAATACTGAAGAGATTAAAAGAAAAACATTAACAAAGCTTATCTCACCTATTAAAGCTTTGAAGTCCCTTTCAAAGGGAATATTTAAGAATAATTGGAAGTCAAGTATCAAGCCAGTTGTAACAATAGTTAGTGTCAGCTCAGAATCTAAAAGTTTAAGTTCTCAAATTGATAAATCAGCACTCAAATCATTAAAAGAAGTTTCCCTCAAATATAAAATTTCCAAAAAGAAGGACATTACTACTCAAAACCACTTCAAACTTCAGGAGGAAAATGTTGATTTAATTCCAAAACCTGAAGAATATGCAAGTCTAAATGAAATTTTGAAAGATACTATTGAAAATTCACACCATAATAAAAATACTTATCCTCAAGAAGGTTTAACATCTAATGAAGGAGCAAGTAAGACAATTAATAAATATAATTTTCATCAAAGTGGATCAGTTCTTCCACAAGAGTTAATTGATCCATCACTCAGATTCAATCAAGTACCTATGACAGGAGTTACCCACAAAAAGCAATTTAATAATTTTGAGAAGTCACAACCTTCTTTTCCCTCAAATTTTGAAAATATTGATCCTAGAATTCTGATGGAAGAAATTATTGGAGAAAATAGATCATTATCTAATATGGAAAATACTGATCCAAGGCTTGTCAAAGAACAATTAGACTGAACAAGAATAATTGAAAACCCCATAGGGGGAAATGACCAAGATCAAGTAAAAGATATACCTTTTTGTATAGAAGAAGAACCTTTGAAAATGGAATTCCCTTGTTTGAAGTCAACAAGAAAAGACATAGAATGCAGTTTCAGTACAGTTCAGAATATAAATGGAGCTAAAATTGATGAGTCAACATATGAAAATCCAATTAATTCACTGTCACAAATTGACATACAACAGGAATTAAATCAGCAAAAAGCCTTACCCCCTGAAGACAGATCCTCTGGTGAAGCTTATAATAACTGTAATATTGAAAACAATAATAATTCAAGATTCAAAAAACTTCAGTCTATCAGGAACCATGCCAGAAATGAGCTCATAAAAAATACAATACACTCACCAAATATTTTAGAAAAACATCTTTCTGGACCAGCATATGAGAATGAAGCAGGATTATTTTGTCAAATGGAAATACAAGAAGAAGCTGAAGATAAGCATAAATTTATACTTACTGAAGAAGAATACCCCTGGGAAGGTTATACAAAGGGGCAACCTCTTAGAAATGCAAACCTTGAGGATCACAATAAAAATAATTCTAGGGACAGCTTTGAATGTGCAAACCAACATGTCAAGTGGCTGGAAGATATCACTACACCAAAGAAGAATGAATCAAAGAGAATCAAAGATAAAAGTAGTAAAAATAAGAAGAAGACTAAGGAAGAAAAGGAATATTTTTGGATTACTAAGAATAAAAAGCTATGCCCAAGCTTGCAAGCCCATTTGGCAAGGCAATATCAAATTTCAACACAAACAGAGGATTGGACAGAAAATAGAAATAGAAATGAAAATATTATCCAGGATTACTTTAATGAGAATGAAGATGTTCAAGATCAATATCTTAATGAAGAAAGAAGAAATGAGCTTACAGCTAAGAAGGCCAAATTCAAGAATAGGCTTGACAACAAATTTTCACATTATCAATGATTTTTTATTATAATAATAAAGCTTCTTTTTCTTATATCATAAATTTTAGTTTTATTTTAGTATCAAATATCAATAAAGAAATCTAATAAAAAAATAATGAAAAATATAAATATATATATATATCAATAAAAAAAGAGTTTCAAGTATATCAGTATCATAATTCTATGTTTTTTTTATGTATTATAAAAATAAAAAAGAAACCAACTAAAAAATTAGGGTGGGTGTCTATTTTTTAAATCCATCCTTTATGATTTAAGTTTTTGGGATGAAATTCTGGGGAATTTCAAATTTATTCTATAATTTTATCCTCATCAATATTCAATATCAACCCATTCAAGAATTAAAGTCAAGGTGAAGAAGGAAATAAACAAATACAGATAATAAAGCAAGGATCAATAACAACCATAATAATAATACCTTATAAAAAAAGGCATTAGGAAGATTAAAGTTATAAAGAAATAATTCAACAAAATATCAAGAAATCTTATAGTTTTTAATATCCTCTTATAATTATTTGGCTGTCATAATAATAAGAGAAATAATATAAAATCAAAGAGGTAACTGGCCAGGTTAACACAAATGAAAATATTTCTTTATACAATTAATTCTTTTTCTTATCAAATTACTTTGGATATTCAAAATGTCTTATTATAAAAGACACAAAGATTATTTTTTTTTCTGGGGATAAGGGAGAAAAAGACCTCCTTTTATATTGAATATGGAGAAAATTTCTTCTACCCACAGTTTAGCCCTCAAATTTTTCATATATTGGAGGCTATGCAAAACTCAAAACATATATCTTATCAGCTCTTTAATTCCTTTAGAATTTGGGGCATAAAAGATAAATTGCATAGATTAAATTAGCCTTATGTTAGTTGATTTTCTAGATTGAATTAAAGCTCCAATTTTAATTTCGACACAGTAATTTAATTAATTTAACCTCATATTATTTGGTTAATTAAATCTTAACCCCACTCTAAATTTAATTAAAATAATAATAATAATAATACATAAATTAAATCAACCTTATAGGGATTTATTTTACATGATTACATTAAACTTCAATTTTAATTTTAAAGCAGAAATTTAATTAATTTAATGTTATATTATTTGGTGAAATTAATTCTTAATTCACTCAATTAAAATAAATTGAACTTTAATCTAATTTTTTTTTTAAAAAAACAAAACAAAAAAACAGTAGTTAATTTAACCTTACATTATTTGGTTAAACTTAATTCTCAACACCACAAAACTAAATCAAAACCAATTGAACTTTAATTTGATTTAAAAAAAAACTTGATTAATTTGATCTTACTTTATTTTGTCAAATTAGTTTTTAACTCAACTCAACTAAAAAAAAAAAATCATAAATAAAAACTAAATTAAGATCAATTAAACTTAATTAATTGACACTTAATCTTAATATTAACTTTAAATATATCAAAAAAATAAAAATAAAATAAAATAATAATATAATAGTTATTATTGACAAGTATATTATAAAAAAAAATACAATAATTATTATTTTTCATTAAAAATGAAATTTTTTATAATAATAATGGTAATTAAAAAAAAAAGGCATCGTAACGATGCAAAAACAGCAAAAAAAAACAAACCCGATGAAAACAATAAAAAAGAAATCAAATCATTATTATTATTATTTTTATTGTCATTTTCTTTATAAATATGTAAAAAAAAAAAAATACAAATTACTTTTTTTTATTTTTTTTATTTTATTTTTCTTAAAAAAAAAAGAACAATAAAAAAAAAAAGAATTGAAAAGAGAAGAAAACAATCGATTGCGATGGATGGAGAAGAGTACAGTGCAGTACTGTACTGTATTGTACACAAACAAAAAAAAAAAAAAAAAAAAAAACTGTAATTATTATTTTTATTTTTAATTTTATTTTATTTTGATAAAAGAGGCAAGAGGGTTAAAATTAAAGCTGGAAGAAGATCCATTACCCACAGGAAGATAAGAAGTACAATTAATTAATCTTGGAGTATTCACACTGGGAACTTCAAAAAAAAAAATTATTAAATATATTATTATTATTTAAAAAAATTAAATATATTATTATTATTTAAATTAAATTAAAAATATTAGTATTATTTAAATTAAATTAAACTTATTATTATTATTTATATTAAATTGGAATATATTATTATTATTATTAAATTAAATTTATTATTAAAAAAAAAATAAATAAATAAAAAATAAATAAATAAATATTATTATCATTTATATTAAATTGAAATTTATTATTATCATTTTCATTTTATTAAAGTTTATTATTATTATTCATATTAAATTAAATATATTATTATAAAAATAATAGTATTATTATTTAAATTAAATTAAAATTTATTATTAGAAAAAAATATAAAATATAAAATATAAATATAAATAAATATTATTATTATTGATATTAAATTAGATATATTATCATTATATTATATTAAATTTATTATTATTAGTTAAATCAAAAAAAAATTTTATTATCATTTATATTAAATTAATTTTATTATTATAAAAATAAAATAGAATAAAAAAAATAGGTTACAATTATTAAATGGAGAGGGGGGTGTCAATCCTCAATAACAATAAAAAGGCCACCCACCATTAATAATAACTAATATACTAAAAATAAATAGAAAAAGTGATTAAAGAGATTCATCAAGAGCTTAAACTAGTTTTATTCTCAAAAGTAGTTAAATAATCCTCCTTATTATTATTTCTTTAACATTTATATTAATTAGTATCATTTTAGAAAGAATCTATATTTTTTTACTTTATTGATTATTATTTTATATTACTTCATATTATTTTATCTTATTTTATTTTTTTATCTCAAATTCATATAAAACTCATATCATATTTTGTGATGAGTTGATATCATTTTATATTATTACTCTTAGAAATTTTTCTTTACACCCATCATATTCATACTATATAAAGAAAAGTATTATTATAAAAAAAAAATAAAAATAAAAATAAAAATAAAAAGTTACAAATGATGGTACAATTATTAAATGGAGAGGGGATGGCCCTACCATTTAAGGTTAATTTCAGCAAAAAAAAAAACAACAAGAAAGAACAATCCAATCAGAAAGACAAAAATTAATTCAAGAATAGGTCCTAGATAAGACCTTAAGCTGTCCAAATATCTTTTATATCTTATCAAAAAAAAATCAATTAATTCAAGAAGAGGTGCTAGATAAGACCTTAGACTTTCCAAATATCCCATTTTTTATATTTTACAAGCAGAATTACTTCAAGAACAGGTCCTTGATGAGACCTTCAACTGTCTGAATAAATTATTTATTATTATTTTTTATCAATTATCACTTAAAATAACTCAAGCAATGGTCTTTAGTATGACCTTAAAACTGCATTATTATTCATTACAATAAAAGAAAAAAAAAGAAAGAAAATAATTTTCTTTTATTATAAAAATCCTCTTTAACAAAGAAATAAATAAATAAAATGAAATATGAAGATCAACCAATAAAACAAAATCAACTATATCAAGATGAAAATGATCCAAAATAGTTATATTTCAAAACAAAGTCAAGAAGACAACACAAAAATAAGAAGCTATGGAGATTCAAAATCAATATAAAGAGCTACAAACAGAAAGTATCAAGTGAATTATTAGAATAGAGATTTAAATAATTGAAGTTTTGATGAATGAACCCACAATATTCCTCTTGAAACTGGAATGCTGGGGACAGCATTATATGGAGAGGGGGATGTGGTATTCCATACCTTAATGGCCCAGTTTCAAGTGAGATTTAATTTATAGGACTATAATTTGAAGACTGAAGAAAGAAAAATCAATAATTAATCAATTACAATGGAGGAATTCAGAAATATAATGGATTTAAATTCATCAATATGTATGATCCCATAAGCAAATACTGGAATAATGGTCCATTTGATTACAAGAATAACAATAAAATAAGGACAAGAAAAAGACAAGCTAGCAAAGAAATGTTAAATTTACCAGTGAAAGGGGTAGTGTAACACTCAAGTTACCCAAGCTCTGCTCAACCATTGGATTACTCAGCAATGCAGCTATTAAACTGAGGACAGTTCAATAAGGAATAAATTAAAGCTGTATTAATCAATAGTCACAAGACAGAAAGAAAGAGAAAGCAATCAATTTATGCAAGGAAAATCCATCAAAAAAAAACCTTAAATTACACAGCATATCTGTGGAAACACAAGCACAGCCACCTGATAAGCCAGTAAATATAAATTAAAAGCAGAATTAAGTTAGATAAAGAAAAGAAGAAACTCATACAGGACAAATATAATCCCCACAATACACAGCATTCTCCACCTACAGTTCAAACAATGCACAGACCTATGGTGCAATAACTGTACAAAATCATCTCATACCACCAAAAATTGTGCAACAAACCAAACAAATGGTGCAATACCTGGAAGAAATTACACCATCTCAAACTTACTCACCAGCTAAATACCCTCAAGGCTGTGCATAATAATATTAAAGTTTGAGTAGAATATAAATAAAGCTTCAGAAATGGTACAATATACCAAACATATGGTGCAATACCTGGAAGAAATGACACCATCTCATAAATTTCTCACCATCAAAAGCATCTCAGATTACATAATCATACATAAATTGGTGCAGAAAACAAAACAAATGGTATCTCACCACTATAAAGAAATTGTCAGGGTGAGTCTATATAGTAGCTATAAAGTGTAAATACAAGCTAGTATTATGACTGTGACACGTCAAAAAATAAATAAATTAAATTCTTCAGGTCCTACTGCTACGTGATAACAGTGGTGATGAGTCTATTGAGGACCTGGGTTGCAATACTCTAATATCTCTGACTGTAAAGAAGTACTACAATAATTATACTCTAATTATGTGAGCCTTTGAGATATGACCACATACCCAATAAGGTCACAAAAAGACTCAGAATAATTAGACTTTTAATATAATTATATTAAAATTACTTAAAATAATTATACATTAAAAATAATTAATTAAATATACAAAAAATACCATAAATTGGTACAAAAATTGGTTTAACTTAAACACCAATGAATCAACATGTAAAATAAATTATACCATTGGATTCCCCATGGAAAAATACACATATACCATTTTTATGGCATATCTGTAAAGTCAATACTTAAGGAATTATAAGGTATAATACCTTATAAAAACCATAAAACCTTATTTATCTCAAAAGCTAATGAAACAACATGTAAAATAAATTGTACCAGTGGATTCCCCATGAAAATCCACACATAAAACAGTTAATAAGCCAATTTCCAATGTTAATACTTAAGGAATTATCCTGAATATATGCACTTTTTTGGTCAACGCATATATTCAAGGATCATAGCTAATATCTTCTAAACTATACATGATAGAATGATAAACCAAAAATAAAGTTACCACTTACTTACTGTAAGAACACAGATATGAACTTTATTTTACAAATTATAAACAAGGTTAAAACCTATGATGAATTATTGATAAAAATCAACAGAGCTGTTGACGACTTTGTTGTGAAAGTGTTCCAAACTTAAAAAAAAGTACACAGTTGGATTCTCCTAGTTCATTCGTGAAGAATGATGTAATTTTTATTATTAAATTCACGGTATAACCCCCTGAAATCAAGGTTTGAAGTTTAAAATATTGAATTTCGACAGAAAAGATGAGTTACAAGAAAAATCATCAAAATTAGAGTTTTGATGATGTAATGAAAAGCTCTTGGCAGCATAATAAGGTTATGCCAGGCTATCAGAATTCACTCTCTGAATTGCTGTAGCGTGTAAATATTAAAAGTTATTGAGGATCAAAGTTTGAGCTTAATTTGAGCAGTTATGATCACATACTGTAACCTTAATTTAAGTTTAACAGTCTTAAGAGTGATAAAATTGGTGAATACTATTAGTTTATGATTAAAACTAATAAAATTCACGAAATTTGGGGTTCTGCCAAGCCTCTGATGTCATCAAACTTAGAGTTATAGTGATAACTCTAAATAATGGTGTAATAATGATGTAATATGGTTTGATCATGATGTAATCACCCTCAAACCTTAAAATATTGATCAATTCCAGTGGATATGATCAGTACACGTCTACTAGAAGCCTTTTGGACTCTAGGAGGGAGGTATTTACTATAAATAGAGCTCTTTTTACTCTATTTTCCCCTCAGACGCATCAAAAAAATTAAATCAATTAAATAAAAGGTAATTTCTTTATTCTTTATATATAAAACTCTTATATTATTAAAGACCAAAGATCATCTTAATATTAATCACTATTTTTACGTGATTAAATCAATTCTTTAATTGTTTTTGTTATAAATCTCTCTATAAACTCATTTCCACGTAAAATCAAGAAATTTAGTAAATTTCTTTATTTTTTATTGTAAATACAATTTGAAAAAGTTGTATTATATTCTTTTGGCGTAAAATATCTCAAAATTATTATTTTAAGTGTTAAAAGTAGGTTATTTCATCTTATTATAATAATTTCTCTCTTATTATTACTCTTAATAATTCTTAATTAATATAAATAGTATTTATATTAATATATAACTTTAATATTGGTAATATTATTGTTATTAATTGTTTTTTATTTATAAAAAACAATTTTTTACGCCTTTATTATTTGTTGGTAACAATAATAAAGAGCTTTATAATATATTAATTATTTTATATTAATATATTATTTATAATATTATAATTTCATATAATATTAATTTATATTATTATATTTATTTAATAATATAATATTTTTACGCCATAATAATAATATTTATTTATTATTATTATTATTTTAATCTTATTTATTTTAATTATAAGGACATTCAGAGTACAATAAGTAATAAATTAGTAATTTTTACTTATTGTTTCATAGTCAAACCTTACAAATTATATCTTTGATAATTCTAAGGACACTACTGATGGATAACAGTTTTGTCACGTAAGAATATGGGTAAATAAGATAATGATGATGGGTTTTCAAGGAAAAAACCCTCCTTTTTATATCTTTCAAGACTGTCAAGAGTTATTAACTCTTCACACGTCAGAGGAGTGAAAATTTTCACTCCAATGGTCAATCTGTGGTTCTGGATCCTCAATTCTGACGTCAACATAGGCAGAATTGTGGTTTTAGAACCACAAATGATCATTATGGGTCAATACAGGGTGAAAAAACTTTTCACCTGCCACGTCAGCACTTGGATGACGTTGTACTGGTGTCTGTATGATCAATATTAGTCATTCTGGGCGGGTTTAAGCTTTAAACAACCATTATTTTAAGTATCAATACAGTACTGGTTGGTACAGGTTTGGTACAGGCCAGTATTGGTCAAAATACTTCCAACCAAGATATCTTGGTCAGTTTTTGAGATATCAAGAAACCAAGAGCACAGAATTGAAGGGCTTGATGAGCTCTTCAATTTGGTATGCTTCATGTTTACCCTTCTTTCAAATAGCAAAAGTTATAAGGGTTTTAAGGTTTTGGATGTAATTTTGTACATCTGTATGAGGCTTCAAAAACTTCCATGCCAGATATCTTCTCCAATTTGGAAGATATCTGTATTCTTATGATACAGTTTTGTAGGGCTTGATTAGCTCTACAGTTTCGTATATTACACTGTACATTTGTATGAGTGTATGCCAAAGATACAGGGGTTTGTTTACTTTCTTGTTTTCAGAATATCTGTATTTTTGGTTGTTAAACCTTTGAACCAAGATCCCTCAGTCAATTTAAGAGATAGAGAGGTCCAATGTATCTCAAATTAAAGCTCTTGTTTATGTCTTTAATTTGGTTATACGTTTGTACAGTTTTGTACAAGCCCTCTTTGACTTTCAGGGGGGTCTTGGTTTTGAAATAAAGGTCATATGGTATCTCCAGTTGTAGTGGTGTTACAACAACATGGATGATATCATTGTGTAGCTCTCTATGTGAGCTTTAAGAAGAATACCATTTTGGTATAGGATAACTTAAATATGCATAAGTTAGATGAGAGGTGAAAATAAGGGTTTTGACTTGTTTATTCTCCTCTAGGTTTCCTTATTCTGTTTGGATAAGGTTGGTGTTTAATTTAAGAGGATTGTTTTCCTCTTATTTATTACCTGTATTGACTATGTTTGTTCAATACTTGTCATACCATTATTTATGGTATGTTGGATGTCATGCTAGTGCTCTGTTTTGAGTCACAGGCTGACATACCCTCCCTCAAAAGAAGGCTCATCATTGATGAGACTCTTCAGCCCTTCTGGAGGCTCTGAATCTTCTGAGGTGTATTTGTCCATCTGGGATCTCTTTCTCAGTTAACCATTTAGCTTTATCTGCTGGTTGATTCTTAAATCTAACCAGATATTGCCTGTTGTCTTTCCCATTAATTCTTATTTTCCTGGCTTTAATGATCTTTCTCACTGGTCCAGGTGAGTCATCTTCCTCTACCAATCTTTCATGGGTGACTGTCTTCTTTCTGTCAGGGAATTTCTCCTCATCTGTTTGGTGATAAGGTTTGACCAGGCTCACGGGGAAAACTGGGTGTTTCCCAGAAAACTCTTTGGTCAGGTTGACTTCTACTGCATTCTTTCCTATTAATTTAATAATGGTGAATGGTCCTATGAATGAGTCTCTCATCTTCTTGGGTCCTCTTAGATTGTTGAAGTTAAGAGTTGAGATTAGAACTTGGTCTCCTTCTTTGAAATCAGGTTCTTGGTGACTTTTATCATATCTCTGTTTGTTGTATAATTTGGCTTCAGCCACACATTGTTCTTCTTTTTCACAGGCAGTTTTCCACATTGTGTGGAAGTCTTTAGCTGTAGGGTGTACTGAGAGGAGGTTCTTCTTCAATTAGTCTACTGGAAGTAGTGGGTTCCATCCTTTCTCTAATGTGGCAGGGGTTTTTCCTGTCACTGAGTGTATACTTGTGTTGTATGCCAATTGTACAGCTGGTAGGAGGGTTACCCAGTCATGGGTATATCCCTCATTGTCTTTATATTCCATGCCATATGCACAAAACCTTCTAATGATGTCTTCTAGTGTTTGGATCATTCTTTCTTCTAGACCATCTGTTTGTGGATGGTAAGCTGTGGAGAATGCTAGTTTGGTTCCCAGCATCTCATATAGATTAGTCCAAAATTCTGATGTGAATTTAGGGTCTCTGTCACTAATTATAATTCTTGGGACTCCACAGTTTGCTATCACATTGTTCCAGAACAATATGGCTGTGTCCATTTCTGTGTCCTCTTTGTGACAGGGGAGACATCTGACACTCTTGCTGTACCTGTCCACTACTACTAGGCATGCATTAAAGCTGTCTTTCCCTCCAGGGACCAGGCCTGTCACCCAATCCATGTTTATTATTTCCCAGGGGTTTTTGGGCTCCTCTATACTCTGGAGTAATCCATATCTTTTGCCATGACCTTTGTTGGCTTTTTGGCATCTGGTACAAGTGTTGATGTATTCACTCAAGTCTTGTTCCCACTTTGGCCACCAAGCTGTGCTAAAGACTCTTTCTTTAGTTCTTTCTTCACTCATATGTCCCATGTATGGGCAGTCATGGCATTCCTGTAGTATCAGGGAAATATGTTCTCTATTTATTATTACCAGGGCACTTGTGTGTTTTTCCCTATGGTATAGTAGATCAACTATCAGAAAAAATATATTCTCTTTGAAGTTTTTGAGCCATGGCTCTTCCAATTGGCTCTCTAGTTCAGGACTCCTGTACTTTTGTTTTAATAGTTGTATCAATATACTACACTGTTTGTGTTTATTGTATGATGATTGTACTATGCTAAAGAACTCTGTATTCAGATCAGAGGAGCTGATTCCCAATATGGGTATCTCTTTGCTCTCCCCATATCTCTGTGCTGGGTTTGATGGGTCATTCCCTAATGCCCAGTTTGATAGTTTGAAGTTCTTTCTCCTATCTATCTCCATGCATTGTACGGGTATTTTCGCCCCATTTACTGGGTCATATGCTGGATTCTCTTGGTCATTTTTCAGTGGCCACCTGCTGAGACCATCTGCATTAGTATGACTTTTCCCTTCTTTATATATGATAGTCATATTCCCTCTGTATTCTTGTATGGCTTTTTGCCACCTAAGCATGTGTCTGTTTGTTGTCTTCATGTTCAACAGTAATTTGAGGGCTGTGCAATCAGTAAAAACTTCAAATACTGCTCCTTCTAAGTAGTAATGGAGTTTTTATAATGCCCATACCAAGCAGAGACATTCTGTCTGAGTAGCTCCATATCTGGCTTCTGAGTCTTTCAGTTGTCTTGATATATAGCAAATTACTCCTTCTTTGGGTATTCCATCCACTAGTTGCCTCTGGTGTAGTGCTGCCCCTAGTCCTTGGATACATGCTGCATCTATATGTAGTTTGAATGGTAGTTCAAAATCAGGCATCATCAGGACAGGGGCATTGGTCAGTTCATATTTGATCTTCTCAAATGCATCTCTTCTTTCTTTGGTAATTTCAAAGACTACATCTTTTGAGCACAGTTTGTATAGGCTACTAGTGATGTGTGCAAAGTTTTTTATGTGGCTTCTGTAGTAACTAGCAAAGCCCAAAAAAGATTGCATTTCTTTAATGTTTTTTGGTACTGGTTTCTTTAGTACTGCAGCAACTTTATTTTGGTCTATAGCTAGACTCAAACCTGAAACTTTGTGTCCTAGGGCTAGCAGTTCTTGCTGTCCAAAGTTACATTCTTTAAGAGATATCTTCATGTTGATTGGTGTACATTTTCCCAATATTTTATCAATTTTCCTCACATGGTCTTCCCATGTTTCTGAGCATATTATGATATCATCAATGTACATTACCATCCACCCTTCCATTATTTCATCTTGAAATATGGTATCCATCATCCTCTGAAAATGGGCTGGTGCATTCTTAATGCCAAATGGCATTCTAGTATATTCATATATGCCCATATGGCATATAATTCTTAGCAATTTGATGGAATCTGGTTTCACCCCATTCTGGTGTAAACCTTTCATGCAATCCATTTTTGTAATAAACTTGGCTTTTGCTAGCTTATCTAGTGCATGTGGTATCCTTGGGATGGGGTACCTATCTGCTTTGGTGTAATTATTCAAAGCCCTGAAGTCACCACATAGTCTGGATTTACCATCATGCCAAGTTATAAGAACTGGTGTAGTGACTTCTACTATCTCATTATGTCCTATTTTCCTTATTACCCCCATTTCTAGGAGTTCATTGATATGTTTCTCAATTTCTTTCCTAGTTTCCATGCTTGCTGGGTATGGTGGTCTCCTAAGCATAGGTGGATATGGTCTTTCTAAATCCAGATATAATTCTATATCATGTCCTTTGATTTTTCCTAGTGGTTCATCTCCTATTGCAAAAGCTTCTTTATGCTTCCTCAATACTTTCAGTAAGTTGAGTTTCATTTTACTGGTAAGTTGAGTGCTATATTGGGCTTCTTTGAATTCTTCCACTAGTTCTTTCAGGGTGTTATCATTTGTTATATGATTTATGTCAAAGGAATTTTTTTTGTCTTTGTTTGTACCTATGGGAAGATATCTATTTTTACTATTGCAAATGTCCATACCATACATTCTTTGGTACTCTGTACCTAGTAGGAATCCTTGTACATGTGCATTCTCTAGAACTACAAATTCAGGTTCTAGTCTGATATTTCCTTTTTGGTGTGGGATAATTATCTCTTTGATTATTGTCCCCAGTTAGTGCATTTTGCCTGATGCACTTTTAAAGTTTCTAGCTTTTGTTGGGATTATATCCTCTTCCCATTTGGGGAAGTGTTGTTTTAAGTAGTCTTTTGCTACTATGGAGCAACTTGCTCCTGTGTTAATGATCATTGGGTGTTTACAGTTCTCAATGTAAACTGTCAATTTTGTAGGTGTTCCATGAATGAATCCCATCCCTATATTTGGGGTTACCAGGAATGTTTGTGCATTCTGTGTGTGCTTACAGAGCTCTTTGTCTGTTGTCATTTGTGGTATTCCTGAATCTAATTCAATGTCTTGTATGTTAAGTGAACTTTCTTCATTGCATTCCACTATGTATTCTTCTATGGTATAAAGTTCACTTTGTGATTCTGCTCTCATACCATTTCCCATACTGTCAGAATCAGATTTGTCACCTGTTTGTTCCTCTTCTGATTCTTAATCAATTGCATATATTTTCTTTCTTGGTTTTGTGCAATTGTTGGCATAGTGGTCTGGTGATCCACAGTTATGGCACACATATTTCTTTTTTGGGGTTTCTTTCCCTTTCTCTTTGTTTGTTTCTTTAACTTCAAACTTCTTGTCTTTGAAGTTTGGTTTATAGGATGTGTAACTTCCTATGGAGGTTTTTTTCCTCACATCTTGTATGACATTTGCTATGTCATCAATGCTGCTGATGTTGTTGCATCTGCATTTGACTGCATGTTCTAGATCTCCTGGTAATTTTGTTAGGAGTTTATGGTTTCTCATTTCTATTGTCATATTGGGATCAATAGCTTTTAGCCTTTTTGTTTGTTTGAGACACCATTCATATGGGTCTTTTTCTGTGGAGTATCTATCACTTTCAAAGGACATGGTCTTTTGCCAGATCCAACTACCATTTCTATACTTTTGTATAATCTGGTTCCTCCACCATGGCCAGCTTTTCCTGCCATGTATTTCTTTCATCTCAGTATACCATATGTTTGCATGGCCTCTGAATGCTGTGTTAAGTCTTGTTGTGATCCAGTAGTCTGGTATCTTTGGGACATTAACAAAGAGTCCATCAATATAGTAAATGATTTCCATATGGTCATATTCCCCAATTCCTGAGAACTTTGGCCAGTTTGCTACTTCTGGTAACTGTTTTAGTGCCTGTTTCTCTGTATAGCTGAGATTTTCCCCATCTTGGTACATTGACTCTGATCTTAACTTTGGAATCTGATATTCAGGTTCCTGGTCATAGTCTCTATCCTCTTCTTTCAATTTTGTAGAGGTAGTGGGTTGACCTTGTGTTGGAGGGTATTGATTGTCTTCTGTCATAGAGGTAATCAATTTCTTTATCAAAGCTATCCTGTTGCTGCTGGATACTCCTCAGATCTCTCCTCACAGTTTGTTGTTCTTCTAGAATTGAATTCAACTGTCTGTTAGTTTTTTCAAATTCTGTCCAAATTTTGGCCAGATTTGTATTTAAGTCTTTTATGACTGTTGCTTGGAAAGCATTTTCTTCTTTCAATGTTTCCACTTCTGTCCTCATTTTTCCTGAGGTTTCATGTGTCCAATCCATGAATTGGGCCAATTTGGTCCATGTGAATTTGTTTTCAAACTCATGAGTGTGTATTGTAGTCTCAGTTATTAATTCTGGATCAATTGAGTCAGAACTATCAACACTATTTGTAGGTACAACTATTTTTTGCTTTTGTGTACTTCTTGGACTAAGTCCATCAGCTTTTTCATCAATGGGTCTGCTTCCTTCTTCCTCTGGTTGAAAGAAGTTTTGTTTCTCCCTTGAGCTCCTTTTCTCCTGTTGGAAACTACCTGGAATGTTTGGGGAGCCTTGGATTAAGTTTCCTTTGGCTTGTAAGGCCTGGAACTGCTGGATGGTTGTGGGGAAGATGGGGCTTCTCCTTCCATTTCTGGGGGTACCTGAATCTGACTGGGCTCTTCCTTGTGCCAAGATCTCTCTATGGCTTGTATGGCTGCCTGGTTCTCTTTGATTCTGATTGCTCTTTCTTCTAAGAGTTTGAAATTCTTGTTGGGATTCCAACCTTGCATTTCTGTCATAAGCTCCATCCAAGCCATTTGCTTGAGACAGATCTTCTGAGTTGTTATCCCCACTTCTGCCCATGATGCTGCCATAGTGAAAATTTTGTTGTCCATGCTCCATGTGAAGAGGTCTTTCAGCAGTTTGTGTATTTGAAGAACCTGTTCTGCATCTGTCCAATCTCCTGGTTGGACTCCTGGGTTGAGTTTGATTTGGAATAAGACCTTGGGTAGGAGGTCCCTGATGGTAAGCCCTTTGCTGGTCATTTGATCCAGTGATTGGCTGTCTTCTTCTTCTGTGTCTTCTTGGCCAGTGTTCTGGTTGATTTCTTGGGAATCCAAGATCTCTAAGAAGTGGAGGTTTCATGTTAACAATGTTAAAAAATGACAGACAATGAAAAATGTTGTATGTTTCAAGGTTTATTTA
This sequence comes from Austropuccinia psidii, assembly GCA_023105745.1. Taxonomy (NCBI): domain Eukaryota; kingdom Fungi; phylum Basidiomycota; class Pucciniomycetes; order Pucciniales; family Sphaerophragmiaceae; genus Austropuccinia; species Austropuccinia psidii. The sequence goes on along the minus strand of JALGQZ010000004.1, from coordinate 22,928,111 downwards.
CCTTTAGCAGGCCCTTGTACAAATTTATGATCTATACTCTTTGGCAATTTGCCTTTAGAGTTTACAACTGGGTTGATAACAGTGATTTTCTGTTTTTCAATTTGTTTTGGTGATCCAACTGGTTTTGTTGGAGCCTTTCTGGGTTTTTTGGCCCTTGGCACGGCTATTGGTGTCCAATCTTTTGAGTTGATTGTCACTTCACTGTGTCTCTTCTGCTTGCCCTTGGTTTTTGGCAGCACCTCTCTGTCTTCTGAGGCTGTCACAGATGGATTTCCTTGTGACTGGGTTTCTAATGGAATATAGTCTTTTTCCACTATTCAGAAAAGATATTTCAGATTGTATATCAGTATTTTATGATAAAACAAAATGATTATATTCAATTCTACTGTTATTTTTCAAAATTTTGAGGTATTTTTATGTTTTTTTATTATTTTTATATATTTTTTTTTGTTTTTTTATTGAAAAATAACAGTTTTTTGAGTTTTTCACTTATGTTTTATAAGTGAAAACTGTAATATCCAAGTGTTTTGTGAATGATTCACTTGGATATTATTGTGTTTTTATATAAACACATCAAATTTATTAAATTATAATGAATTTGATTTGTTATTACAAATACTATAAATAATACTTATTTTAAAACTTGATATTGATTTAAATTATCAATTAATTACAATTTTTCACATCAATTTGAGTGATGTCTTGTTTTAAAGGAAATATTTAATTAAAATATTCCTTATAAATAATAAAAATTATTTTATTATTTAATATTTATTAATTATTTATTAATAAATGATTCTTTATTAATTTTCACGCACTTTGGTGAAAAATAATAGTAAAATAAATAATATACTGTTTGTATATTATTATTTATATTGAAATTTAAATAATACTGTTGTATTATTATCAAATTTCGTGGAAATTATTGCAATATAATGAAAAAAGAGGATTTGTACTCTTACTCTCAACAAAAATATTTTATAATATATATTTTTGGAGGAAAAAAATTTGTATATAATATATGATGCTAAAAAAAAATGATAATAATATAAAATAAAATATATTAGAACTTTTACTTACTGTTAGTAAAATACCTTTTAAATAACTGAATTTTACGCCTAATTCAGTTCAAAACACGTCCAATAAGGTTGAAAACCCACGGCCAGGCCCCCAAAATGTCAGGGTGAGTCTATATAGTAGCTATAAAGTGTAAATACAAGCTAGTATTATGACTGTGACACGTCAAAAAATAAATAAATTAAATTCTTCAGGTCCTACTGCTACGTGATAACAGTGGTGATGAGTCTATTGAGGACCTGGGTTGCAATACTCTAATATCTCTGACTGTAAAGAAGTACTACAATAATTATACTCTAATTATATCTTTGATAATTCTAAGGACACTACTGATGGATAACAGTTTTGTCACGTAAGAATATGGGTAAATAAGATAATGATGATGGGTTTTCAAGGAAAAAACCCTCCTTTTTATATCTTTCAAGACTGTCAAGAGTTATTAACTCTTCACACGTCAGAGGAGTGAAAATTTTCACTCCAATGGTCAATCTGTGGTTCTGGATCCTCAATTCTGACGTCAACATAGGCAGAATTGTGGTTTTAGAACCACAAATGATCATTATGGGTCAATACAGGGTGAAAAAACTTTTCACCTGCCACGTCAGCACTTGGATGACGTTGTACTGGTGTCTGTATGATCAATATTAGTCATTCTGGGCGGGTTTAATCTTTGAACAACCATTATTTTAAGTATCAATACAGTACTGGTTGGTACAGGTTTGGTACAGGCCAGTATTGGTCAAAATACTTCCAACCAAGATATCTTAGTCAGGTTTTGAGATATCAAGAAACCAAGAGCACAGAATTGAAGGTCTTAATGAGCTCTTCAATTTGGTATGCTTCATGTTTACCCTTCTTTCAAATAGCAAAAGTTATAAGGGTTTTAAGTTTTTGGATGTAATTTTGTACATCTGTATGAGGCTTCAAAAACTTCCATGCCAGATATCTTCTCCAATTTGGAAGATATCTGTATTCTGATGATACAGTTTTTTAGGGCTTGATTGGCTCTATAGTTTGATATATTACACTGTACATTTGTATGAGTGTATGCCAAAGATACAGGGGTTTGTTTACTTTCTTGTTTTCAGAATATCTGTATTTTTGGTTGTTAAACCTTTGAACCAAGATCCCTCAGTCAATTTGAGAGATACAGAGGTCTAATGTATCTCAAATTAAAGCTCTTGTTTATGTCTTTAATTTGGTTATACGTTTGTACAGTTTTGTACAAGCCCCCTTTGACTTTCAGGGGGGTCTTGGTTTTGAAATAAAGGCCATATGGTATCTCCAGTTGTAGTGGTGTTACAACAAAATGGATGATATCATTGTGTAGCTCTCTATGTGAGCTTTAAGAAGAATACCATTTTGGTATAGGATAACTTAAATATGCATAAGTTAGATGAGAGGTGAAAATAAGGGTTTTGACTTGTTTATTCTCCTCTAGGTTTCCTTATTCTGTTTGGATAAGGTTGGTGTTTAATTTAAGAGGATTGTTTTCCTCTTATTTATTACCTGTATTAACTATGTTTGTTCAATACTTGTCATACCATTATTTATGGTATGTTGGATGTCATGCTAGCGCTCTGTTTTGAGTCACAGGCTGAAAGAAATTATCCCAGCCAACCTCTATGGAGAGCCCAAAGAATATAAATAAAGGTCCTCTCTCCCTCATTTCTTTCCTCTTTTCCTCATTAATCCAATTAGTTATATACCAAGAAGGAGAATAACTATTCATCCCTTACTAGTAGGATAATCTGGTTATTTTAGTATTATAGACTTATAAGTTTAATTCATAGTGATTTCTAATTAATAGTAGTTAACAGAAGGTCTACTTAATATTATTAATCCACCCTATGCTTAAATTATTAGTCTTATAATTATAATACTATCAATAATACTCATAATATTGAGTTTATCCCCATAACCTTTACATTATAAAGGAAAAATAGTCTTATTATATCTTCATATTAAAAAAAACCAACCTTACAACTATATATTATTATATATGAAAAAAACCCTTATATTATATCTTTTATATATTTAACAAACACCCTCTATATATTGAACAATATCTTACCAATAAATTATTAAAGGTCTTATTATTATATTATATCAACAATTACCCCCTCAAACCATTAAGTATTATAACATATATAACATCAAATTGAACTTACCCCTTAAAATATATATTATTACTATTATATTAAATCAACCTCTTATACTATTAGGGTCTTACCCTTAAAGTCATCTTATATTATTTTTTGAACACTATATTTTATATTTTTTTTAACTTATAAGTTACTTATCTGATTATTGAATAGGTCTGATAGAGACTGCTAAAACGTCTTCTCTAGTTGTAAAGCCACAATCTTAAATAATGTTTTGTGAGCTCTGTAGGGAGATTGTTTAATATATTCAGAGGGGCATCTAAAACACCATTAGCACCCTTGGTTACAGGATTATTTCAGCAATTCAAAACTTTTTACCTGTGATTTCCCCCTCAAGGACTGCCTTATCCAATCCCACACTAAAAGGAGTTCCACACCACCTATTTACTTTATTACATTTTCCCACTCTATACTCAATTCCCAAAGAGGAAGGCAATGGAAAAATGAATTGAAAAGATACAATACATACCTGAGCTTTTTTAAGATCACATAACGAAAACCCTATGAAAACATCAACACCAGCCCCTGAAGCTTCAAATACGCTTGGACTACTGCACTTGACTGAAGCTGCAGCCTCTCGGAGAGTGCTGGAGAACACATTCACCACAAAAGAAGTCACCCGATGCCCTTTTAGCCATTAAAGAGGTGTGATAATACCTATCATCAAACAATACAGCCACCCGACTGCATTTAGAGGATCCCTCTCACCAGCCATTCTCTTCAAAACTTCAAACAATCACAATTCAAAGAAAAATGTTTTCTGCAAATTTTAAATTGAAAGTCATAGCAGCTCCTGGTATATTTACTCTTAGTTTGGATGCAATCATAGCGAGTACTGAGGATTGTGTAAAAGAGTATAATAATGACCCAAAAAATTTCCTTTGTGTTAATGGAGATCACACTGGGATTTGCTATATCAAAACAAAGCAAGGATTCCCCATAGGCGTCATGACCGGCTTGTTCTTTGTCAATTGCTTCCAAAACAATGCCTTACAAAAAATTCCCATCATCGCTGATCACTTTGTTTCCAATAATAAAAAATAAGCTCATATATGTCTACAAAGCTCACCGATTCATAGATGAGACACAGGTTGACCTACAGGGCACATATACATGCATTTTTAAGGGTAATGATGCTGGAAGGAATAGTTTGCAACCAGATTGCGAATTTTGTACTGCCAAGTGAATCAGCAAGTAAGATCAGGTTCAATAAGTTGCACAAGCTTCCATAGTACACATCTAAAATCTGCTTTGAAAACTAAAGGTCATATATTAATGTAAAGATCATGATACTTAAGGAAACAAAAATGAACGTATCTTAAGGTGAACAATGAGATGTTACTATTCTATAATGTGTTCATCATGAAAATATTTCTTTGATTTTATAACATCAAAAGTGCTTTTAAAGTGGAAAAAAGTCCTAAATAAGACTTTAAACTGTTTTTTTTTCTATTTTTATTAAAACTGAGTTTACTGATGGTTTTTGTCTGATTGATTTATCTTCTAAAATAAAAAAAATAAATAAAAAATAAAACTAATGATAATGATAAACTGAACTAATGGAACTGACAAAAGAATACAAATGATATGCTTATTTATTTTTTATTTTTACCTTTAAATCTACTGATGATTTTTTAGCAAGGAAAAAAAATATAAAATAAATTAAAAAGAAATAAACAAATAAACAATAAAAGTCCTCAGCAAGACATTAAGCTACTGAAGCTTTTTCATTTAATTTGATTTTATTTTTCATACTGAATTATCTTATTTTAATTCCTACAGGTATTCAATAGACAAAAAAAGCCCTGGAAAGAAATAGTATATCTTTATATAAATATGGCTGAAAATAATATGCCCTCAGCATGGCTTAAAACTGCTTAGTTCTTTTATGAATTATAATTCTGCTTTTTGAATTTGCTAATTGATTTTTTATTTTGAAATTCTACAGGGCTTTAAATAACAATAAGATCCCTAAGAAAGGCTTTAAACTGCTATTTTATCTTTTATGCTTTCGTTAGGTTGAATAATAACTATACTAACATATTTAATTTGGCTTCTACAGGTATTTAACATTGAAATAAAACTTTCAGGATTTTATAAGCTTAAAATTTCTTTTACAGTGAAAATGAGTCCTAAATAAGACTATAAACTGTTTAGTTCAATTTAAAACTTGGCTTTGAAGATAAATCAAAACCAACATTATCAACAAGGAATCAAGTAATTCTCAAGAAAAACAAGTTTATGGTCCTTGGCAAGACCATAAACTGCCCCTTCAAATATCAATAAAAGGTCAAGCAAATATCAACAAAAAATAAAGCAATGATCCTTTGCAAGACCATAAACTGCCCACCAAGAATTCTCAACAGGCACTCAATACAAAACAGTAAACCAAAGGTCTTTGGAAAGACCATAAACTGCCCCCCAAATATCAATAAATACCTCAAAATATTAACAAGAAATCAAGAAAATATCAACAAAAGACCTGAAGTCCTAGGCAAGACTATAAACTACCTAAGGCTTCTTTTCTTATTGTCTAATTTTATGTCATTATAAACAAGAATTAGAAAGACTTACTGACTTGAACCTTTTGAACATATTTTTTATTTTTTTTATATTATTTCAAATTCAATCATTTTTTTCTAAAAATAAGGGTCATATCCCATTCATGAGCTCAAGAATATCTTATTTATCATCTTTATTATACTTTACCTACTCTTGCAACAAGAGCCATTGAATTGGTTTAATTTTTCAACTCAATAATAATAATAATAATAATAATAATCATAATAATAATAATAATAATAAAAACTCCAAATCAAGTAATTTTGTTGAAATGATCAATTTATTTGAAATATTTCTTCAATTACAAGAAAGTCATTGGAGCTTGTTTTAGAAGAAGAACTATTTGTGCCATGAAGGCATTAGTTGAACTCTGAAGGAGTTTTTTATATTAAAAACTCATAAATTGATGACATAATTTGGGGGATCTACATATTAATAACACCTCAATGTGCTGTTTATTCCAAATAGAATTGAAAAAGCCCCCCAAAAAGCAAACAAGAGTTTTTTTTTAATTGTACAAATTTTCAATTTCACTGTTTATATTTTTTTAACAACTCAAATGCATTTATGGGTAACAGAAAAGCTGAACCATAAAGGGGATGAACTTGAAATAAAGTCTGAGTCACAATGATGATTCCAAAAGGAAGAGCTATGGCATCATAAGGGTCATTATATGATTAAAGGACTCAAACTATGATCATTCAACTATGTAATATGAATCATAAATACTCTCAGGAGCACCACATTTTACTGAATGACACAAATTACCACCTTCAACCAAACAGTTCCATGATCTTAATTGTGATTCAGGTTTATTTCATTATAATTGTGCTTTTTACTCAGAAATCAGGAGGTCCTTGCATGACTTAAACTGCAGGACTTGTATACCTAATATACAGGGGTTACACACCTAGTTGTAGGTCCTGTGTGACCTTGAACTACATTTTTTATGGAAGAAAAAAGAAAGAATAATTTTGAAGACCTCAACATTTCAGGACACTAGCAAATTCTTGGAAACAATTAAAAATCACTAATTGAACATGGATCACCAAATTTTAGCAGCAAAATATAAATCAGTCCTGAAGAAGGTGAGACCAGTCAATGAGCCAATGCCTCAAGACCTCCACCCACCTTTGGAAAGACCACCTTTGTCAAGAGATCCTTATGAAACACCCTTATCACCAAACCCACCTATATTTAAAGAAACCTTCAAGGTCACCCATGAAAGACTGCAAGCAGTCAATTTTGGCCCACCAGGATGGTTATCAAATGAAGAAATCAATCTACTTAAAAATGTTATTACCTTAAGGGAAAAAGGAATAGCATTCTGTGGAGAAGAAAGAGGATTACTCAAACACTCATATGGAAAACCTTACAAGATACCAGTTATACCTCATGAACCTTGGCAGAAGAAACCAATTACCATTCCCAAATCAATTTTACCTCAGTTTACTGAATTAATCAGAGAAATAATCAGGACTGGACTCTATGAGCAATTCACCTCAAGCTACACAAGCCCAATCTTTTGTGTGGCCAAATCAAATGGGAAAGTAAGAGTTGTCTATGACCTTCAAGAACTCAACAAAGTCACCATCAAGGATGCTGGCTTACCACCTCCCATTGAAGATTTTGTAGATGCATTTTCAGGAAGAGCATGCTATGGACTAGGAGACATCATGGGAAGATATGATGAAAGGGAATTGGATGTCACTACAAGACCCCTCACCACTTTGA